>JASJOG010000019.1:2580000-2972795 GCA_030142905.1 Heliopora coerulea | reverse complement strand
CGGCCCATGTAGCAAAGGGGGGGACCACATGGGCCATGTGGTCCCCCCTTTGCAAAACGAGGTTTTGCCAACTTTTCCAAACTTCTCTATTCTGGTCAGCAAAGGCTACAGGCTCCCGAATCTTGCTGTTTGCCGTTGGTTGCGATCGTTTACCACTCGATTCCCACGAGATATGCACACTTGAAAATTCGGCCCAGTAGCAAAGGGGGGACCACATGGGCCATGTGGTCCCCCCTTTGCAAAACGAGGTTTTGCCAACTTTTCCAAACTTCTCTATTCTGGTCAGCAAAGGCTACAGGCTCCCGAATCTTGCTGTTTGCCGTTGGTTGCGATCGTTTACCACTCGATTCCCACGAGATATGCACACTTGAAAATTCGGCCCAGTAGCAAAGGGGGGACCACATGGGCCATGTGGTCCCCCCTTTGCAAAACGAGGTTTTGCCAACTTTTCCAAACTTCTCTATTCTGGTCAGCAAAGGCTACAGGCTCCCGAATCTTGCTGTTTGCCGTTGGTTGCGATCGTTTACCACTCGATTCCCACGAGATATGCACACTTGAAAATTCGGCCCAGTAGCAAAGGGGGGACCACATGGGCCATGTGGTCCCCCCTTTGCAAAACGAGGTTTTGCCAACTTTTCCAAACTTCTCTATTCTGGTCAGCAAAGGCTACAGGCTCCCGAATCTTGCTGTTTGCCGTTGGTTGCGATCGTTTACCACTCGATTCCCACGAGATATGCACACTTGAAAATTCGGCCCAGTAGCAAAGGGGGGACCACATGGGCCATGTGGTCCCCCCTTTGCAAAACGAGGTTTTGCCAACTTTTCCAAACTTCTCTATTCTGGTCAGCAAAGGCTACAGGCTCCCGAATCTTGCTGTTTGCCGTTGGTTGCGATCGTTTACCACTCGATTCCCACGAGATATGCACACTTGAAAATTCGGCCCAGTAGCAAAGGGGGGACCACATGGGCCATGTGGTCCCCCCTTTGCAAAACGAGGTTTTGCCAACTTTTCCAAACTTCTCTATTCTGGTCAGCAAAGGCTACAGGCTCCCGAATCTTGCTGTTTGCCGTTGGTTGCGATCGTTTACCACTCGATTCCCACGAGATATGCACACTTGAAAATTCGGCCCAGTAGCAAAGGGGGGACCACATGGGCCATGTGGTCCCCCCTTTGCAAAACGAGGTTTTGCCAACTTTTCCAAACTTCTCTATTCTGGTCAGCAAAGGCTACAGGCTCCCGAATCTTGCTGTTTGCCGTTGGTTGCGATCGTTTACCACTCGATTCCCACGAGATATGCACACTTGAAAATTCGGCCCAGTAGCAAAGGGGGGACCACATGGGCCATGTGGTCCCCCCTTTGCAAAACGAGGTTTTGCCAACTTTTCCAAACTTCTCTATTCTGGTCAGCAAAGGCTACAGGCTCCCGAATCTTGCTGTTTGCCGTTGGTTGCGATCGTTTACCACTCGATTCCCACGAGATATGCACACTTGAAAATTCGGCCCAGTAGCAAAGGGGGGACCACATGGGCCATGTGGTCCCCCCTTTGCAAAACGAGGTTTTGCCAACTTTTCCAAACTTCTCTATTCTGGTCAGCAAAGGCTACAGGCTCCCGAATCTTGCTGTTTGCCGTTGGTTGCGATCGTTTACCACTCGATTCCCACGAGATATGCACACTTGAAAATTCGGCCCAGTAGCAAAGGGGGGACCACATGGGCCATGTGGTCCCCCCTTTGCAAAACGAGGTTTTGCCAACTTTTCCAAACTTCTCTATTCTGGTCAGCAAAGGCTACAGGCTCCCGAATCTTGCTGTTTGCCGTTGGTTGCGATCGTTTACCACTCGATTCCCACGAGATATGCACACTTGAAAATTCGGCCCAGTAGCAAAGGGGGGACCACATGGGCCATGTGGTCCCCCCTTTGCAAAACGAGGTTTTGCCAACTTTTCCAAACTTCTCTATTCTGGTCAGCAAAGGCTACAGGCTCCCGAATCTTGCTGTTTGCCGTTGGTTGCGATCGTTTACCACTCGATTCCCACGAGATATGCACACTTGAAAATTCGGCCCAGTAGCAAAGGGGGGACCACATGGGCCATGTGGTCCCCCCTTTGCAAAACGAGGTTTTGCCAACTTTTCCAAACTTCTCTATTCTGGTCAGCAAAGGCTACAGGCTCCCGAATCTTGCTGTTTGCCGTTGGTTGCGATCGTTTACCACTCGATTCCCACGAGATATGCACACTTGAAAATTCGGCCCAGTAGCAAAGGGGGGACCACATGGGCCATGTGGTCCCCCCTTTGCAAAACGAGGTTTTGCCAACTTTTCCAAACTTCTCTATTCTGGTCAGCAAAGGCTACAGGCTCCCGAATCTTGCTGTTTGCCGTTGGTTGCGATCGTTTACCACTCGATTCCCACGAGATATGCACACTTGAAAATTCGGCCCAGTAGCAAAGGGGGGACCACATGGGCCATGTGGTCCCCCCTTTGCAAAACGAGGTTTTGCCAACTTTTCCAAACTTCTCTATTCTGGTCAGCAAAGGCTACAGGCTCCCGAATCTTGCTGTTTGCCGTTGGTTGCGATCGTTTACCACTCGATTCCCACGAGATATGCACACTTGAAAATTCGGCCCAGTAGCAAAGGGGGGACCACATGGGCCATGTGGTCCCCCCTTTGCAAAACGAGGTTTTGCCAACTTTTCCAAACTTCTCTATTCTGGTCAGCAAAGGCTACAGGCTCCCGAATCTTGCTGTTTGCCGTTGGTTGCGATCGTTTACCACTCGATTCCCACGAGATATGCACACTTGAAAATTCGGCCCAGTAGCAAAGGGGGGACCACATGGGCCATGTGGTCCCCCCTTTGCAAAACGAGGTTTTGCCAACTTTTCCAAACTTCTCTATTCTGGTCAGCAAAGGCTACAGGCTCCCGAATCTTGCTGTTTGCCGTTGGTTGCGATCGTTTACCACTCGATTCCCACGAGATATGCACACTTGAAAATTCGGCCCAGTAGCAAAGGGGGGACCACATGGGCCATGTGGTCCCCCCTTTGCAAAACGAGGTTTTGCCAACTTTTCCAAACTTCTCTATTCTGGTCAGCAAAGGCTACAGGCTCCCGAATCTTGCTGTTTGCCGTTGGTTGCGATCGTTTACCACTCGATTCCCACGAGATATGCACACTTGAAAATTCGGCCCAGTAGCAAAGGGGGGACCACATGGGCCATGTGGTCCCCCCTTTGCAAAACGAGGTTTTGCCAACTTTTCCAAACTTCTCTATTCTGGTCAGCAAAGGCTACAGGCTCCCGAATCTTGCTGTTTGCCGTTGGTTGCGATCGTTTACCACTCGATTCCCACGAGATATGCACACTTGAAAATTCGGCCCAGTAGCAAAGGGGGGACCACATGGGCCATGTGGTCCCCCCTTTGCAAAACGAGGTTTTGCCAACTTTTCCAAACTTCTCTATTCTGGTCAGCAAAGGCTACAGGCTCCCGAATCTTGCTGTTTGCCGTTGGTTGCGATCGTTTACCACTCGATTCCCACGAGATATGCACACTTGAAAATTCGGCCCAGTAGCAAAGGGGGGACCACATGGGCCATGTGGTCCCCCCTTTGCAAAACGAGGTTTTGCCAACTTTTCCAAACTTCTCTATTCTGGTCAGCAAAGGCTACAGGCTCCCGAATCTTGCTGTTTGCCGTTGGTTGCGATCGTTTACCACTCGATTCCCACGAGATATGCACACTTGAAAATTCGGCCCAGTAGCAAAGGGGGGACCACATGGGCCATGTGGTCCCCCCTTTGCAAAACGAGGTTTTGCCAACTTTTCCAAACTTCTCTATTCTGGTCAGCAAAGGCTACAGGCTCCCGAATCTTGCTGTTTGCCGTTGGTTGCGATCGTTTACCACTCGATTCCCACGAGATATGCACACTTGAAAATTCGGCCCAGTAGCAAAGGGGGGACCACATGGGCCATGTGGTCCCCCCTTTGCAAAACGAGGTTTTGCCAACTTTTCCAAACTTCTCTATTCTGGTCAGCAAAGGCTACAGGCTCCCGAATCTTGCTGTTTGCCGTTGGTTGCGATCGTTTACCACTCGATTCCCACGAGATATGCACACTTGAAAATTCGGCCCAGTAGCAAAGGGGGGACCACATGGGCCATGTGGTCCCCCCTTTGCAAAACGAGGTTTTGCCAACTTTTCCAAACTTCTCTATTCTGGTCAGCAAAGGCTACAGGCTCCCGAATCTTGCTGTTTGCCGTTGGTTGCGATCGTTTACCACTCGATTCCCACGAGATATGCACACTTGAAAATTCGGCCCAGTAGCAAAGGGGGGACCACATGGGCCATGTGGTCCCCCCTTTGCAAAACGAGGTTTTGCCAACTTTTCCAAACTTCTCTATTCTGGTCAGCAAAGGCTACAGGCTCCCGAATCTTGCTGTTTGCCGTTGGTTGCGATCGTTTACCACTCGATTCCCACGAGATATGCACACTTGAAAATTCGGCCCAGTAGCAAAGGGGGGACCACATGGGCCATGTGGTCCCCCCTTTGCAAAACGAGGTTTTGCCAACTTTTCCAAACTTCTCTATTCTGGTCAGCAAAGGCTACAGGCTCCCGAATCTTGCTGTTTGCCGTTGGTTGCGATCGTTTACCACTCGATTCCCACGAGATATGCACACTTGAAAATTCGGCCCAGTAGCAAAGGGGGGACCACATGGGCCATGTGGTCCCCCCTTTGCAAAACGAGGTTTTGCCAACTTTTCCAAACTTCTCTATTCTGGTCAGCAAAGGCTACAGGCTCCCGAATCTTGCTGTTTGCCGTTGGTTGCGATCGTTTACCACTCGATTCCCACGAGATATGCACACTTGAAAATTCGGCCCAGTAGCAAAGGGGGGACCACATGGGCCATGTGGTCCCCCCTTTGCAAAACGAGGTTTTGCCAACTTTTCCAAACTTCTCTATTCTGGTCAGCAAAGGCTACAGGCTCCCGAATCTTGCTGTTTGCCGTTGGTTGCGATCGTTTACCACTCGATTCCCACGAGATATGCACACTTGAAAATTCGGCCCAGTAGCAAAGGGGGGACCACATGGGCCATGTGGTCCCCCCTTTGCAAAACGAGGTTTTGCCAACTTTTCCAAACTTCTCTATTCTGGTCAGCAAAGGCTACAGGCTCCCGAATCTTGCTGTTTGCCGTTGGTTGCGATCGTTTACCACTCGATTCCCACGAGATATGCACACTTGAAAATTCGGCCCAGTAGCAAAGGGGGGACCACATGGGCCATGTGGTCCCCCCTTTGCAAAACGAGGTTTTGCCAACTTTTCCAAACTTCTCTATTCTGGTCAGCAAAGGCTACAGGCTCCCGAATCTTGCTGTTTGCCGTTGGTTGCGATCGTTTACCACTCGATTCCCACGAGATATGCACACTTGAAAATTCGGCCCAGTAGCAAAGGGGGGACCACATGGGCCATGTGGTCCCCCCTTTGCAAAACGAGGTTTTGCCAACTTTTCCAAACTTCTCTATTCTGGTCAGCAAAGGCTACAGGCTCCCGAATCTTGCTGTTTGCCGTTGGTTGCGATCGTTTACCACTCGATTCCCACGAGATATGCACACTTGAAAATTCGGCCCAGTAGCAAAGGGGGGACCACATGGGCCATGTGGTCCCCCCTTTGCAAAACGAGGTTTTGCCAACTTTTCCAAACTTCTCTATTCTGGTCAGCAAAGGCTACAGGCTCCCGAATCTTGCTGTTTGCCGTTGGTTGCGATCGTTTACCACTCGATTCCCACGAGATATGCACACTTGAAAATTCGGCCCAGTAGCAAAGGGGGGACCACATGGGCCATGTGGTCCCCCCTTTGCAAAACGAGGTTTTGCCAACTTTTCCAAACTTCTCTATTCTGGTCAGCAAAGGCTACAGGCTCCCGAATCTTGCTGTTTGCCGTTGGTTGCGATCGTTTACCACTCGATTCCCACGAGATATGCACACTTGAAAATTCGGCCCAGTAGCAAAGGGGGGACCACATGGGCCATGTGGTCCCCCCTTTGCAAAACGAGGTTTTGCCAACTTTTCCAAACTTCTCTATTCTGGTCAGCAAAGGCTACAGGCTCCCGAATCTTGCTGTTTGCCGTTGGTTGCGATCGTTTACCACTCGATTCCCACGAGATATGCACACTTGAAAATTCGGCCCAGTAGCAAAGGGGGGACCACATGGGCCATGTGGTCCCCCCTTTGCAAAACGAGGTTTTGCCAACTTTTCCAAACTTCTCTATTCTGGTCAGCAAAGGCTACAGGCTCCCGAATCTTGCTGTTTGCCGTTGGTTGCGATCGTTTACCACTCGATTCCCACGAGATATGCACACTTGAAAATTCGGCCCAGTAGCAAAGGGGGGACCACATGGGCCATGTGGTCCCCCCTTTGCAAAACGAGGTTTTGCCAACTTTTCCAAACTTCTCTATTCTGGTCAGCAAAGGCTACAGGCTCCCGAATCTTGCTGTTTGCCGTTGGTTGCGATCGTTTACCACTCGATTCCCACGAGATATGCACACTTGAAAATTCGGCCCAGTAGCAAAGGGGGGACCACATGGGCCATGTGGTCCCCCCTTTGCAAAACGAGGTTTTGCCAACTTTTCCAAACTTCTCTATTCTGGTCAGCAAAGGCTACAGGCTCCCGAATCTTGCTGTTTGCCGTTGGTTGCGATCGTTTACCACTCGATTCCCACGAGATATGCACACTTGAAAATTCGGCCCAGTAGCAAAGGGGGGACCACATGGGCCATGTGGTCCCCCCTTTGCAAAACGAGGTTTTGCCAACTTTTCCAAACTTCTCTATTCTGGTCAGCAAAGGCTACAGGCTCCCGAATCTTGCTGTTTGCCGTTGGTTGCGATCGTTTACCACTCGATTCCCACGAGATATGCACACTTGAAAATTCGGCCCAGTAGCAAAGGGGGGACCACATGGGCCATGTGGTCCCCCCTTTGCAAAACGAGGTTTTGCCAACTTTTCCAAACTTCTCTATTCTGGTCAGCAAAGGCTACAGGCTCCCGAATCTTGCTGTTTGCCGTTGGTTGCGATCGTTTACCACTCGATTCCCACGAGATATGCACACTTGAAAATTCGGCCCAGTAGCAAAGGGGGGACCACATGGGCCATGTGGTCCCCCCTTTGCAAAACGAGGTTTTGCCAACTTTTCCAAACTTCTCTATTCTGGTCAGCAAAGGCTACAGGCTCCCGAATCTTGCTGTTTGCCGTTGGTTGCGATCGTTTACCACTCGATTCCCACGAGATATGCACACTTGAAAATTCGGCCCAGTAGCAAAGGGGGGACCACATGGGCCATGTGGTCCCCCCTTTGCAAAACGAGGTTTTGCCAACTTTTCCAAACTTCTCTATTCTGGTCAGCAAAGGCTACAGGCTCCCGAATCTTGCTGTTTGCCGTTGGTTGCGATCGTTTACCACTCGATTCCCACGAGATATGCACACTTGAAAATTCGGCCCAGTAGCAAAGGGGGGACCACATGGGCCATGTGGTCCCCCCTTTGCAAAACGAGGTTTTGCCAACTTTTCCAAACTTCTCTATTCTGGTCAGCAAAGGCTACAGGCTCCCGAATCTTGCTGTTTGCCGTTGGTTGCGATCGTTTACCACTCGATTCCCACGAGATATGCACACTTGAAAATTCGGCCCAGTAGCAAAGGGGGGACCACATGGGCCATGTGGTCCCCCCTTTGCAAAACGAGGTTTTGCCAACTTTTCCAAACTTCTCTATTCTGGTCAGCAAAGGCTACAGGCTCCCGAATCTTGCTGTTTGCCGTTGGTTGCGATCGTTTACCACTCGATTCCCACGAGATATGCACACTTGAAAATTCGGCCCAGTAGCAAAGGGGGGACCACATGGGCCATGTGGTCCCCCCTTTGCAAAACGAGGTTTTGCCAACTTTTCCAAACTTCTCTATTCTGGTCAGCAAAGGCTACAGGCTCCCGAATCTTGCTGTTTGCCGTTGGTTGCGATCGTTTACCACTCGATTCCCACGAGATATGCACACTTGAAAATTCGGCCCAGTAGCAAAGGGGGGACCACATGGGCCATGTGGTCCCCCCTTTGCAAAACGAGGTTTTGCCAACTTTTCCAAACTTCTCTATTCTGGTCAGCAAAGGCTACAGGCTCCCGAATCTTGCTGTTTGCCGTTGGTTGCGATCGTTTACCACTCGATTCCCACGAGATATGCACACTTGAAAATTCGGCCCAGTAGCAAAGGGGGGACCACATGGGCCATGTGGTCCCCCCTTTGCAAAACGAGGTTTTGCCAACTTTTCCAAACTTCTCTATTCTGGTCAGCAAAGGCTACAGGCTCCCGAATCTTGCTGTTTGCCGTTGGTTGCGATCGTTTACCACTCGATTCCCACGAGATATGCACACTTGAAAATTCGGCCCAGTAGCAAAGGGGGGACCACATGGGCCATGTGGTCCCCCCTTTGCAAAACGAGGTTTTGCCAACTTTTCCAAACTTCTCTATTCTGGTCAGCAAAGGCTACAGGCTCCCGAATCTTGCTGTTTGCCGTTGGTTGCGATCGTTTACCACTCGATTCCCACGAGATATGCACACTTGAAAATTCGGCCCAGTAGCAAAGGGGGGACCACATGGGCCATGTGGTCCCCCCTTTGCAAAACGAGGTTTTGCCAACTTTTCCAAACTTCTCTATTCTGGTCAGCAAAGGCTACAGGCTCCCGAATCTTGCTGTTTGCCGTTGGTTGCGATCGTTTACCACTCGATTCCCACGAGATATGCACACTTGAAAATTCGGCCCAGTAGCAAAGGGGGGACCACATGGGCCATGTGGTCCCCCCTTTGCAAAACGAGGTTTTGCCAACTTTTCCAAACTTCTCTATTCTGGTCAGCAAAGGCTACAGGCTCCCGAATCTTGCTGTTTGCCGTTGGTTGCGATCGTTTACCACTCGATTCCCACGAGATATGCACACTTGAAAATTCGGCCCAGTAGCAAAGGGGGGACCACATGGGCCATGTGGTCCCCCCTTTGCAAAACGAGGTTTTGCCAACTTTTCCAAACTTCTCTATTCTGGTCAGCAAAGGCTACAGGCTCCCGAATCTTGCTGTTTGCCGTTGGTTGCGATCGTTTACCACTCGATTCCCACGAGATATGCACACTTGAAAATTCGGCCCAGTAGCAAAGGGGGGACCACATGGGCCATGTGGTCCCCCCTTTGCAAAACGAGGTTTTGCCAACTTTTCCAAACTTCTCTATTCTGGTCAGCAAAGGCTACAGGCTCCCGAATCTTGCTGTTTGCCGTTGGTTGCGATCGTTTACCACTCGATTCCCACGAGATATGCACACTTGAAAATTCGGCCCAGTAGCAAAGGGGGGACCACATGGGCCATGTGGTCCCCCCTTTGCAAAACGAGGTTTTGCCAACTTTTCCAAACTTCTCTATTCTGGTCAGCAAAGGCTACAGGCTCCCGAATCTTGCTGTTTGCCGTTGGTTGCGATCGTTTACCACTCGATTCCCACGAGATATGCACACTTGAAAATTCGGCCCAGTAGCAAAGGGGGGACCACATGGGCCATGTGGTCCCCCCTTTGCAAAACGAGGTTTTGCCAACTTTTCCAAACTTCTCTATTCTGGTCAGCAAAGGCTACAGGCTCCCGAATCTTGCTGTTTGCCGTTGGTTGCGATCGTTTACCACTCGATTCCCACGAGATATGCACACTTGAAAATTCGGCCCAGTAGCAAAGGGGGGACCACATGGGCCATGTGGTCCCCCCTTTGCAAAACGAGGTTTTGCCAACTTTTCCAAACTTCTCTATTCTGGTCAGCAAAGGCTACAGGCTCCCGAATCTTGCTGTTTGCCGTTGGTTGCGATCGTTTACCACTCGATTCCCACGAGATATGCACACTTGAAAATTCGGCCCAGTAGCAAAGGGGGGACCACATGGGCCATGTGGTCCCCCCTTTGCAAAACGAGGTTTTGCCAACTTTTCCAAACTTCTCTATTCTGGTCAGCAAAGGCTACAGGCTCCCGAATCTTGCTGTTTGCCGTTGGTTGCGATCGTTTACCACTCGATTCCCACGAGATATGCACACTTGAAAATTCGGCCCAGTAGCAAAGGGGGGACCACATGGGCCATGTGGTCCCCCCTTTGCAAAACGAGGTTTTGCCAACTTTTCCAAACTTCTCTATTCTGGTCAGCAAAGGCTACAGGCTCCCGAATCTTGCTGTTTGCCGTTGGTTGCGATCGTTTACCACTCGATTCCCACGAGATATGCACACTTGAAAATTCGGCCCAGTAGCAAAGGGGGGACCACATGGGCCATGTGGTCCCCCCTTTGCAAAACGAGGTTTTGCCAACTTTTCCAAACTTCTCTATTCTGGTCAGCAAAGGCTACAGGCTCCCGAATCTTGCTGTTTGCCGTTGGTTGCGATCGTTTACCACTCGATTCCCACGAGATATGCACACTTGAAAATTCGGCCCAGTAGCAAAGGGGGGACCACATGGGCCATGTGGTCCCCCCTTTGCAAAACGAGGTTTTGCCAACTTTTCCAAACTTCTCTATTCTGGTCAGCAAAGGCTACAGGCTCCCGAATCTTGCTGTTTGCCGTTGGTTGCGATCGTTTACCACTCGATTCCCACGAGATATGCACACTTGAAAATTCGGCCCAGTAGCAAAGGGGGGACCACATGGGCCATGTGGTCCCCCCTTTGCAAAACGAGGTTTTGCCAACTTTTCCAAACTTCTCTATTCTGGTCAGCAAAGGCTACAGGCTCCCGAATCTTGCTGTTTGCCGTTGGTTGCGATCGTTTACCACTCGATTCCCACGAGATATGCACACTTGAAAATTCGGCCCAGTAGCAAAGGGGGGACCACATGGGCCATGTGGTCCCCCCTTTGCAAAACGAGGTTTTGCCAACTTTTCCAAACTTCTCTATTCTGGTCAGCAAAGGCTACAGGCTCCCGAATCTTGCTGTTTGCCGTTGGTTGCGATCGTTTACCACTCGATTCCCACGAGATATGCACACTTGAAAATTCGGCCCAGTAGCAAAGGGGGGACCACATGGGCCATGTGGTCCCCCCTTTGCAAAACGAGGTTTTGCCAACTTTTCCAAACTTCTCTATTCTGGTCAGCAAAGGCTACAGGCTCCCGAATCTTGCTGTTTGCCGTTGGTTGCGATCGTTTACCACTCGATTCCCACGAGATATGCACACTTGAAAATTCGGCCCAGTAGCAAAGGGGGGACCACATGGGCCATGTGGTCCCCCCTTTGCAAAACGAGGTTTTGCCAACTTTTCCAAACTTCTCTATTCTGGTCAGCAAAGGCTACAGGCTCCCGAATCTTGCTGTTTGCCGTTGGTTGCGATCGTTTACCACTCGATTCCCACGAGATATGCACACTTGAAAATTCGGCCCAGTAGCAAAGGGGGGACCACATGGGCCATGTGGTCCCCCCTTTGCAAAACGAGGTTTTGCCAACTTTTCCAAACTTCTCTATTCTGGTCAGCAAAGGCTACAGGCTCCCGAATCTTGCTGTTTGCCGTTGGTTGCGATCGTTTACCACTCGATTCCCACGAGATATGCACACTTGAAAATTCGGCCCAGTAGCAAAGGGGGGACCACATGGGCCATGTGGTCCCCCCTTTGCAAAACGAGGTTTTGCCAACTTTTCCAAACTTCTCTATTCTGGTCAGCAAAGGCTACAGGCTCCCGAATCTTGCTGTTTGCCGTTGGTTGCGATCGTTTACCACTCGATTCCCACGAGATATGCACACTTGAAAATTCGGCCCAGTAGCAAAGGGGGGACCACATGGGCCATGTGGTCCCCCCTTTGCAAAACGAGGTTTTGCCAACTTTTCCAAACTTCTCTATTCTGGTCAGCAAAGGCTACAGGCTCCCGAATCTTGCTGTTTGCCGTTGGTTGCGATCGTTTACCACTCGATTCCCACGAGATATGCACACTTGAAAATTCGGCCCAGTAGCAAAGGGGGGACCACATGGGCCATGTGGTCCCCCCTTTGCAAAACGAGGTTTTGCCAACTTTTCCAAACTTCTCTATTCTGGTCAGCAAAGGCTACAGGCTCCCGAATCTTGCTGTTTGCCGTTGGTTGCGATCGTTTACCACTCGATTCCCACGAGATATGCACACTTGAAAATTCGGCCCAGTAGCAAAGGGGGGACCACATGGGCCATGTGGTCCCCCCTTTGCAAAACGAGGTTTTGCCAACTTTTCCAAACTTCTCTATTCTGGTCAGCAAAGGCTACAGGCTCCCGAATCTTGCTGTTTGCCGTTGGTTGCGATCGTTTACCACTCGATTCCCACGAGATATGCACACTTGAAAATTCGGCCCAGTAGCAAAGGGGGGACCACATGGGCCATGTGGTCCCCCCTTTGCAAAACGAGGTTTTGCCAACTTTTCCAAACTTCTCTATTCTGGTCAGCAAAGGCTACAGGCTCCCGAATCTTGCTGTTTGCCGTTGGTTGCGATCGTTTACCACTCGATTCCCACGAGATATGCACACTTGAAAATTCGGCCCAGTAGCAAAGGGGGGACCACATGGGCCATGTGGTCCCCCCTTTGCAAAACGAGGTTTTGCCAACTTTTCCAAACTTCTCTATTCTGGTCAGCAAAGGCTACAGGCTCCCGAATCTTGCTGTTTGCCGTTGGTTGCGATCGTTTACCACTCGATTCCCACGAGATATGCACACTTGAAAATTCGGCCCAGTAGCAAAGGGGGGACCACATGGGCCATGTGGTCCCCCCTTTGCAAAACGAGGTTTTGCCAACTTTTCCAAACTTCTCTATTCTGGTCAGCAAAGGCTACAGGCTCCCGAATCTTGCTGTTTGCCGTTGGTTGCGATCGTTTACCACTCGATTCCCACGAGATATGCACACTTGAAAATTCGGCCCAGTAGCAAAGGGGGGACCACATGGGCCATGTGGTCCCCCCTTTGCAAAACGAGGTTTTGCCAACTTTTCCAAACTTCTCTATTCTGGTCAGCAAAGGCTACAGGCTCCCGAATCTTGCTGTTTGCCGTTGGTTGCGATCGTTTACCACTCGATTCCCACGAGATATGCACACTTGAAAATTCGGCCCAGTAGCAAAGGGGGGACCACATGGGCCATGTGGTCCCCCCTTTGCAAAACGAGGTTTTGCCAACTTTTCCAAACTTCTCTATTCTGGTCAGCAAAGGCTACAGGCTCCCGAATCTTGCTGTTTGCCGTTGGTTGCGATCGTTTACCACTCGATTCCCACGAGATATGCACACTTGAAAATTCGGCCCAGTAGCAAAGGGGGGACCACATGGGCCATGTGGTCCCCCCTTTGCAAAACGAGGTTTTGCCAACTTTTCCAAACTTCTCTATTCTGGTCAGCAAAGGCTACAGGCTCCCGAATCTTGCTGTTTGCCGTTGGTTGCGATCGTTTACCACTCGATTCCCACGAGATATGCACACTTGAAAATTCGGCCCAGTAGCAAAGGGGGGACCACATGGGCCATGTGGTCCCCCCTTTGCAAAACGAGGTTTTGCCAACTTTTCCAAACTTCTCTATTCTGGTCAGCAAAGGCTACAGGCTCCCGAATCTTGCTGTTTGCCGTTGGTTGCGATCGTTTACCACTCGATTCCCACGAGATATGCACACTTGAAAATTCGGCCCAGTAGCAAAGGGGGGACCACATGGGCCATGTGGTCCCCCCTTTGCAAAACGAGGTTTTGCCAACTTTTCCAAACTTCTCTATTCTGGTCAGCAAAGGCTACAGGCTCCCGAATCTTGCTGTTTGCCGTTGGTTGCGATCGTTTACCACTCGATTCCCACGAGATATGCACACTTGAAAATTCGGCCCAGTAGCAAAGGGGGGACCACATGGGCCATGTGGTCCCCCCTTTGCAAAACGAGGTTTTGCCAACTTTTCCAAACTTCTCTATTCTGGTCAGCAAAGGCTACAGGCTCCCGAATCTTGCTGTTTGCCGTTGGTTGCGATCGTTTACCACTCGATTCCCACGAGATATGCACACTTGAAAATTCGGCCCAGTAGCAAAGGGGGGACCACATGGGCCATGTGGTCCCCCCTTTGCAAAACGAGGTTTTGCCAACTTTTCCAAACTTCTCTATTCTGGTCAGCAAAGGCTACAGGCTCCCGAATCTTGCTGTTTGCCGTTGGTTGCGATCGTTTACCACTCGATTCCCACGAGATATGCACACTTGAAAATTCGGCCCAGTAGCAAAGGGGGGACCACATGGGCCATGTGGTCCCCCCTTTGCAAAACGAGGTTTTGCCAACTTTTCCAAACTTCTCTATTCTGGTCAGCAAAGGCTACAGGCTCCCGAATCTTGCTGTTTGCCGTTGGTTGCGATCGTTTACCACTCGATTCCCACGAGATATGCACACTTGAAAATTCGGCCCAGTAGCAAAGGGGGGACCACATGGGCCATGTGGTCCCCCCTTTGCAAAACGAGGTTTTGCCAACTTTTCCAAACTTCTCTATTCTGGTCAGCAAAGGCTACAGGCTCCCGAATCTTGCTGTTTGCCGTTGGTTGCGATCGTTTACCACTCGATTCCCACGAGATATGCACACTTGAAAATTCGGCCCAGTAGCAAAGGGGGGACCACATGGGCCATGTGGTCCCCCCTTTGCAAAACGAGGTTTTGCCAACTTTTCCAAACTTCTCTATTCTGGTCAGCAAAGGCTACAGGCTCCCGAATCTTGCTGTTTGCCGTTGGTTGCGATCGTTTACCACTCGATTCCCACGAGATATGCACACTTGAAAATTCGGCCCAGTAGCAAAGGGGGGACCACATGGGCCATGTGGTCCCCCCTTTGCAAAACGAGGTTTTGCCAACTTTTCCAAACTTCTCTATTCTGGTCAGCAAAGGCTACAGGCTCCCGAATCTTGCTGTTTGCCGTTGGTTGCGATCGTTTACCACTCGATTCCCACGAGATATGCACACTTGAAAATTCGGCCCAGTAGCAAAGGGGGGACCACATGGGCCATGTGGTCCCCCCTTTGCAAAACGAGGTTTTGCCAACTTTTCCAAACTTCTCTATTCTGGTCAGCAAAGGCTACAGGCTCCCGAATCTTGCTGTTTGCCGTTGGTTGCGATCGTTTACCACTCGATTCCCACGAGATATCCAGATATAGTGATCGGGTTCTTTTAAAAACAATTTTTTAGGTGGTTGATTGTTTAGGTTGACATCATATACCTATTTGTTTTTGAGAAATGGTGAAAATTGGACTCGAATTGGACAAATATTAAATGCAGGAGAGTTCTTGGTACCGAGCAATACAGCAAACTCAGAAAATTGGGTTTAAAGTTTTCAAAGAAATTTTTAAGGGGATCAATGGTACTTTACACACGAAAATAAAGTCAAAAAGCTGTTAAAATGATCCCGTTGAGCTGGTTTCCTCTTCTCTCTCCTGGTTCTTGTCTCCTTGCCTCTTCTCTTTCAATTCGCTGCAATTTCTCAGCCAATTTTGGAACAGACGGATTGCTCCGCCTTTGTCCCGCCGTTTACCAATCATGTAAACAAACGCACTGATTCGCTTATTGTGGAAGAATGCACTATAGCATGCAGTGATCACGCATAACACGCCCTTGTGTACATGTTATATCCATGTTATGCCTCTATTGCATTATGGGTAATTCTGTATATCTTCAACACCACCCACCTTCCCCCCTTTCATATAATATATCTTATACTAAGTCTAATTAGGGCTCGAATCCACAAAGCCAAACATATCCTAGGCGAGAGACTCTAGTACATATCTAAAAGATATGCCACTCTAAAGTTTTCAAAAAATTTTTTCACACACCTACAGTCCTAAACCTATTACGACTCTCAGTCACGCCTCTGCCTCGAACGCCCACGTCGGGAGCAAATTCTCGACGAATGAAGGCACCTCTCGATCCTTTGAAAGGCTTCTGGCAGATCGACCATCCTCGGACTTTACATGATGTCCCTTAGGCCAGCTGCGACTGTTATGGAGGAGCAGAATTTAATGTTTGACGAACCAGCCACAAATCCTGCGACTGACCGCCATTACCAACGTCTCTCGCAAAGAAAACAATCAAATGCGCGCCAAAATCACAGCCTACCGCTGGTCACCTCACGTTAATACACAGTAAAATGGATTTAAATCTTACAATAACGAGGGAGGGGTGGTTAAGAATCATTGACTCTCTTTCCTACATTGTAGAAACAGTCCAGTGATAACAATTTGACAATAACAATTCGTTGCTATGACGGTTGCCAAGAGACAATTAAAAGGATGGGCAATTTCTTTTCAATATTTAATCCTTTTGCTTGGTTGAAATCAAGAAAATAGCAACGAGAAATGAAAAAGTAATGTTTAATAATGCTAAATTTCATAATTCCAAAAATTAGACTTTTTGAAATATTAAATGTATAGAACCACCTTAAGTTCCGAACAGCATCGTATTCCTAATTACGCGATTTGTTTTCATACAAGACTTGTGGGATTAATTTGAACAGATGCTGAGATTTTCGAAAAATCGGAACTTGTTTACATCAGGTCAAGTTTAAATTTTGAAATCGACACGTACAAGAAAGCGTCTATTGAGCCGGGGCAGTTTTCGCCTTTTTTAACCTTACGGTGCTAATCAAGCTGGAAACGTAACCGGCTTTTTTGAGATTTGATTATTTTTCTGAGCTGTGATATTTTGGAAATGCTGACGTCTAGGGCTCTGTCATGTCACAATGCATGTTTTCTTTTTCGTTAATTAAATGTAGCAAACGATAGCCGATCGCTACATCCCCCTGAAAACTACTTTCGAATTGGATTATGGGTACACCTTTTGAATTTTCCAAAGAAAATTTTTTGAAAAAAACTGGAAAATTATGTTTACTATGTTGAACATAATTATTCATTACAGTCCATGGTTTAACGAAGTTTATGCCGCTCTGGAAGAAGTCGTGCGCGCGTAATCCATTTGGCCAAACGTTAAACTCATTACTGTTGCGGGTTTGCCCATTTGGCATTTGCCCAGCAACAATTTGGACAAGTCATAAGAATCGTTCGGGGAATTTGCGTCAAGCGAGAGGTAAGCAATGCAACTGAATAAATTATAAACGAAATAAATAGAACTGAACAGAAGTAATGAGTCCGCATGGCAATTGGTCTACAGTGTAAACTTTATTGTGTATTTTGATCTTGGCTGGTGTTGATACTGACTGGAATTCACTGCGTGCCACCGTTTGAGCGATACAGAACCGAAGAGTCCTAAGTGAACAAAATGTTACACGGCTACTGTTTCTTCTATGAAACAACTTACTAAGCGGAAGCAGTGCACCACGATTCGAATAGAGCGACGTAATTTTTGTTAATGTATAATATTAATTTACCATTCACGTTCTACACTTGCACTTGCACTTGCACAAAATAAGGGGAAGATTTGAGACAAAAATACGCTCACGTGTGTTAGGTTTTAAATTACACATAAACACTAAGTGTGATGACTTTATGTTGAGTTAGATCGGAATTTGACCCTTCTTTTATACAGATTTCCTTTAACCAAGGCATCTCATTCGTTCCCGACAAATGTTAAACTAATTATTAATCTTCGGTAGCCACTGTTAGCTTAACTATATGAGCATTTACAACATTTAATTTTTTACGCCAATTTGTTCAAACCGCAGTCGGTGAGCCCAAAGGGTTTTCACGGAGAATCAGATGACACATGGTATCGTATTGTCTCCTCAAAAACTTGAAGGATGCCGTAATTCACTGAAAAGCTTTCTCGTACATTGCAGGATAGATCAGATCACTTTAAAATTTCTCCACGAGCCGGTAAGATCCATTCCGAAACACGACATGCTACACAGCGTCATCCCGGAGACGCACTTAATATTTCTTTCAGACTTTGCAGTTGTTAAATATTTGTAAAAATTGGCCCCACGATTGCCACCACCTAATGCGACAGAATGTCCACCTTCGTGTCGGGTTTCCCAATGGTAAAGTTTAAATGAAGATTGAGTTGGCTTTCTCTCATTCAAAGTTTGGGAATCAGCAACTGCCTTATAATGCATGTTCTCTGGTCTTATGTACTCTATCTGTGTTGCCTTATGAATAGAGTTCTACAATCATGCAGGTTGTTAGCGCGACCCATTTAGCAGAAACAGGAGCGTTTTCCATTCTGGCAAACGCACTTGCCATGACCTTGTCTGACACAGCTCTAGCGGCATTAGAAGGGCAAGATAAGAATGCTGCTATTATCGCAGATTACACCTACAAAACTAAAGCAATCTCAGGATAAAAATGAGAGCCCAGCTCAAAATTTTAAGGTGAAGAACCATGATCGCAACAAGGCAAGACAAGTTAAAACATTTTGAAAATAAGTTGGATTCTAACGTTTCGTTGCAACGTACAACATCTTCAGAGTGTAATATTACAAGGTTATCAGTGTCTATATATAAGTCTATTTACATGCGAGAATGGATAATTAATTAGCGCCCAACCAATCACAAAAGGTGACAAGTAAGAAGCTGAGAGAAAAATTAATGACGGAGCGAGAGGCTAAAACAAAGAAAGAGGCAGGGATTATTTTAGTGTGCAGTGATAACCAATTTGTACAGTGATAAATGAGATTTGTGCTGTGATAAATGAGACTATGTGCAGTGATAAAATGTGGTGTTATTCGGCAAATTACCAATAATTTTTCATAAATAATGTTCAAAAGTACAGCAACAATAACGGTTCCTTTTCCCTATTGTTAAGCAAAAAGCTAAACACGCAAATAGATCTTACTTTGAAAGCGCTATACTGTGATTAATTCGCTACAGTTTATCTTCGGAATGTCTGGTAAATGTCAACGTAAACTGGTAAAGTATCAACTACGTTATTTTCTTATTGAATACAACTACTTTAACTAAGCTAATAAGCTAAATGAGACTAAAATCCACGATTCAATGTTTTCTGTTTTGTCACAATGTCTGCATCGTCAACCTCACTTTCATCAGTATCACCACGTTCAAAAACTTTCTGAAACCATGCCTGCTTGTCAGGCTTTGGTGTATCTCCCACGCGCCGTTTTTTTTCGTTAATAAAATGACGAACGGCTGGCCTTGGGTCGAATTTTGCCAAGACTGGCATGTTGATGTTGACATAAAGATAATGGCTTATTGTTTCACGTTGAAGACGATTCCTTGAACTTGTCTTTACGTTGTTGTATGCCTAGACTAATCTTTCACAATCAGCTGAGTGTGGTTTGCATACAAGTATCCGGGGCCAGTACCTCTGTTAGCGTTTTGGTCTCGTTGGAATTTGCGCACAGGTTTTGCAGCAAAGCTTTCGGGTTGCTTTTGTTCATATTGCTTTCCTGCACATCCTCGTACTCTTGTGCCAGATATCGCAGATCGAGATCCGGTGCCACTGAAGCATGAACTTTTCTGATATCTTCTTCATTTGCAGTAAATTTTACAAATGAAGAGAAATTTTCTTTTGCGTGATCATCTATGTCGAGCCTTCTTTCCATAAAATTATGCAGTGCCTGTAATACCTCAACCTTTATTGCGGAGAACGCCCTCGTTTCAGAGACATAGAGATTTCTTCGTGTCGTACGTCGTTCCTTGTGCCACAAAAGTGTCCCAAAAAATTTTCCATCTTCCTCATTGTAGCTTTGAGAAAACTTATCTTCCCAACCACCTATGATTGGGCGTTGATGTAATTTGTCGAGTTTTGCAATGAGCTTCTTTGTTTCTGGGACAATATCAACGATTGTTATGTCGTCTCCTTGCAACTTCTTCTGGAACACCTTCAGCAGGAAAAGGACGTCTCCGAGTAAGCACATCAGCATTAAGTTGTCTTTGACAACAGTCTCCCGAAACCCTTCGCTTGCTCCTCTTCTGATCTTTCACAAAACACCATAAGTGCCCTCCAAGAGGTGAGAACGGCATCAATCAATCCTGCTGTAAATTCCGTCCACCTAACTTCGTAATACTTTGGAAAGCGCCGAACATTGAGACCCTGCTCTTTTGCATACTTTTCAAGCTCTGCTGTACGTGCCGCTGACGCATGGGAAAATGAAGAGATAGCAGAAACTTTTCGTATCAGGGTATCCACGTCTGAAACTTCCTTACACAGGTCGTGGTACGCTAATGCAGAAGAGTGAACCGCACAAACTGACTTCAACATTGGGAATTCTGCCTCTTCTTTGGCTCTTTCATCATTAATCAATTTCCACAGTCCATTATGTTCACCGACATTTTTGTTTTCCCCGTCCGTTGTCATATGGTTTGCAATGGTCAACACTTTATTCAAGCCAATTGTATCAGTTGCGCCTTCCTTCAATGCTTCTAAATGACCCTTGGCACCCCTATTTTTAACATGGCCAAGGCCAACGTACCGAAGTAGTTCGTTTCCATTTTTGTTAATAACATTCAACAACATGAACTCGTTGTCCTTTTGAGTACGATCCATCGAAGCATCGCACCGGAAAGAGGCTGCGAGACAATCATCGATTTCTTGTTTAAATCTTGGTAGGTCGGTCTGCACGATAATTTTCAAAAGTTCCTGATGGCTTGTTGGTGTCACGTATTGTAAATCAAACACTGACGCGTCATACTCTTTAAAAGGACTATTATAATCGAAAGTGTGAGCAATTTCACTAGCTACTACTCTTGATGGCCAGGTAAAGGCAGAAATTGCTAAATTTTTGGCATCGTTGTACACCTGAATTATCAATTTACCGATTCGGTTAGCAAGAAGGTGTGTTTGTGCGTTTGCTATCTTGAGTAAAGGTACTGCTTGTATTTTTTCAGACGAAGATAACCCCTTAATTCTATTCAACTTAACAGACTCTTTATGAGCTTCACTGCTGAGATGTTTTGCTATTGTTCCTTTACGGGCTTCTGTTCCTGTTGGTGTGCATATGGGGGGAATTCGACCTCTGTAGCAAAACCTTTTAACAATATCTGAGTTTTCATTGCATGTTTTGCATCGTATTCTTTTTCTCCCGCCGGATTTAGGTACCACCTCTATGTCTTTGGCTGCAGTTTTACGATCATCAGAGTCACTTTGAGAAGTAAGTTCATGTTCAGTCTCAGAATCACTGTCTCCTGTAACTGTTGAGCTCAAAGTTGAAGAACTAATTTCAGTGTTATTGGCTTCGTTCGATCGATCAGACTGTTCGCTGCATAATTCCTGGCCATTAGAAATGTTTACATGAACACCAGCTCGCTGATCTTGTGAATTTAAGCTGTCATTCACCATCTTTGCTGCAACTGGTTCGATTGCTTCATTAGCATTTCTTATAAAGAAATCAAGTGTTGACTGCTTTGTAGCCATCTTTCCCAATCTATTTTTGACAGCCGATTCAGTTGCTACCCCGTTGCTAAGGAAGTACAGTTGACCAATCAGCTACAATTTTGGTTAAAGTATCGATGATAATATTAAATAACTATGCCTACTGCCTAATTATTGTAATTAAATAAACACTGCGTGGGTATTGTTGTGTTGAGAAGTAGTCAGGAGCGTCAAAACGTGTTCAAAATTATCAAAGAATGTTAAAAGTTATCCTAAGGTTTGTTTGAGTTATTTTCTGCCGGTATTGACCGATATATGTGCAAATTTATTTCTCAATAACACAAGCACGTCTGCACGTGTAAAGGCGCTCAGCGTGCTATATTAAATACACTATTAATTTTTATATCAGTCCGTGGATGTATGAAGTTATATTATTGTATTTAAGCCCTAATTAAGTAGCCCCGATCCATTTTAATACCTTCAAAAAGTGAACATTGACTTGAGAGTATACATGTAATATTGGCAAGAACTAACTCAATTTAGTCAATTATTAAATTCAGCAAAATACACTTTTGTCATATTTTATGTATATGGTATTTAGTTTTACTCTTACTATTATTATATTTTTAGAAGTATACATTTCATAGTTGCTTGTTAGAAAATTCTTTAAAAATGAGTGCTAAGTAATATAGATGCATTGACATTTTGCAAAAAATATGTGAAAAAGTGTATATTGAATATTTTTATAAAAATAGAGTATGGTGATATGGGCTCAGCTGTGATTTTGGCTCATTGGCTAGCATGTATATAGTGTAAGGCATGGGTTGCAGAATCAGAACAAGTAGGGCAGTCAGAAGTTTTTCTATAATGTCGGTAAAATGATACAAATTTTATCCTTTTTGTGCTTTTGTGCAGTGATAAAATTTCCTTAAAATAATCCACACCTCTTTCAAAGAGGTGTGGAAGAGATATTTTCTTTGTTTTAGCCTCTCGCTCCGTCATTAGTTTTTCTCTCAGCTTCTTACTTGTCACCTTTTGTGATTGGTTGGGCGCTAATTAATTATCCATTCTCGCATGTAAATAGACTTATATATAGACACTGATAACCTTGTAATATTACACTCTGAAGATGTTGTACGTTACAACGAAACGTTAGAATCCAACTTATTTTCAAAATGTTTTAACTTGTCTTGCCTTGTTGCGATCATGGTTCTTCACCTTAAAATTTTGAGCTGGGCTCTCATTTTTATCCTGAGACTACGTTTTCCGCCCGGAAAGTCTATAGCCACGAAACTAAAGCAATCATCAAATTATTGTTTCCAAACCTTTGAAATCAAAATAATAGTTTTAAAGTCAGGAAGTAATAAAACCACCCCCCTGGATTTCTTATTTTAAGATTGAGCAGCCGTACGATTTTAGGCTGGGTCCGCCCATGTCAATCTAGTAGCATTCCTATTCTTTTATGTTTCCAAGAATCTCACTCTGCTCTCAGCTGATTCACTTGCTCTCTTTTGTTTTTTAAATTGGCGGCACTTTTCTAACCTCTTTTGTCTGTTTAACTCATTTTCTGATTTTTTTTTTTGTTTTAAAATAATACACGTGTTTTGCCTGCTGTGCTTTGAGCCATTCGTTTTTATACAGTCAATACATTCACGTTTATACTTATCCAGACACCCAAACGAAGTTCTATACATACAAATACGCAAAAAATAAAGTACTTCAAATTTTTTGCGTTTTACAAACTATGCTTAAGAAGAGTGCGATTCCAATATCAATTTCACAATTAACTCAAACAAGAATTATACTCAAACAATGACAACATACTTGCAAAAGAAAATCTGCAGTGTTTCGATTCAAAGCAGTGGTTTCAGTGTTTCGTAGAAAAAATTATAACGGATTTTCCAGTCAGGAAATCTTCTCCCTGTTTGCCGCGTAGAAAGATTCAGTATTATTCGGGATTTCAGAAAATTGTGTACAAACCCGTGAGAAGTGGCCACCTTCCCAGAAAATTTTCCCCTATGTTGCACCGCAGTAAAATACCTCAATTTTGTCCAGAATAGCTTCAGGGAGTTTTTCGATCTGCAACCTGACGCCACTTCGTAAAACCAACCTGTCCACATTCAACGGGGAAGAGGAATGTTTCGTCTTTCATAAGGAATGGGATTTTTGTCTCTTTTTGTATTCCTCCCTTTCATTTTCAAAGTAATTCATGTATGCTTGTCTCATCTGTATGGAACTTACTTTAATATAATCATTTCCGTTGCAAACCTAGACAATGACACAGCAAAGAAAAAAAGACCATTACCTCTGGTTTCCAAACAAGAACTAGATTTTTACATTCAACTTTGAAACTAGCTGTTGTTGGACGGGAATTTCTAAAAGAATGATGATTGCTATTCCATGCCAACCTGGCTGCAATATGTCAATTAAAAATTATTTAAAACGGCGAATTTATACTAACGCAATTAAACAATTCGTCCCCGTTGACCATGGAGCAATAGTCAACTCAGACTTCACAATCGTTGGCCATTTGCTCAAACAGAAAACTTGGCTTTTTAAATTTTCAAAACAGGGGCGGCGGCACCAATTTGAAGTTGGGGAGGGGGCGAGCCGAGTTGTACGATGCCATAGACTAGCACTATCAAACTCGTAGCAATTGAATAACCAGGCGGGAATCTCATATTTAAGATAACCATTTTATCATGGCTTTGTTCCGCGTTTTGTGCTGGGCACTTATTTTTATCTTACGTATTAGACTAGTATTATTATTAGTATTATATATATAAAGTTTATAATAATTGTGGGGTGCGGCCTCCCACCAAAAAAGTTGGGGGGCGACCGCCCCCTTGCCCCCCTGTGCCGCTGTCCCTGCAAAAACAGTAATTCACATATATTACAAACAACATACTGTATTCTGAATTAAATATTGTTTATAATTTACGTGTAACATTAAAAATGTCATTCTCCCTTTGTTTCCCTTACCTGACATCTGCTAAATATGTCACTAGTGCTGACACTGATATTGAAGTGTTTGAAAACGGCTGTCACTTGCTCTTTTGCACTTCCAGCTGGAACACACATGCAATGTCCAATAAGTACTTGTGAACGCAACTAAGAGAAACGTTCGAAACGAAAATCACTCAAAAAAGATGTCCTCATCTACATTTAACCACAAGTTTTATGAAATTAAATTAGTTCTACTGATAAATGACGAATGTTTAAGTTGTTCCTATGAATTAGGCAGGCAAGACCTTTCTTCTTACAAAATTGAATCCTTTGATTCTTAAAAAATTTAATCCTTGAATTCTATCTTCCTCTATTTCAGGAGAATACGCTGTTTACTGCGCGTAAAGGATTGTGGTTAAATGATTATTATCTTTCTCGACATGCTTAAATATCAAATGCAAATAAAATCAATAATTTCCTTGACTGCAAGCAAGGCTGCAAATATATATGCAACTCGAAGGTTCACTGTTACAGAAATTGTAGTTACGGACAAAACACTAGGTATTGTAGTGAATTTGCAGCAGCTACACTGGTCTAAGTCTGGAGCAGTTGGAATGAAGTCACAGTTGCTGTGAATGAAAATATTTCTTTAAATTGCGTATGAAACTGAAAATTAAGTTTGCTTTATTTGTAAGAACTCTTACTTATGTGCAAATCAAACCGTGGGTTATATCTGACTTGTTTTATAGCAAGTAACCATCAGTTGCTCGGTATCAGCAGCATGGACACCAAAATAGCTTCTGTTGGTGGTATCGAACATTGATTGAAGCGGTTGTTCGCCTGATACACTTCCCCTATATGTCCGGCACAGAGAGGATTAAACTGTGTTTCGTGTTTACAAAGAATTGAAAAAGTCAGGGATACTTATACAGCAGCCTAACTTGGTTTACAAGCAAACGTGCTTAGATGCCTTTACATTTTTATACTGGACCTACAATTGTGAAATAAATTTGTCAAATGCTGTTCCCCATGTCTACAATATCTCAGTTCACAGTCGTAGCTTAGCTACGGCACTGGTTCTTGGAAATAGCACCTTGTAAACTTATAACCTTGCGTAAAGCAGTTTGGCCGCTCACGGTGTAATATGGCACTCCTGTCGTCAGAATGATTCGCTCTTCTTTTTGAGCAATCTAAATAAACAAGTCAGAGGTAGATGTAAAATAAGAGAACTTGGGATAATCTGCGATGTCCCAGTCAGAACTTAGTTTGGTGATAGCATATCTTGCATCACTCTTTCCCTTACAGAGCTACATTCAGTTCTTCAAGCCATCTGTAATACAAAATGCCCTGACATCGCACGGAAAACTGGCAGTAGTGGATAGCTGGTGAGGAAATGTGGACTGGCACTGGTCAATAGTAAAGTAGAAAACCCAAGCCAAAAATATCCACGTTGGAACTTGATATTCAAGTAAACGCAAGAAAAGACAGCGACAGCTTGGGGAGGGGGAAATAAGGCATTAACAAAGACATGACGTTGGTCTTTTGCAACCAAATACGTTCCACCAAGTTTTTATAATTGTTCTCACAGAATTTTCTAGCAGTTGGCAAACGCCATCTCTTCGTTAACGCTAGTTACTTCGTTTACCGAACTTACCAGCGCTGCTTTATCGTGGTCATTTTTATTCTCAAGCATTACCACATCCACGCCACAACATCTGAGATAGTGACTCAAGCCTTGAAGAATGTTATCGACAACCACGCGAAAGTTCTGCGGAGAGGTTGGTGAGCCTTGGACAGGCGGTTGATGGAGTCACTGCTAAGCTGCAAAAGCCAAATAACATTCAAGCTACATTGGTTTTTCTCACTCTCACAACAAAGTAAACCAACTAACCAGATCAAAGTTTGATGAACCAGGTTTGAGTTGCTTGCCAAGTTTACCTTTCACTTTCTTAATGAAGAAACAATCAGGAAACACCAAAAATAGACTGTACAAACGCAAAAATGATCACTCTCCGATATTAGGCCTGTTCAGGAAAGTATAGTGACTCCAGATGACCAAATTATGGACACTGCACCTCTGTGGCGATAAACATGTTGAAGTAAGTGCCTGTTCACCATATCACAAGTCTTTTACGTCTCCTTCATTCTTTCCTGTCCTGTGCCTTGCTTCACCTCGTTAGTTCTCCCCATTTTTCTTCTCTCATCTTCTCAGTTTCTGCACATATCTTTCGTCCTTTATCATAACTATCTATCACTAAAATTTTCTTCCTCTTTCTTTTGTTTCTCTCGTATCTCTTTCTTAATTTCCTCTTCTTTCCTCTCCTATTTATTTCAATACTTTCCTTCTTCCTCCATTTTTACATTGTTCCCCTTTCGCTTCCTTTCTGTTCTTTTCTGGCTCTCCTGCCTCATTTACTTTCCCTCTTTCTATCTGCCCTTTTCCTGCCCTTGCCTTCCCTTCAAATCCCTTTCTTTTCTTTCCTCACCTTTACTTCGCATTTACTCAATCCCCTTATCTTTATTCTCTATTTCTTCCCTTCTCTAATTCTTCGATTCAAACACTCTTCACCCCTTGCTTATTCAGTGACACACGGACCGCCCACCAACCAACCATACCTTCTTTTCTTCGGGAAAAGCCAAGGTAACCTTGGAGTGCATTCATTTAAATCAATTTCTATCTTCTCTTCGACCATCCACTTATTTAGCACATCGAAGACGTCAATGGGCATTGAGAGCTGGAAAACACACGATAGTTGAAGAGATATATAGTTAGGAAACAAACCAACTGGGTTTTATACCATTACTTAATTTTATGTTTATCCACAAAGCAAGTGTAGCAGTTGCACTGGACTGGATCTGTTGCTGTGTTCTCGCCCAGTGGTCACTGGTGTGATCCTTGATCTATAAAATTGAAGCCATGTCATTTGCTTGTGATATCACGTGGAGAGTTGTGATTGGTTTACTGTTTTAGCAAAGCCATCGGTTTGTCCGTACTCTGATAGACCTCAGTGTAACAACGACCAATAAAGATGTGTGTAGAATTCTATTTATTGTATGAAAGGAATTGATTAAGCACTACTGCCGTTATAGTTCTGAAGATGATGTTAAGTAAGAGGAACCATAGTATTCAGGGGCGGATTTAGGGTTAGGCAAATAAGGCAGCTGCTTAACCCGATTAACGGCCGATCGAAGCGATTTTAATTCGTATAATGGCATGTTCACTGCAGTTTATTAAAGTCGTCGTCTTTGCTACATCCACTGTCTAACCTAGAAGCATTTGCGTGCATTGCATTAGCGAGTCATTTATATTGAGGTAAACAAACACTCGAATTTTATATTTCAACAGTTCCTCTGCTCGAATGAAGTGGCCAAAGTTGGTGTTAGGTTATTCAAATGTCAATCATTTTGCCTAACTTCGTGTTTGTATCAATCCTTGTGATTGGCTGAATTACTTTGAGTGCCTCTATCATGGGCGGTGATTGGTTTGCCGAATCTGTGATTTGATTGAGGGTCCCTGATTGGCCAAACTTAAGAGTTGGTCTTTTTAACAGAAGTAATCATTGGTGTAGCGACATTACTTTGTATTTTTCTTTCTAACTTGCCGAGACTACAGTAATCATGTGATTGAAACTCTGTGAAATAAATGGTCTTGTGAGCCAATTTTGCCTAACTGAACATGAAGATTTCTATATGCTGCGCTGCATCGGTGTAGAGAAAACCACCGAAGAAAGCCCTTTCTCCAGAAACGGTTCCGCAGTCTTCAAATATGACTTCCACAGAGCTAATTTGAATGTTTTCAACTGCATTGAAGAGGAATCACATGAAGTCTGCTTTTATTGTATGACGCTTTCAAATAGTTTGTCATCGGCGATATACAGTGGCACTTGTTCGACGCCTAATGAACTTCTGTTTTATGAGAAGAGCCTGCATAATATTTGGGGCCTAGATCTACATCTATTATAATACAAATATTACAATTATAATACAAATTATACTTGTAATAGAAGTTATACTTGTAATAGAAGTTATACTTGTAATAGAAGTTATACTTGTAATAGAAGTTATACTTGTAATAGAAGTTATACTTGTAATAGAAGTTATACTTGTAATAGAAGTTATACTTGTAATAGAAGTTATACTTGTAATAGAAGTTATACTTGTAATAGAAGTTATACTTGTAATAGAAGTTATACTTGTAATAGAAGTTATACTTGTAATAGAAGTTATACTTGTAATAGAAGTTATACTTGTAATAGAAGTTATACTTGTAATAGAAGTTATACTTGTAATAGAAGTTATACTTGTAATAGAAGTTATAATTGTGATAGGAATTATAATTGTGATAGGAATTATAATTGTGATAGAAATTATAATTGTGATAGGAATTATAATTGTGATAGGAATTATAATTGTGATAGAAATTATAATTGTGATAGAAATTATAATTGTGATAGAAATTATAATTGTGATAGAAATTATAATTGTGATAGAAATTATAATTGTAATAAATATTATAATTCAATAATTCTAACAATTACTAATTCTAACAGGTTACTGGTCCTACAGGTTACTACTGGTTACTATCATAAATTAGTATCATCATTTAGTGTGATATTCAAGTATTACTTGAAACCGATTCCCTACGCGCCGTTATTGTGGTTTGCGCTGTGTCTCTTGAGTTAATCAAATCAGTGAACCGTCTCCTCTCTTTAAGGACCGTCATTATTTTTTGCCTTGGGTGAAAGCACCTATTATTTTACTTCAGAGTTGTATTTTTGATTTATTTTCATGCGCTTCCTTTAACAGGTCTGAGCAATTTGGAAACTGTCTGCACAGCTCTACTTCTTTGGAGTCATAGCATATTTCACGTAGATCATTACACACTTTGTACATTATTTAGTGCTGAGTTTGCATGTGTGTAGCAAGAGTGTAGTATTGAATCATCGCATTGGAATGTTTCATTTGCCTTCATCTAAGTCAACCTTTTTACTGTAATTTCATCCTGAACATATTAAACTTTTAAATCATCATTTATACTTCCCCGTTCTTTTTGTTAAATATTGAATCATGGCACTTAATAATAACAATAGAAGACTAAAACTTTCCACTTTTACTGTGTAAGTTGGTCATTTTTAAGAACCATTTCGGGATTTGCTCTGAAATCAATCCCGCAAATGTCCATTTGCTCTGAAATTTAGCCAAGAGAGAATGAAGGGGATGCTTATAGTCATCCACCCCCTGTTTAGTGCTTTTTAAAAATTTGCCTAACGTGAAAAATATTCTAGACCCACCCCTGGTATTAACTTTAGCCAAACCAATCAGCAAAGTCTTATAAATAGTCTTACTTGCATAGACAATTTGTTTCTCAAGCAACAGTCGCTGTTCCCAATCTGACAACTGATGGGCTTTGTCCAACGGTAAACCAAGGCACTGTTGAACCAACAGACTTGATCCCTTTTTACTAAGGTGGCCATAGCTCATGAGGGATTTTGTTCTTTTGTCAATCTTTTTCTTGATAACAGGAATTTCAAACAGCTGCATAACAATTTAAAATTAAAAAAACGAAAACTGCCGTGAGAGGGTCGCTAATGTCTCCGACATGAGATCGGTAGTCTTGGCTTACTTAAAGCAAAGTTGTTTTTGCTTAGAATACAGATTTCACCGCTAAAATCTGGCACACGCTTGTGGTAAGAAAGGCTGATAATCGTGAACAGTTTTGTTCTTGTTTCTAACGATCCAGAGGAACTCAGCAACCGTCTGTCGTTGACCGTTAAAAGAGAAATAATTCCAGTTCTCAAGACTCTTAAGATTAGATTGGCGGTCATCTTGGACGGTCCGAAAAAAAATTTTCACACTTGGCACGAAAATCCCCTACAATCAGCACTCTAAAAAATCCCGTTCTTATGACAAATTTGGACCAGGCTTAACTTGATTTACAGCATTCTCTGCAAGGCACACGCGAACAAAAAAAAATTGATCTCTTTTCATGCACTTACATAACCAAAGCTCATGCACGTTAAGACGGTGGATTAACCAACCCCACATTCATCGCCAGTTATAAATGACCGGGAATCACTTTCTGACGAAAACGTGACCGGGTATAATTCATTCCTGAGGTTAAATGATCGGGAATTACTTGTCTTTTTTGATCTTCCTTACCTGAGACAATGGAGGCAAGGTGAACAGAGATGATCCAGGACAGTTTCAATTTACTTACCAACTAACTCAACGTACATAGATCAACAAATCTTTTCATCTTCTTAATGGCTTTCTCCATGACAAGTAACGTTGTTACCAGAGCTGTAAAGTCTGACTCCACCCCATAACCTATAAAAAAACAATTAAAAGGTCAAATAGCACAAGGTTTTTCCATTTGTGGCTAAGGCTGTTTTCACATTTTCACTTGCGAAGTGGCACTCACTCAAATTATTTATTTGGCCCTGGGTTAGCTTAAAGTAGAAGATGCAAAATATGTAAGGATATGATAGGTGAACCCAAAAGACGGCCATTGATTGGCTGCCTTGCTGTGCAATACATTTTCCCTATGGACTGGCAAGTTTTGGCGGGAACATTTCCGAGTTGACTTAAAGACAAACAAACCAAATTCAGGTCCGTATTGCAATGGATTAACAACAACAGACTGCGTACTACTCGACAGACCCTGCACTTGGTTAATAAGTAATCAATACTGTACATTTATTACCTAATTTCAAAACATTTTCACTGGCAAAAACAGCATTCGCGAAAGCTAACATTGAAGGCTCAGGAATTATCTCAGCCAAAGCAATGACGTCCAGAGTATAAACTGTGTCTCGAAGTGATAGTTGTACGATGGACAATCTTGAAAAAAAAGATATAAAAAAGCCGCAAATAAACGCTAACAACGGCCTTGAAGTTAATACAAACAAATCAATATAAGAAGTATAAAACGAAACTGATATAGAACTGTATACACTGTCAATTATTGGTCAACACAAGCTAACAAAATATTGTTGTAGCAGGCTAGTATAGAACAAGTTAAAAAAAAAAAAAATCTAAGAATGAATAATACCTACGTCTTCTGATGTCTACGGGTAAGTTCATGTTCATGCTATGGGTTCACATACCCCTATATCTACGCCTATTTTTGTATCTATATGTTATCTACGTATACGTTATCTTTAAACATGTACTTCATCAAAGATACCTTTGTGCTAAACCTGCTTGGCACATTTGCGGTTTCCATTCGGCATCAAATCCAAGTGTCACGCCGGGCTTTTAAGATAAAAAAAATAAACAAACGATTGGTTCACGATAGATTGTACAGACCAATATCACGTCCACTGTTTTCCTAAAGACGGGCAACTACAAATATGGACCCTCGAGCATTCCTGCAGGGCTTTAAGGAAGCACATTCTAGTGTTGGACTGACAGGGAACGCTGGATTCCATGTCCCTGTCACAAACCTTGCAGCTATTCGCTGGCTTGGGCGCTAACACTCATACTTCACAGGATAAAAGTTTAGTGGATTCATTCAACGTCTGCCTACGAAAACGCCACCTTCTTAAGTGCTATTCCAAGAATTATACATTCAATTCTTTGCGTAAGCTTTTCAAAAGTCATCGGTCAAACTAGTTATTGTTAGAACAAACTTTTATCAAGACCAAAAAAAATTCAACACACTTCTGGAATCGCTCTTTGACACCGACGAAGTGGCTCGTAATTGTCAACAAAATGTATCTTTTGCATTGGTATTTTAAGAGCAAGATACGTCGTGGACGATCGTCCAAGATATTCGTTTTCCACAAGTCTTTCCGGTTTACTGGAATATGAGCCACTGCTATCAGGTTCACACTCGTCATTCGAGCGTTCTTTCCAATGGTGATCTTGTAGGCTCAGTCTAGTGAATTCTTCTTCACTTTGCATTATGTCATTCTCCCAATCTTCTTTACATTCAAAACTGATTTTGAAAATACGACGAGAAAGAAACAAGAAGCTTTTTTCACCAGTCACGTATACTTCATATAATTGTACGCATGCACATAGAAACTCCCAAACGTGATTACACGTGCAATACATACGCTAAAATCTTGCACGTTGTTATTTTAAAACAAAAATAAGATAGAAAGAAAACATGAATATAAAAAATAAATTTAAAAAAGTCATTTTTAATTCAACTGAACTAATATTTATATTTCATTTTTATTCTATTTTTAGTCGAAATTCTAAAATGAAATAAAAATTAAATTTAAATGAAAATAAATATAACTTTATCGCCTCTGTTCCTGATTTAATGACGCAAGTTTAAGGAGAGTGGGTTGCTTTTGAAGGGAAAGTTATTAGGAGAGCATAAATGTAGGTTAAAAGAGGTTGACCAATGTCGAACTACACATACCTCACTGGGTTTTCTCACAAACTTGGGCCACCCTTCCCTTCTCTTCCATTCCATTCCTCTCCCTTGCCTTCCCTTCTGTTCTCTCCTCTTCCCTTTTCTCCTCCATTGTTTTCTTCTTTTCTCTTCTGTTCGCATCTTGTCTTGTCTTGTCTCATCTCTTCCCTTCCCTTCCCTTTCCTTTCCTTTCCTTCCCTTGTCTTCCCTGCCAATCCTGTGTTATTTGATAATACCACACCACACAGGCTACATTGCTGCATCACATCTAGCCAGCATTTCTTTCTCAATTAAACACCATCAGCTAAATCAAAAATGCTAAAGAACAGAAACCGCCTTCTCTCACCATACACAAATACTTCAATTGACATTACACCAGAAGCAGCATATCGCATGAAGCTTCAAAGGTCACACTATATCATTACACCATATCATGTCACACCACTCATCACAAAACAAAGCCCCAGAAAACAACACGTCATTGTTTACCTCACGAAAATCACACCACACAAGATCACTAACTGCCACACCATATACTATATCAAAAACACACCACACAATCCAGCTACCCTACATAATGCTAAACCAAAAACCTAACATTAACACTTACCAGGATTTAAAAGAACTATGATGGTTAAGCAAACATATTCAGCTTCATTCAAAGTTCGTTCACTTTACCAGCAAGCTGTAATATTCTCTGAGCAATATCTCCAATTCCCACCTCACTTGCAGTGGCATAGTGCAAGTAAACTTCTTGACCCAACATCAGTTTGTCATTTAAGTTGACAGAGCACCGGGCAAGACCCAACACAAGCAACTCCATCAAGGAATTCTTAACCAAGACCTTCCTGGTGTATCCGATTGTCATCCAAGCTTATCCGATTGTCATCCAGGTGTATCCAATTGTCATCCTGGCATATCCAATTGTCATCCTGGCATATCCAATTGTCATCCTGGCATATCCAATTGTCATCCTGGCATATCCAATTGTCATCCTGATGTATCCGAATGTCATCCTGTCAATTTTACTGACCGGCAAATACATTGTGTTAGCCAAAACTTGTTCATCTCATGTTATAGCACTTCTTGAGAGCATCTGGAAATGACCAGGCTTCACTAGGAGAACTGTCCCAGGTTGATGCAACCAATCACTTGGGGTATTTCAGCTTTGCATAAAGCTGAATTTCATAATACCAGCAAATAGCTGAGAAATATTGCCATGGTGGGTCACCTACTGTTCCTGTTTATAAAAAAATATCACAAAGTAAAGATTTCTTAACATTACTATGAAGACTATTTTAGAGACAGTTATTCACCCTTCTCATGCCCATTAGGCCTCCACTTCATTCTGTTGAATTCCACTGATGAAATGTCACAATGCAGTGTATGGATGGAGAGTGTGCATGGATGAATGGACTGTATGGTCGGGTGGGTGGTTGAACTGTGAAGTGTATGGGTGGGTGGTTTGGCTAAGTAGGTGGATGTATGATGGATGAGTGGGTGTGAGCATACACATTTCAGCAGTAAACAACTGGATGTTTTGATAATCCACTGATTCATTAATGGCAGTTTTCCCATCGTCAGACTATAAAATTACAAAATGAAGATAAAACAATAAGAGAAAACAATTTTTCTTTGTAAAGGAAAACAGGGAAGCAGTTTGTTTTACCCATAACCCATCAAGTGGGTGCCAATATTATTTTTTAGTGAAAATGAAACTGTTTTTAAATGCTCTTCTAAGTGAAAATTTCTCAAAATACCACATAATTGTACCTCCTCTGAAGGGTTATTAAGTTACTTCTTAGGCTAGGTTCTTACAGTCTGTCCAGCCACCTTGAAAGTCTGGATCCCAGGGCAGTTGCCTTGGTTATCCTTCTCTAGGCAGTCAAGGTGTAATCCCACAAACAAAAACATTTACTTTATGTTGGAAGCCAATATCCTAAACATTTGGGATAGAGTCCCTTGATGTTGGCTTTTGAACATGCATAAGCAAATTTTTCAGACTATGAAAATAGCAAGAGCAAAATTTTGTCAAAAGTTCATGGATGTCTTGAGGAGGTTAATAAGTTATTTGTTAACCTCCTCTGAAAAAGAGAAATCAAGCCAACCATGATATAATACACGTGACATTCATATGATAAAGCAAAGCCATGTTTGTCTTTATAAAGGTCTCAGATCACTTACTGGGATATCACAGTTGGAGAAGGTGTCCAGTCTTTTGGTGACTAAGTTCCAACAATCTTTTAGCTTGTTTACTTGTGCTTTGGCTAACTCTGGCTAACTGGAGGAAGTATCCACCCACATGTGTGAAATACAGTTTTGAAAAACTTTGTTGATATGTGAAAATGTAAAATTTGGTGGTATTTCTAGCAGAAAATGTGTTAGAACAGGGGTTTTCAAACCAAAGGTCGTGTGGACAAATTTGGGTCAAATAGGTCGCGGGTCTGAATCTGGTCAAACTTGGCAGACCTTCAGCAGGCACCCTCTTGTAAAAGCAAGTACGTCATTTCCATGTCATCACGCAGGAAATCTGAGGAAATCTCGAAGAGTAAAGAGGCTTTAAGAAAACACTTGGGCAACGACAACAACTTTCTTTTTTGTTTAATATAGGAAATTATAGAAATGAAGCGTGGAGACGATAATTAAACATACCTTTAGGTGTTGTCCCCTCAAACGTAGAAGCGGGGAGACAATACTTATATTGATCCTTCACTGTACTGTAACCATGAAACTCAAAAACTATGTTCAAGTTCTATGAATCGCTTATGGACAAAATGGCTGCAATTTATATAACTCCAGTTAGACTTGTAAGTCTGAATTGTGTTAATGATGGTTCTTATCAAAATTATTTGCTGGGCTGTATTTATAACCAGACTTCAATTCCCTTCTGGTTCTTCAATCACAACGACTAACATGTCTAGTTCATTACTTCAGGACAACGGGTTAGAATAACAAAAACACTCACCGATAAATCCCGAGCAATATTCCTTTATTTACAAGTCCATCATCTTGTTTCTCGAGGTCGCTGTTTCTTCGAGACCAGCTGTTGCCCCTCACTTCGCTGGACAAAAACGTCGATTATCTTGAAAGCCTAGACCTTCCTTGAACCTTCCAACTTGTCAATACAGAACTTTAACTCATACAAATGTACACTTTTCAACCTACACATCTTCGTTTGAAGATGAACAAGTCATGGTTCAAGGCAGTTGCACACATGCACGTGCAGGGTTGGGTGTCACGTGAGAGTCGTGTGCAAGCTGTCTTAAGAGGTTTCCCTCACAAATTTCATATCCCTCGTCCAAAAAAGAATTCCTAAAATAGAGTGTTAGATATGACGGCGCTTAACTATATAAATAAACAAACAAAACAAAACAAATAAAAAAAACCAAACAAAACAACAAAAAAACAAGTGTTCCGAGTGTCAATTTCGTCAAAACTATTTCTCGCAACATCAGCCATGTCGTTTCCCCTAATTTCCACACGGGATGGGTAAAATATTAAATTTTTTCGGCTTTTGAGCATGTCGCAAAACCATTAAAGGCCGTGGGTTAACCCCTTTATAGTATGGCACAATTTTCCCCAAGTTTTTTCCTCGAAAACAAAAGTCAATTTGATGACCAGAAGTGATCGGAGTGTTATCCTATAAAGTTTAAAGTGAATTGGAAATTTGGTTATTTAGGCTGAATTGTCATATGTTATGATTCCAAATGCTTTTAAATTGACGAAAAATTCTCGAAAGCCAATTGTTATCGCTTTTATTTTTTTCGTAAATTTTTTTCCCCAGAGAAATTACCATATTTTGGGGTAATTTCGATGCGTTTCAGAGCGATCTAAAAATATTCAACAACACGCACATTAAGGAGTACAAACATTTTTCACATTACTACATTAAATAAAGCCATCAAGTGCAGTCATAGAAACAAGATTTTATTACACCTTACGAAACACATTAATATGCAATGAAATAAAAGTTACATCATCACAACGCAATGAGAGTGATGTCCAGTAAAAATACATTAAAGCAGAAGCAATAAACTCAAGCTGTTATGAAAATGTTTACACATTGTCAGTTTACCACAAAAAGATTTCCCAAAAGGGATGAATATCCAGAACAAACAAGCCCAATGTGAAACAAACGGAACAGATCAACCCTAACCCTGGAATAAGTTTGCAGACACATTACAAAAACGATTTTCATCTTTATGTTCAAAAGCAACAGGCAAAACAAAATCCTTAAGTTCCATGCTTAAAAATCTTCAAAAAAAGCAAGGCCAGTTGATAAAATAATAATGAAAAACCACTTCATGTCTGGATCACATTGGACTTCAAATACATTGGGTACCAGAGGCTCTACACAAGCATGCAGGGTAACCTTTAAACCCATGCCATCACAGTATTGGCAGGGTTTGAAAGATTTTCTGCTGGAAACAATATCTACCATCATAGCTGTCAGTTCTTGTTTCTATCAGCCATGGCAGGGCCAATAGCAACCATTTTTTCCAACTTGACTACCAATTATGTGATGATGGTTGATTCTTTAAGTGGATGAACAACCACCAAGTAGAATGGTTTTAAATCTGGGATGAATTACTAATAAAGTGGTAAATCTTTGAACAATTTCCTGACACAAAATAGGTGAACTCTCCATTGGCATTGGGTGACCAACTGGTCACTTGATCCAACCTTTTGTTACCTTTGTCACATGAATGAGTAGAATGTTTACACAAAATAATGTACATTAAATGTCTATGTATGATCCTGCAACAGCAATTTAATTAATTAAAGCAGTACTTTACCACAAATATTTTATGGTAAACTCAACAAAGCCATTGAACATTATATGCAACAATCCTTAAATGAAGTACAAACTTGACAAAGCTATAATAAACCAGTTGCCCGTGAATGGTGAACAGTAATGACAGACTTTGATTGAGGGTTGTAAGTTCTCTTGTTGCACCATCCTGCTGCGGTACAGGCATACATTATCCCAGAACTTGCAAACACAAACTCCAGTACTGCCAAGGCCATGAACACTGCAGAGAAACCCAAACCATTTCGACCATGTTTGTTCATCTCACTAATTAGTTTCCTCTGAGTGTCTGATTCAACTTTGTCAACATCACGGTTGCCAGTTCGCTCACGTTCAATCTCTGCTTTCTTTTCTGAAGAGACACAGTGGGTGTAGTAACTTGTTCGCATGTATACAGCCACATATTGCCTTGAATAGAATTTGTCCACAGCCGAAGTGTCACTCTTCAACTCATCATAGAAGTCAGACATTGCAGTTCCATAACAGATGGCAAGAATGACAGACAGGAATGCACAGAAAATACATAAACCAGAATACCAGCTTATCTAAAGGAAAAGGAGCTCAATTATGAGATGGAACCATAGATGTCAACCAAAAATAGTTTTTCACTTCAAACCAATGCTGGTGTAAGTAATCATCAATCATGAAGAAGTTGGAAAGATTTATACAATATGTGTATCCCTTTTTAGTACAATTATATGAGTTCCAAATCTTGAACTCATGCTTGAACTGTACAACAATCCATATACAACTGAGGACAAAAAAGCAGATACTTCATATTCTTAACATAGTGCACCTAACAGGATGATACTTCATGTTTTAATCCTTATATTATCTCCTTAATCCTTCATACTTAACGTAATCCTATTAAGACAGTGTACTCCAACTCATAATTCAGAAATTTTCAAAAGGTAACTTTCTATTTCATAGATCCTATTAATAGGAATGTTTCAGAAACATCTTCTGTTCAGTAAATTTTTTGTGATTAGGATTATTTTTCAGCTTCACCAATTTTGGAAAATAAAATGTTGGAAAACAAAAATATAAAAATATTTGAGTGAGAACAAGATTGCTAAAAAGTCAAGCCATGCTTAATTAAATTTATGGCATTGGTTTACAGATCATTTTCTAATCCTCTGCAGTTTTGACAAGTACTTTTGCATAAGGGGATTTTGTTATTTTGAATCATCAGAGAAGAAAAATTGATGCTACTAAAGATTGATCCTGGTACTGTAACCACTTTTTAACTGTATGATTTTACAATTTTCTCATGATAACAACTATGGTCACAATACATGCTGTAAGTCAAATCCTGGTGCATCACAAAATGACCAATTGTTAGTACTGTATGTTTTCCTATAATAAGCAATGTAAGTAATTGTTCCTACTCAACATTTTAAAAACAAAGTTTCCTGTGCATTTCACCTACCAGTTTTTGTCCACGTACAGAGCAACTGCAAAGACCAACGACTGCAGTTATAATAACCTACATAATTAAAGTAAACACAATGTTTACTGCAATGATTTCAATGAACAGTATGGGTTTAAACTTGTATCTAGGTCAAAATTTTAAATGTCTTGGCTAACTAGCAGCAAGCTTTTGATTTATATTGCCGTAAGATGTGTAAATATAAGATTAAAGTCCTGAAAATTTCCTTCTTCTTTTGTGTATTTGAGTGTAAATGCCAAAAATATGTTGAACATACCCATGACTCCACCACCATTATCACCATTACATATGCCAAATTCATGGCCTAACTCTTTACAAGGGCCATATTACAACACTCAAAAATTTCTTTCTTTGTAAATAAACTACAAGATTATTATTTGATGCCCTGATGAAGTCTAAAGTCAACAGGACAAAACACCAGCTGAGTCTTAAATTGAAAGTTGCATAGTACAAAAATTTGCAATAACTTCTGGCCAGTTGAAAACTAGTGTTCTCTCCTGCGAGGCCCTAAATTTCGACTCAGAGGCAAAAACCAGGAAAAATTAACATTTGTGGAAAGGTAGTTTCAGAATCACCCTTGGGGTAACAAGAACAGAATGTTTCATGAATTGACCTACACTGCTAAAGTCAACTAGAAAAGTTAACTAGAGTGGGATTTGAACTTGCATCTTTGGGTTAAAGGACCACTGCTTTACCAATCGAGCTGTTGATTCAACTGGGAACAGTATGCTCGTTTAATCCAATTTAAGTGCACAAGAAATTCTCTTGACAACTTAACGCTTGACATCCATGAGGATGTGCAGTGTTTCAACTCTATTTCTGAATCATCCTCAGGGTAACATGAAAAGAATATTTTGATAGCTCACTTGGTAGAGCTGTAATCTGGTAACCCAACCACTGCTCTCTCAACTTTAGCAGTGTAGGTCAGTTCATGAAATATTCTGTTGGGAAGGTAATGTACTGGACAGTGCCGTTTTGGGAGGTCCAGTATAATAACAGTTCCTTCAGAGGAGCTGTTAGCTTGGACTTACTCCAATAATTTAACTTAGGGTGACACAACTGCTTACACTTTGAGATAGAAGTTTTCAAGACTGTCAAACTTTTGGGCAGAGTCAACAGAACCTGGCCATATGCCTGATATTTTGGGATAAAGAAAAAAAGATGAAAATTTTTCTCTAATTTAGTATTGTTTTGACAATTGCATGCATGAGACGCTACATTATAACGGAAGTGAAGCAATAAGTCAATAATTAAAATTTATTGTCAGCACTTTCTTCTACTTAAAAAAAAACCTCAACTCTTGCAGTTTGTTATTAATGCCAACGCATATGTATTCAACATTGAAAACTATGAACTTTTTTGACAAACTGAGTCCACTTCAGTCAGCAAATTGATCTTCCATCTTGTGAGGGGCTACGACATTCACCGCTTGAATATTGGAGATGTACAAACAAAGCGAATACAAACTGCAAAACCTAGAGAGAACCCGACCTATGCGTGAGACTACGCCGTTTAGAAGGTTTAAGAACTTAATACAAGCTGATTCCGGAATACTTTTTCCCAGTTTCCCAGTAAAGAAACCGTCACGACGGTATTCTGTCCTACATTACATAAATACTTGATAACAAGTGAGAAAAGTTATCGGGACGGTAAACAGTTGTTGAGTATGATACAAACTACAACCGAACAAAACTGTAATTGTACTCAAAACCAAAGTTAAAACCCCCTGCCAACAAGTTACCAGGGTCCACATAAGTCTCCATCACGAAGATAACAAAATCGTCACAAAATTGGCCACAAGAGACGTAAATATTGAGAGTTAATCGTTTGGCTTACCACAAGTCCAATCCATATGCCAAGACCAGCTTTGGAACTCCAATGGCATGTTTGAACAGCAACCACGATGCCGAAAATCATCAGGAGAACGCCAATTAAGATTTGTAGGCCAGCTACTAAGCGAACGAGCCCTTTACCACTTCCATAAAGAGTGGCCATGTTGATAATACTTTAATATTTTTTCTTTGAGGAACGCGAAGAGCGAATATTGAAAGACGACATTCCACTTCCTTATACGGAGATACACCGGAAGAGTGTACCTACGCCTAACCGTACCGCAGGTTCCTGTGGCGGCGTGGCTCTCAAATAGGGACTGGGAATGATATGTTAGGGGCCCACATTTAGCACTGAGTGTGAGGTGGGTGTGAGGAGACTGCTGCCAATACAAATACGATGTGAATTGAAGATGATAAGACCACATATTCATTAAGATAAAAACTTAGAAGAAACTACTGACATGACATGTGTCTATAAGGACAGGCGTCGATAATAAAATATAAATGATTAAAAGTGACTCCTCTGCAGAGCCTACAGGAGTTTTGAATTTCATAACTCTACATAAAATGTCACGTACACGCTAATTCTGTACCTAACCTTACAAAAGGACGTTCTGCCTACGAATCCTTGTGGCCTATACTCTACAAACTCTTGGGCCCCCCGGGAAATGTCCCAATGTCTCGGTCGGCCACGCCGCCACTGGTAGGATCCCTGGGACAGGGTTGGCTAACCCGAGGCCCGCAGGTTGAATACAGACTGCGAAGCCTTTCTTTTCAAAAAATAAAATTAGTATTAATAATCAACTCTATGTATCTATGTATCTATGTAAGTATCTATGTATCTATGTATGTATGTCTGTATGTGTGTCTGTGTGTGTATGTGTGTATCTGTCTGTCTGTCTGTCTATCTATCTATCTATCTATATGTATATGTATATGTGTGTGTATGTATATGTATATGTATGTATAACTACAGACGGAACCGTTTCGGCCTACTGGGCCTCATCAGTGTAGTGCTGACGAGCAGGATGGAGAAGCCTACATTATATAGGCAACTCAAATGACTATTATATTCAAATGACTAAAGCCGCTAAAGCGCTAAACTCTAGTCAAAACAGTTCAAAGTTCACTGCATGGTTACTTTTTAGGTTGTCCTTGGGTAGGCGAGCTACTCAACTTCCTACTACCCACAATACCCATGGGTTAACGACTGGCATGCTTGTTTAACTTTTTATTTGAATATAATTAATAATGTAAAATGGCAACTGCACCAAATAAAGGGATAAACAGTGCGACCCAGTAAGACTTTTGAAATTTACCCAATGGCCCCGGGTTTAAAAAGGTTGGCCACTCCTAACATACAGCCATATCGTAAAGATTGGGTCTACGATGTTTTTCTTCAGTATTCCATGCAATAACGTGATTAGTGCAGGAAATTTGAGGGACTACAGCAGTGGTTCTCAACCTTTTTCGGACGAATGCCCACCTGCCTCATACGGAAACTTTTTGTTGTCCCCTACTGCAAACATTTGGTCCTAGTTCTGTGCCCGCGCCGACTCCTAGCCCAAGAGTAATGCCGAACCGAATAACTGTAACATATAGTTAGTCATTTCGGTATTCCCAAGTTAGCCAGTCAGTGTTAGGTTAGTTATCCAGTCAGTGTTAGGTTAGTCAGCCAGTCAGTGTTAGGTTTTAACACAAAATGACTTCAAGAAACTTGGAAAATGCTGTGATGGCGGACAGATGAACGACCGCCATTCACATCCTAATGTCCCTCTCTCCTGCCATGCTTCAATCCCCCCCGTCGTTCTCTGAACGTCCATTTGGAGGCGATAGCGCTCCCGTTGAGAAACGCTGGACTAGATCTTCCTGGGTATCCCCTGGCTAACCAATGACCATGCCACTGGCTGAATGCGAAAAAACACTGAAGCAAAGAATTCTTTCAAGCTTAAAATTAGCTTGGTCAATGAATTCCACCAGTGAACAATTTTATGACGTTTGATTTCTAGATTAACATTTCCCCCCGTACACTTAGATTTGTCAATGAATCACTCTGGTAGAACAACAGCAAAAGAAGTGTGATGTCAGCCTCTATTACTTTTCTTGGCCGCGATAGGTGGCCGGAATAACAACAAAACTGATCTATATTTTTAGTATAACCACACAGGTTATTATACAAAATCCCGTGGGCTGATTGCTTAACAACTACGTCATATTCTTCAATAGTAATCTGCGGGTGAATATAACCGAACACCGTTTCACTGCGCCACGATAACAGTGAAGGCATTTACGTAAAATGGCGGCAGCATTTGGAAATGCTCCGAACAATTTTACAGACAATTCGTTCACTGTTTTCTTTCAAGTAATCACCTAAGTAATTGTATTAGAATTGATAAAATAAATGATTCAACAGTTTCACCTCACCTCTGGTGAATAATAAATAAATATAAAGCGTTTCTATCCGACGTGAAAGCCGGCAAACTGGTGCACCTTAATGGAGATAGTCTTAACTCTTACCGATCCGCCACGTCCGCCCTTGACGACTAAAAGCTTCTAGCGTTAGACCTCGGTTAGATAATAAAAGCAGGATTAGGTCCGAAAAGAGTAATTCAAAGATTTTTAGTTAACTTCTTGTGTTAGTTACACAAACATGGCGGCCATGTTCTCCTTAACGAGGATAACAAAAAATATATCATGACAAAAATATATTGATGGCACCTTTTATTTCATGGCTTACATATACAGCCGACTCATAACTTAAGGATACATAATAGTCCATCTGTTCATATATACAATTCTTAGAAATTCCAGATAAGTTATTGTCTACTGCTACTGTCCCGACACACTAGTTCAAACTTCAATCAAATGTTCTCATAACACTCATATTAAATACTCGTGTTAGCGGTATTTGAGACATCAGCGCATCTCTTATTCATGTTTAGATGCAGATATTCAATTAGAAATATCAAAATACAAATAATTGCTGCAACTAGCTTGAACAACTTAAAAGCTGCGAAACATATCAGAGTATTCCTTTTAGGTTACTGAGAAACTACCACAAATGTATAATAATGCACGTCTACCCGGAATTAAATGGTACAAATATTCCAAAAAGGCTGTCAGAATATCGGTGTTTCACCGACAGTACTGTAGACAGCTACTACATATGTAACTACAAAGGTTGGTTTAACAAACACAAGACCGCCACAACATCGTGAATAATTATTTCCTAAATCCTCTGTTTCCAGTCAATCGGGAAGTAAATATTGTATTTAGTATATCCTATTCATTCTCCAGATCTCTGGAATATACAAATTGAAGTTACAGGCTTACAAGATATCGGCATTAATTCGGAACATCTTAAATTCCTGTAACCTCAAAGAAACTTTGAAAAAAAGTTCTACATGAAGTTATTAGATTTGCAAAATTTTCTTTTTTGCTTTGAGTTTGACTTTTATTGATTAAGAAAAGTTTGCATTTCCAGGTTTGATGAGACTCAAGAGCAGATTTGAGTTCCACGACATGTGGTTGCATAAATACACCATTGCTTATGTGATCAAGAATACAAAATTCCTTTTCACCACCAGTGTTAAACTGCACTAGTTCAAACAGCAGTCTCACCTATGCATAAACGTCTAAGCCATTTCCAAAGTACACAAACCCACTGAAGATCAATGTCCTAGCTCTTATAAGTTAACTACCTGAAACACTAATTTTACTTTAAATGACGAAAGTGTTTCAAATTTTACGCAATGGAATAGGATTGCAATAAATCCCTGAATGCATGTTGCTTACTACTGTTACGTTTCATAAATACAAAAGAACTCTTATTGTCAGTTTAGACCCGTCTTAAGTTGGTCAGAAGGACGACGAAGCAAGCCTTCGCTTTACGAATCCCATGCAACCCATAGAGTGTTCGGGCAGATCGTAATCAGAGTAAGCTTCCAGTCTGGTTACAATAACTTGCCAACGTGCATTGAAAGTCACAAGTTCATCGTGAAGTACTACTTTGGAATCGTTATCAGCAACATCTTCGAGGTCCTTACTCAAGTCATTGATGCGATTAACTCGAGACTGGTACTTCTGAAAGTTTGCGATTTTTTCCTGCGAGGAACAAATGAAAAGAGACTGTCAGTAAATATTTCAGCAGGGACCACTCCAGAGATGATAAAGCTCACACAAAAAAATTCTCCCATTCTCTAGCCACAAAGAAATCTAGCATTCTCACCTCTAAACTTTCAACCAGCCGGTTCACGTCTTGTTGATAACCTTCCTTTTCTTTCTTTATTCGCATTTTCTTTTCCTTTGCTGTTTCGCCATTTTCAGTGATCACATCTACTGGCATGTTACCACGGAGTCGTTGACTTTTCGTCTCGTGTTCATCCAGTTCTTCGTTAGTTTCGTCAATATACTTGTTTACGATGTCTTTCTGTTCCGTGATGCTCTTTTGTTTGAACTCGACATTTCGTAACTAGGCAATCAAAATTAGGACAAGTCACATTAAATGCGAGAAACCAGCAAGTCTTGCTTCTTCTATTGTAACATATGCACCAGGTACAGATTTCACCAACACAAACACCCACGTCACCACCAACACAACCGCCAACACATTATCACCATCACTTCTACCATAAATTAAAAATAGCGTAAACGTTTTTGTTCTTACACCACACTTGACTCACCAGTTCAATCCGGCTCAAAATATTCTTCGCCAATGCATTCCAACGACGGTCCAAGTTGGCTAGATCTCGGTCGATCGTTCGAGATGCGGCCGCTTCCTCATTAAGAAATTTCATTAAAGCCATCCCCTTGACGTGAGTGTTTGATAAAGTAACTCCTTGGTCTTCAAGTTCAGACTGAAGATTCTAGAAATGAAATGGGGCATCATTATTTTTTTTAAAGATTACTGTACACGCTGAAATTTCAAATGATAAAACACGATGTTTAAGTTTACAAATCTTGGGAGGTCAAACGAGGCAAATTGTTAGGGAAGCAAATATCAAGTTAGACATGCTTACTTTTAGATCTTTCAGTTGCTGTTTCCTGCCGTCTTGATCGATCAAATCAACCTTTTCGTTCAGCGTTGAAAGTCGTTCTTCTTTGGCATCTAACCATTCGGTCACAGACTTCTGCTCTTGTTGGATAACACGCCACTCCATCACAACTCGCTGCAGGTCCAGAGAATAATCATGAGACCAGTGCTTCAAGACTCTCCAACGTTTCTCCATGTTTCGCACTTCGGTTTTCAGGTTCTTTTCCAGTTCTGTTACTCTCTCTGCGGCATCGGACATTTTTTTCATGTTTCTAAGCTCGAGTTCTTGTTCAAAATCCTGTTTATTTAAAGAAAGATGAAAATAAGAAAAATAAAAGAGAATAGAAAGGAAAAGGAGAGGAACGGAGAGGATGAAAGGAATCAAAGTTGGACGGATAGATGGGAGGGAGGGAAGAAGGGAAAGAGGCCTGGAGTTAAGCAGAAAGGGAGGGAACGGACGAAAGGAAGGAATGGAAGGGAGAAAGAAAGGAAGGAATGGAAAGGAGAAAGAAAGGAAGGAGTGGAAGGAAGAAAGGAAGGAAAGGAAAGAGTGGAAGGAAGGAAAGGAAAGGAAGAAAGAAAGGAAAGGAAACGAGGGAGGGAAGGAGGGAAGGAGGGAAGGAAGGAAGGAAGAAAGGAAGGAAGGAAGGAAGGAAGGAATAAAGGAAAGGAAGGATGGAAGGAATAAAGGAAGGGAAAGAAGGAGGGAGGGAAGAAATGGAAGAAATGGAAGGAAAGAAGAAAAGAAGGAATAAAGGTGGAACGTGAGAGGAAGAAACGAACTATTGCGATTTAAAAAGATGTAAATCAACCATCAAACTCTTTCGTGTTACCTTATGCCTGTTTAGTTCTTCTTGAAACCCAGTTAATTCTTCAATATCCGAGTAACTCGATGACATCCTGTTCTCGTTTAATGTTATCCAATTCTTACGCTCGCCAATTTCTTTTCTGAATAGTACCAAATAATTGTCATACAATCTGAAATGAAAATTCATCGCGTATCAGTGTGAACATCCTAGATCGCGTTTCGATAGTCTGGTCATACGATATTGAGGGACAGGTTTGCCAGTCTAGGATCAAAATGCCTCGTCCTAATGAAACACCAACATACACGATGGTCCTCTACTTGGGTTGGCGAAATCAATTTTTCCCGACAGGGCTGGGCAAGGCAGGGGTAAAATTAGTAAACGTACAGAATAGGATTTTTACGAACGGCGCTCAAACCTAGCAGCAACAACTTACCGATTAAATTCCTCGCGTGATTTCCCAGGCAACGTGCTACAGTATCCTCTGAGTTCATTCATTTTCCCTTCCACACCAACCTTGTCGCTTTCCTTAAGAATGAGAATGCCCACGCTTGAAATTTTTTGTGTTAATTCCAACCTTCCTTTTGCCTGCTTGCAGATATCTTCAATGATCTCCACGAGACGCTGAAAGTGAAAAAAGGTAACATTCACTACGGGGAATAAATTACTCGAAAAACGTTTGGCAGTTTGGCCATGCATATCCTAATAATTAAATTCCTCAAAAGTTCCAAAAAGGACATCGATGTTTTTGAAAAACACGTCACAAACCTTAGCACCGTCCATCTGATCAGTCGCTGTGTCAAAGTCTCCGGACAACTGCTGCCCATTCAACCCGGCTTTAGCTTCTTCGAAGGAATGTACTGATGTGGTTAGTATACCATTCAATCCCACGACAAGAGAAACGTACAACCTGGGAAGTAAAAAAGTAAAGGAAGTTACCAATAATGGACTGGGAAACTTTATTTCAAGTCCTTTAGTGACTCACGTCATTGGATCACGTTTTTAACGCTTTTCTCAAGTCTCGCAACATCCCGCGTGTTTGGATGAAAGTATCCAAACACGGAAATCCATTTAGTATTTCTTAAATACCCCATTTATTTCCATTCTTCCCGTCTTTGTAACCTTTTTACAATTTTACCTCGAATTCTTCTCTTGAATTCGTCGTTGAAGCTGATTGCGCCATTTCGCTAAAGACGCGATCTCGAGCTGGAAATCTGTTCCTTGTTTCTCGTTGAACATATCCTCGGCAATTAATCGCTCGTTGAGCTCCAGTGTATTGAGGAAGCTTCGTTCTCCTTTCATCATTTCCCGCCTTAGTTTCTGTAAAACACAACTTGTCCACATTAATTACCGACGGAGTCGAATAGAGTTAAAGATCTTATATTTAGCGGAGGTAGCACTAAATAGCAAACTGCTAAAAACCTGCTGCCCTCAAAAACATACCTCGTGTGGCGTACTTTTTCAACGCTTAAATGAATAATTTAAAGATGGTTTTCGAATATATGAGGAATCATGAGCGTTCTTTCAGCTCTCAGGGAGGTGTTTTTCTCAGAATCTGTTATGGGGACCAAACCATTACAATGTACATGAAGTGAAAAAAAAACAAGATGGAAGAAATCTCTGGTGCTTGTGTCGGTACTTGAATTTGTATATGACCCAGCACAATTAATTTGACCAGTCTTTCCGTCAGGTGTACACTAAGCCCACACAACCTTCCATGCCAGGTGGTACACGTACCTGCAATTTACAGTACTCCTCATAGATATCACTAATATCGTCCACATCGCTGTCTATTTCGTTTAGTTTCCTTTCACAGTACTTTAACCACCTTTTCACTTCATCTTTGTGTTGGCCGTGGAAGCTGATAACGCCTTTGGCTAATCTGTAAGAAAATGAAAATGTGGATGAATGTGTATGTCGTATATAAAATTGCGAAGAAATCAATGATTTGTCGCAGAACAATCGCTATCTCCTTTAGCTATGGGGCAAAGAATGACAACGATCACGCAATATAATCCTCGCAATACCTATAACATTTTCCCTGATGAACGAGCGACATGACTAAAGTCATTTTCGTTTTGTATTAGAAAACAGAGATATGAATAATGTAAAAAAAAAAATAGCATTCCTGTCTTTGTACAGTGATGGACACATTTATGAAGCCATAGAAAAATGACTTCATAATTCAGGAAGTTACCTCAAAACACTCGGATACACCTTGTGTTTCCCGTTCAAATGACGTCATTCATGTTTCTATCACAGCACAGAGGCACTCAAGCACATTTCTGTTTGTTAGCCAAAAAGTGCCGATTCACACTGCGTGGAGGACTGGGTAACCAGTAGCACAAGAGGGAATCGAGGCATGGCAATCTGAAACAGCTCTTTGCAGCTCTGAAACGGCAACTTCAGGGTTTCCCAAGAAATGACTCTACAGATATTCGCCGCACTTTGTGAGAGCGGCGTATTTTTCCAAGTAAGATGATCGTATTGGTCGAGCAGGAAGACCTATTTTGCAGGTGACTGGTAGGCAGCCGCCACTCCCGTCCGTCTTAAATTCGCATGATTCAGGGTAGCCAGTTTCTGTGTCAACAACGACAGAGAATATCGTAACAAGGACGGTGAGCGGGATTTTCGAGTGGGAGGCTTGAGATAGAAATATAATATTTTGTATGCTTCCCCAGGAAATTTCACAGCAAATGTTTATGAAATGTAGTTGATTCAACGTTATATTTGGAGAAAATTGGGAGCTATAGTCCACCCGTCAAGACGTAGGTCTTGTCTACGCAGATACATTTTCCAAAGTTTTTCTTTTTTAAATGTTTGCGTTTTTCTCTTTTCGGCCATCCACAAGGAAACGATGGAAAAAAAGTTCAAAAGATTTCACTGAAAACGTTATCGTGGACATGACAAGAAAAGGCAACAAAGTGTTTGAAAACTTATCCGAGTGGAGGGAACTTTAAGGCCAAGTTCGAGCGTCGAACTTTTCATGAGTCGAATCTAATGTTAATGAGCAAGATCATATGCAAAAACTGATTTGCATTTCATTAGGCACACGAAAAGTTCGACGTTTGAACTTGGCCTAAGTTTAATTCCCGATATGATTATTGAGACTTCGCCGCGATGCCTTATGTAATTACTTAAGCTAGACTGTGCCAGTACGAATGTCTTACCACACTTTCGCAATCAAAACATTGCGTAAAGAAATTAGTTATCGTATTCAACAAAGTTAGAAAAACGGAAACCGGTTGATAACATTGTCCAAGTGTCTTTTAAGTAAAGCAGAGTTAATGGACGTTATACATCTGGCAGTTATGCAAAGTGGGTATTAGAGATGTAAACATGACATTGAGATCAAGCTTATGCCTAGTTGTCCAAAACGAGATCAACCTAATAGTGAAATTTGAGATAAGATTTTAACGATGTAACCCGACAAATGTTGACATTTCCTATGCCAGATTTTGTGAGGATTCAAAAAAGGTTTTACGCTTCGAAAATTGAACTCGACTGGTCAACGAAAATATTATACCGTGTTAAACAACAATTTAGCAGGTAAGCCTTGATTAGCGCTTACGATCTTTTGAACAACTGAGCCATCCACTGCCAACTTCTACTTAAGAACACCTAACGCATCGTCCACCTCAACCTTGACACTCCAGGCCTGGGTTCCTAAAAGTAAATTACGATCTAAATCGTTTTATACTTGCTCACGTTTAAGTCTTGCTTGTGTGCCCGGTTAGTTGCACTCACTATCTTTAACAGAAAGAGGAGACTTAGCTTCGAAATAAAGTGTAAATGCTACCATATTTCCCAGACTCGTTTCACTTAAGTTTTAAGTTTTCAAGACGTTTATATTAGGTCGCGTAATTAATTTAGTAAAAAGTAAACCCTTACTGAAGTAGATTCAGAAAAAACAGCCACATTCCTGTGGTTAAAAGGATTCGGAACCAAAACAAATCTGTTGAACACAGTTGAATGTACCGCCCTAAATTCCACTTTGAAGTGATGCAACGTTGTCGGGACAAGTTGGCGAAGCAAAAAATGTGTAAATCGCTGTTTGTGTCATACACCAAGTAATTTAGTTAACAGCTGAACTTTCGTCCTGTTGACGGGAGTTCATGAGAGCATACTAGTTAACGGAACCAAAGCTCAGCGTTTAACAAAACTACATGACGTTTACAACAAATAGTGCTACAAAAATTTAATATCGCCATGCGAACGTTCATAGAATTGAAGGAGAGTAATGTTGAACAAACGAAGTCTAACAAGCTTTGACAACAGGGCTATTTATACGGGAGGAAAAGAATCTGGCCAATATAGGCCGAAATTAAAACTAAGCACGAAAACTCGTACAAAAGGTCGAAAAAACTGTGAATTGCTCTCGACCAATAGAAGTCCTGGCTAATTTAAGTCGTGGAAATCCTCGTAAAGCTGTACCATTCGCGGCTTATCTAATTCGAGGCTTGTTACATTTCGTATAAATGGACCAAACCTTAATTAATCTTTGGCACTCTCCAAGATTCAGATTTGTTAAATCAGCAGATAATCCAGTCACTGATAATTCTTCTTGAGTCGTACAAAGCATACAATAGACAAATGTTATCTTTTAATACCGGTTTGAGAACATTTCAATAGACAATTTTTAAATTTTTCACGAAAATCGTGGTTCAGCGTTAAATAACAAAATTTGCAGAATTCCTCAGCTAAACTAATGTTTTTGAGTTCTCGTAAAATTAATTGCGATTTAAAAATAAAATTCTGCCACATTTCCACAATTTCAGTGACCAGATTTTCCTTGAACTTAACAAAACTGAAATTTGCGAGTATGTTCTCAACTACCGTTGTTGCCACAGGAACCAGGAAAAATCGTTCCTGACACCCAAACAGCTTTATCATCGTTTTCCTGCCCGGCCAAATTTGGACTTCTGCAGTACAACCTTTCAAGAGTTATGTCCGAGAGAAGCATGACGCGGAATGAACTAGCCAAACTGCGCTTAGCCACTTTAATTGCTAACTATTCCTATTCTCGCAGTTCACAGTCTCGAATCTTTAAAAATCATTACGAAACTATAAATAAGAACATGCCTGACTGTGGAGAAAGGCGGAAAGTTTTCAGGACAAAGAACTGTCGTTTTAAAAGACACCTTTGTCGGAGGAAGAGCATTTGGGTCCAAACGTCAATTCTCAGTTGTGCCCCCGCGGCGAAGCAGCATTCCCGGTGTAGTTACATACGTCGATACACGTGAGGGTGAGCGTGATTGAAGTCATTTTCCAGAAAATGGAGAGCTAACAGTCAGAAAAAAAGACTTAAGTTTTTCAGATAACTTGGCCACCTATCCAAATTATCATATATAGGAGCTTTCCTTTTGCCGAGAGTTGCAATGTAATTTCCATCGGGCACACTGTTTCATAAGCATACAGTTTCAGTAGATTTTGCACTAAAGGCGTAGCCGTTAGATCATTTTGGCACCCAAACTAACCAAAACTAACCTTGCTCGGCTAATTTGCATTACTTTTGGCCCTTGATATGTTAACATACCTATTCTTCGTATCTGCAAAGTGCTTCTCCACAGCTATCAACTTTGGTTCCAGTTCTGTCGTTTTGACTTTCAATGTCCCTTCGAAGCCATCGCAGGACAGATACCCTTTGTCTTCCATTTCAAGAATTTGTTCCCTAGCTCGTTCAAATTCCATAACGTGTTTCTTAAGGTAGACGTCAGAATTCTACAGAATCAAGAGACAAGCGAGATTGAGATGCTTTAATCACTGGAGTGCTGACAGAATGCAATCCTCCAGAGCTCGATTCGTCATCTAAATAGCTTGAAGTCATCAAAACAGACAAAGGAAACAGATGAAGCGGTAAAAATTTATGCGACGTAAACGGAAACCCTGTAGTTTTATGCAAATTTCTACTGGGGTGCTAAAAAAGAATGAGCTAGCAATATCGAGAAAAAAATTATAAAGTTTAAGAGTACACCATGTACGTCGACAAAATAACTTAAGATAACAAGCAAAGCAATCGAGGTAGTAGTGAATGTTACCCTTTGAAGTCCCAGTGCGATCTCGCCAGGTACATCCCATACGAACTAAAAGTTAAAAGGTTAGTAGACTGCCGGTAAACTGTTGGTAGAATTCTTTATCGTAAATCCGGCAGTCTACCAACCTTTTAACTTTTTGAGCTGTTTTATACTGCCTACGCAGCATCCCATTTTTAAATCCCATTTTTAAATCCCGTTTTTAAATCCCGTTTTAAACTCCCATACGAACTAAACTGGCCAGATGTCGAAGGGCTGGTGTGGCATGAAATTTCAACAACGATGTAAAAGAAGAGAGCTGCGTAGGCAGAGTTGTACGTGTAAAAAAGCGGAAAGGGTTAGAGAAAGGCCGAAACGTATAAGACACTCTGACGCTTTGAACAAAGATCACCTTCACTGCACTTGACGTTTTACTCTGACGAAGGGGCTTGCCCAGAAATATCTCCTCTCGTAAGTTTCAAGTGAAGAACCTTCCTGACCCTTTAAACTTTCAACAGCTCGGTCCGGGCTAAAAATATTCGTCATGTAATCGCAAGATATTTTTAAGAGATTTTTTTGTAAGCTCAGAGCGAGGTTTCAACCGAGGATGAAATTAAAGCATCAACAAGGCTGGTCCAACAGGAGGCAGCGGCGCAACAACACAACACCAAGGGAGGGACTCTCGCTTGCCACAATCTGAAACAGATAAAAATATTCTATCCTCGACGTTTCGAGCAAAGGCCCTTCGTCTGGAGAGTTAGTAGAGTCTGAAGAGTTGCTCAAAACGTCAAGGATAGAATATTTTTATCTGTTTCAGATTGTGGCAAGCGAGAATCCCTCCCTTGGTGTTATGAAATTAAAGTAAATGGTTTAAACCCAGGAGAATCGGTGCATGTTGGTGATGGTATATCGTCCAGATTGGTGTAAGTCTTGAGAAAGAATTCGTATTTCACAGCTCAAACTAAGTTAAACTCAAATGTAATGGCAAAGTTCTGTGTGTGGTTGATTCCATCACTAATCACCAGAACAAAACACTCCTCCCCACATTATTACTATATTTTCGTTGTGTACGACGAAGTCAGTTATGAGATCTTTTAAAGCATTTAGTTGTGTTTAACGTGATCTCGCTGGAGTCGACTTAGTTTCGAAACTCAGAGGCTTCTTCATTATTTCCAACAAATATGACGCGAAGACAAGCTTTTATCGAGTCTTGACGAGTCAAAAAATCCTACAAATTCGATCGCCAGTCACTCACCTACTGTTTCTTTCAAATTTAAATTCAAGTTTCGCCCTGGTTTAAAAATAGCTTCGACCCCCACTAACATTAAGAAGCGTGAGTAGTGCGCCCGGCACGTGATCCCATCACGCGATCACAGAACAAAAGTGAGCGGCAAAGTCAAAAGCCTACCCACCCTGAGCCGCCTTATTAGCTTCATTTTTCGACCGACTTAATTACTTGAATTAGCATTTGAGATATCTTAAACAGATCTCATGGGGCTAAGCTAGCATTTCAACAAGACACCTTGTTTAGAAGAAACTGGTTATGCAATCTGTGTCGTACACATCAGCCAGTACAACTTGTCAGGGAGGACCTGCTCACATGCATGTAACTTTACGACACCAGGAGTCCGTAGCTTCACTTAAATTTCGGATGTCGAGAGGGTACTTGTGTTCATTATTGATGTAACTTCGATATCAATAATATCTGGAAGATTAAGTGGTGTGAGTGACAAGGAGTAAGGTATCAGCTATCAGTCGACTCCTTAAGTTATTTATTATCAAATACATAACTCTCAACATTCATCTGGAGTTTTTTTTCAAAATAAAATTTGAGTTTTATTTATTCATGTTCTTTCTTTAGTGTTTAAGTAGCTTCACCCTTAAAATATCCCAAAGTGTGAGAGGCACTACCTGCACGTGACCTGACAACAATAACAGTAAGCAGTAAGTAGCTAAATAAAGACAAAGGCCAGATCACGCGATCGATTTTGGTCAGATGTTGGCTTTGAAATTATAAAGTCATAATATTACCATGTATTGCATTTCCGTGCCTTGACGAAATCTGAGTTTAGAAGACGTTTATATTCCGTTGATGTTTGTCTTCTATGGCCCCTTTCAACGAGGAATGTCTCTACTTGACGGCTATAAAACCGCCTGGTGTGACCCAGAATAAAAGAATAAAGTACACACTATTGCTGTTCATTACCAGAAAATATGTTGACATGGTGGTATATTTTCTGGTAATAAACAGCAATAGGTGTAATAGAAGACTGTTCGTGAATTATAACTGAATGAGTTTGGTAAGACGCAAACAACACTTCATTTTTTGATAATCAGATCTTGGTTAGTTAAGATGTCCAATAAATTATCCCACGCAAATAAAGGCTCTGAAAGAATTTTGGAGGTCGGTGGCGCAATTCCTACGAAGAAGGAAGTGGACAGAGTCAGCTGTCGCGTGATTACTTGCCTTGACCTACGCGTGATCGTTCGTGACGATGGTAATCTAACAAAAAAACGCCTTGAAATTTTGTAGGTAACATACTATACAAGAGAAAGAGTGTCGGATCTGATATCAAAACAGCTAGAGAGTTTGTTTTTCAACTCACTCCAAGGTATTTTGACATCCATCAAACACCCTTTTGTTTGTATATGGTTTCTCTACAGAACCCGCATTTAAACAATCACGTGTTAGCTGTTTTAAGAAGATTAAGGTCACGAGACTTTTTAAGTGTAAGTGGCCTCTTTTCACAAGGTGGGAAAATGTCAATAAGTTTACTGCTACTTTAACAGAACGTCAGACTTAATGGTAAACAGTCACAAAAGGTCAGAAAACCGTCACTCAGCGAAGTTCCTCAATTGTTTCTGAAACCCGAACCAGCATATATTGAACATTACATAACGACGATATACATCACAAACATCGTTATCTAACAACAGATTGAAGTTAATCGGCAATTGATTTACCAAGCGGAGATCGCAATCGTAAAGGGAATACTAATGCCCAACATAACATTTCTAGAACAGGCATAACCACATGTATAAAGTTAAAAAGATTTAATACAGTTTGAGGTTTCGAAACGTCAGACTGTGGTAAGTCTTCTTAACTTTATACTTGTGGTTATGGCTGTTCTAGGAATGTTATGCTGGGCATTAGTATTTCTTTTACGATTGAAATTGAAGTTAACACATCATATGACGAACCACTTCATAATTATAACCTTTGTTCTGCAGTCTGAGTCCAATGCATTTTTACAACATTTTGTCAGCGGTCAGACGAGGACGGATTTACTCGTTTCCCTTTCCAGTGTGATCGTTAATTTACGAATTTCCTGAATTGTTTGAAAAGTTTCACAGAACAGGAATATATCAACTTATCTTTTTAGCACGAAATCTGCCTCTACGCAAGTTCACTTTTATTGATACGGAAAAAAAAATGAAATGGTGAATACAATGACGTCGCGCGAGCACTCAAGTTTGATCGTTAAACATAACAGATACTTCGCAAAAGTATGAAACGTATGCATTCGATATGCATGCATAGTCAGCCGATATCCTGCGATTTTGTATGTGAACTACCTTCGGAGAACGAAAATAAGAGCTAGTAATATCGAAAGAGAGACGTTACAAAGCTGAGGGGAAAGCAACTTTTAAAAACTGAGCGCATTTAACAATTTTAAAATACTAAGACTTGGCTAAGAGTCTTTGTAACTGAACAAACAACATTCCAGGTCTTAAGATGAAGTAAATTGTTTCACCTGCAAAAAGATTTCGCTGAAATAGACTTTGTTCGAATTATACGAAATAAATGAAAATTCGAGTTTCGTGCTGATCTTGCTTGTGTTGTACACTGAAGTAGCTTCAACTTACAAACATCTGATAGCGTGGGTGGTTTTAACCACTATAGCCATCAGTCAAATATTATCCTTCCAACTTAATGGACACGAATGAGTTAACGGAAGCGACAACGCAGATGGTAGTAAATAAAGCACTTCAAATTTTACTCCCATGAATCAAACCAGACGTACTAAACTCAAAATGTTCTTCTTTTTTTTTACTGCCAAATATTTACTTCCAAGACATCCTAGCTGGTCGATCAATGTTTTTCGTTAGGTACAGCCCAGGCTTCTAGGGGTCTTAACTGCCTAAATCGTCGAGATAATGTGGAAATGCTCTTCGTCACGAATCTTGTGTGGATAAAGCTAGGTATGAAATTACACTCTGCGACCGCAAGTTATTCATACCCTCTCTTTTGGAAGAGTTATCTCAAGGAACGGTCACGTCGTCCTTTCTATCTACGTCGTGTTTTCTCATGAACTCTGTAATGATCTGTACACTGTGAACAGTAGATTTTTTTTTCTCTGTGTATGTTCTTCATGCAATAATTTAAACAGGTTGTGTCCGAAAAAAGTGGCTAGACTTGCGAGTTGTACATTTACCGCACGAGACAAGAGAACAAAATTTAGCTGTCAGTCAGTCAAATGGGCTTTTTGCACGCGATATATTAGACAGGGCTAAACCTGACCTTGGCTGGCCGGGTTGAAACGTGAGCTTAGTCAGGCGGGCTAAAACAGTCGCGTGATTAGTCCAATAACATTATCTGACGTCTCACAGCCTGCAATGCGGACTTTCTTCCCAACCTGGAGAACCTGTAATGCGAGCCAGATGTCTCATTTGAAAATCGGACAAATCGAGCAAACATTATGGATTACGAGGTGTTATCCAGTAAGTTCATTCACTCTCAAACAATTCGGATCACGTGAATCAACCGTCAGCTGTTTGTATATGGAGATCAGATTAAATAAGAATTAAACATTGTACTCGAGCTCCGAGTGATGACATGCGATCACGAATTTTCATCAAGTTCGTCAACATTGGCAAAGCTAAGCATACCAACCGGTCATGCTATGTACATTTAAGATTACTTAAGCATAACAACAAGTCATGCCATGCAAATTTAAAATGATCTGCGATATTCAGGTGTCAAGGCATACATATCAACCAAAGCAATGGTTATGATACAAAAAATGCAGCAATTAGTGGACAGGGTAGTGGTTAGGCTAACTATGTCTAAAAATTGTAACAAAATAATGTTAATGTATATGTTGTAGTTGATATTAAAATATTGTACATAATTTTATATTTTCATAGCAAGATCCTGTTGCTATGCATAGGTAATCTTAAATTTGAATAGCATGACCAATTGCTATGCTTAGCTGCATCACTTTTTGTCAAGCTTTTCTCTTTTCTTACATGTTTAACAGAATTTGTCGAGAACATTTGGTTTTTGCGCCTCGCCTGCCCGCAGAAGTTCCCAACCTACGTCGATGTCCAAACGAAGTTCTTTTGTCTCTAGAATCGAGATCGTTTCTGAAATCTACATCGATTTAGCGACCTTATCTGGAAATGTCTACCTTGAAAAACAATACATTATTCACATGACAAAAATGACGTTTGTCAAACACCCTCGCGCAGATGTAAATCCTCCAAGGATCGGTTTCAGTTAATAACACAACACTAACTTTCCGTGGTGAGTCAAACTAAAAAGTGTGAACCGAGAACCACCATCAGGCGACATTTCTTGTCAATCTTTTCCCATGAAGCCGACAAACTCGAACGTTTCCGAGAACATTTATGCAGTTATGTAACCGTGGGCGGAATTAGCCCCCCTAGCTCAAATTTAGAGGGACTGGAACCGATTTTTTTTAAGACAACCGATCTATTATCAAAGAAAATTGACCAAGGTTTCTGTAATATGTATATCATTAGATCCATCACTCAAACCTGCAACCATTCCACGACACGAAGAGTTTATACCTCTCTCTAAACTATTTTATGCAATGGTGAGGGTTGAAACTTTTTTTTACCTTTATCAAATCAACTTGATCTCGAACAACTTCAGGTTGCGTTCCAACAGACTTTAATTTTTTCATATCTTCAAGCACGCTTTCCACCACTGCCTCGCAGGCGTTCAGCTTTTGGTTGAAGAATGCCAACGTGGTGTTTCTAACACTAAATTTAAAACAAGACAACATTTAGTATACTTCGTCTCGACTTTTCACCAAACGGACAAAAGCTCGGTAAAGGTTAATTCATTTCTTTTTTTGACATGTTGAATTTATTCCCTTTTGAAACGGCAAAGATTCGAATTACGCTCCTCATGAACGTGCTCCATACGTTCCTGGCTATACAGAGAAACAATACAACGATTAGTTGACCGTGTTTTTCCCCCCGGTGTTCCTGGGAGGTTCAGAGGAGTCTTAATCAGTTGGAAAACAATTCGTTTTCGTAAACTCCCACATAAACTGTTGTACAAAAAACGAACGCTGGTGTATGTATCTGACTGCAGAACTTATGCTTAAAACAGCAGCAGTAACAGCGGCAACAACAGCAACAACAAAACTCACTGTATTTTCTGAGAGTCGACAAATTGTCTCAAGGCCTTCATTTGTTCTGAGAGTCTAGTGATAGTTTCGGTAATTTCAGCATTTTGAATCGGGTTGTATTTCTTGCTGTTGAAAATATCTTGACCCTTGGAAGTGATTTCATTAAATTGTGGGACACAGTAGTTGTCAATTCCTTCGGAAATTTCCTGTAAAACCAGATCGAAGATAATTCCGTTATACCGGACAATGACGTATAGGAGACAGTTCTCGTGTACGTCACGTTTACAGCACGCTCGTTCTTAGTTTCGTATAATTTTGTTTCATACCTTTGTATCTGCTGGTAATCTTTTTAGAACGGAATAATCCTTGAGGTCTTCATCAAACATTAGTCTATTGTTAGCGTCTGCAAGCCATTTTTCCAATTCCTTTACCTTCCGTTTCCATTGCTCGAAAGGATCGGACGACTATCAGAAAATTCAGACAAAAGAACAACACCAACTTACTTGCGTATACTATGCAAATACAAATGCTCTAAAACTAGTGAACTCTAACGAGTCATAGCCGATAGCGGGAATTGGACCCACGACCAACTGACAACCAACGAGACACTTCATCACTTCCTCCGTACCAGTCCTTGCATCATGTAGCGACTCCAGCCCAGTTCCTTCGTGAGTCCTAAGCCTATTTTATCGTACACATTTAGCTGTACATTATTTAATTACTTACGTTTATATCGACGTGACTGAATTCGATACCAAATCTATTAAAAAGCCCCGAAACAAGGAAATATTAGAAACAAAACACCTTCTACAATAATACGAGAACTTTATTACAATTTTTTTTCAATTTCAAATTACAAATTCATGCAGGAAATATAAAGGGAAATCATAACCGCGTCGTGACTTTAAATGTGACAAAAACACGCTTACTTTTCTCCTCAAATGTTTGAGGCTTAGAAAACATTAATTTTCAAACTGGATTCGCGAATTAGTGTGCCACGGGGTTTGGGTTTGAAATCATTTGATTGTTTTGTATTTTGTTGAGTACCGTTGCTGTACTAGTTAGCTTAAACTCCCTATGATAATAAATTTCATCTTTCAACTGTTGTAGTGGGAATCTTTTCGTTCTTCTAATGGTGTCAAGACAAGAAATACTGGACCCACATTTTCCGAATGTCGCTTGGAGCCTGCAGGATTTACGTATCCAACCCAGCCAATTTTTGTGCTGCTCTTCAATACTTTCATACGGATTTAATCATGGTCGCCGGAACAGAGGAGTCGTAGAGGCAGTTGTCTTTAGAAAAGGGCCAACAGTGGCGGCCAACAATTGGCTCCGACGAAAGTTACACAGTAGAAATCTCAATCCATCAAATCAACATGAAAAACGTTTACTTCTCTCTTTAACGCACTGGACTTCACGAACCGCTCAAGATTCGACTTATGGTGCATCTTTTTTCAATTGTAATAACTTAGCTGAGGTGCTCTTAACCGGCCACGAGGGCTTCCTTGGCCTTAAGATTATCCAGGTATCCCTGAAAACATTGTCCGTAAATTTCACCGCTTCCTTTTGGAAAACCTGACATGCCCATGGTTTCTGAGCTTTTGTTATGATCAGGCTCAAATGATATGACATTACTCACAGTTTGCAAAACTCGTCGGCTTTCGAAAGCATTTGATTCCAGAGGTTCTTGAACGTTTTGACATCATCGTTGACCTCATCGTGCTTATTCTTCAATACTAAATTGTTGGTAACGATATACCGACCAAGGTTCAGAACATCGTTGATACTTTCTTCGTTCTGTTGTTTCTCCTTCACGAATTTCTAGGAAAAAAGATAAAATAATAATCAATGAATACAAAAACTGAAGAAAGTACTATTAAAATAATGGTTTAAAATATCCCAAAATACACTTGGAAAATTTCAAAGTGCATTTTGGAAGATTTAAGAACATCAACAACAGGAAAAAATTACACTGAAACATCCTTCTTAAGCACACTGTTTTTTACCAAACTTCGTTGAATTGTCAGCCACTATTTCGACTTTAATTATGCAGGCTAGATTATATACAATTACGAAAGCAAGATTCAAATGCCCGGATGTACTTATGTAACGAATGTATTTAGCAACTCAAACTAATACATGGATTACATTTTATAATAGTTTATTAAGACACACGTTACACGGGAACATCACAAGGCTAAAGTGTGTTGGTATCTGGTCAGCATTTGTAGAAATTATTTCATATTTGTCATGAACTTGCCAAAGCTATAAGTTCTTGAAATTAAATACGCAGGTTTAAATATTTACCTCTGGTATTGTATGCGAAACTACGTGGTTAGGCCGACTAATACGAAAAAGCAGCATTCTGAACACAGCCTTTGAAAAACCATGCGTTGCAAACCATCAGTACAGAGGAGAGACTAGCTTGCCATTAGTTAACAAACCGTAATGCTTGAGCTATTAGAAGCAATAGGTATTTAAACACTCAAACGAATGCTCATTGGCTGGCTGGCAGACACGAATATAAACGCAAGTTTCCAATATTTTGAAACTGTTCCGTTGGTTCGAATCGGACGACGTCATAACCACGTTTTGATGCGAGGTGATTCCATTTGCTAGTCGTCTCGAAGGAAAAACAAACCAGGTGCCAACATTTATGGGGTAATGCAGCTGGTTTAATAGTACCCAATACATCAATTAATTAGTTATTTTAGAGGTTACTTGAGATCTTTCGAAACAGTTTAGAGGATCCTAGCGCAACCACACATGAGGATTACAGTAATCAACATCATTAAACATGAAGGAGAAAACGATTACATTGAATGTTTTTCCTCTTTTTCAGTGGGCATAAAAGAGAACGGAATATAAATCGCAGGATTTAGAAATGATCGCTCCACTGAGTTTCTAAGTGCCACGTGTACCTTCCACGTGTGGCATTGTTTTGCCTCTCGAGTATCACTGCAGGCGGTCAAATTCTTAATGCAAACGAATTTCAAATGATGACAACCAATGCAACGGAAAATAATAACGTATCTTTAAAACGTTTGTGGTTTAGGTTCAAAATACAAGTTATAAGGATCTTCCTGATGTCACCGAAACCCACGAACGTAAATTGACGAGCTAAAACCTGTAAGAGCATTTCCAAAATGAGTGATTCAAAACGAGACTCGCAACTGGAAAACTCTTGAGCTACGTATATGTGTAAAACAAATAAAGTATCGCCTTATAACGTGCAGTTGCTACAGGCAAACTAGCAGACCTGCAATGACCGACAAACTTGCTCTCGAAGACTCCCTTACAAAAATTTCACATGCAAGTTCACATATGAAAATAATATTTCATATATGGATTGTTTCAATTCCATATGTGAAATGAAAATGTCATGTACGAAAATGTTCCAATTCCACATGTTTTTTTACATTTGAAATGACATGTGGAATTTTCGTAAGGCCTCGCAGACCGTTAGGTTAGCCCCTCCCTAGATATTTCAAATGTGTATTAGGTGTTAATTTAATTGTTGTGCAATATGTACTTGCTGTATTCTAGTCTCGATATGTTATCTTTTACTGCATGGAGCTTGAATGATGTAGTGAGATTATGCGGGAAGCTTTGCGCAATGTGGCTTGACAAACAACAGCATCCATACTGACTTGACACTTAGCTAATACATTCCCCTTACCTCTAAAAATGTTTCTTGTTTACTCTTTTCATCTGGTTCATCGGATGGTGCAGTACAACAGTCCAATTTCCGATTGGTCATCTCTAGCCACTGTGATAACGCCGATGCTTTTTCTTGCCAGTCTTGAAACTCTTGCAGTTTGTTAACGTGTTCGTTCAGGCTAAAGATACAACAAAACCTTTTGTTAACGACCAACCCCTCGGCACAGCTACGCGTAAGAGAGCGCCATTGAAAGGTAACCTTGTTTGCCGAGCGATGGTAGTAAACCACAGGTTGCCGCTTATGGGGAACGGAAACTAACGTAAAGTGATTTTTTAAGAGAAGGGGTTGCTTGCACGAGGTGGTTCCTTGCCGGACCTGTAATCGTTTGTGAACTTTCAGTAAATAAAATACATGTGAACCGGGATACCAGGAATATCAAATTAAGGAGGCTTCTTCACAGTTATGAGTTTGCTTGGGTGATATAAAAGGTGGTCGATCACAGGAGGTGATCGACCAGAGAAGGTGGTTTGTTATGAGAAGTGGTTGCTTATGACAGATGGTTACTTGAGGAAAATGATTCACTATGAGTCGGTTGCTCATTATTGGTGGTTGCTTATGAGAGGTGATCGCTCACAGAAAATACCTCCTAAGGGGGGAGGTGGTCGCCCACAAGAGTTTGTTGGCTCGGAGAAGCGGTTGCTTAGACAGACAGAGGGTTCGGGAATCGTCGGCTACGGTACTTTGTCACCGATCAAGATTTCACCACTACTCAAAATTATCTGACAGTTTTACGCAGAATTAACGTTTATGTCTCGCCGCTGATATTTTGGCGAATATTTCGTGAAGATATCCTGCTGTACAACTTCATACCTCCTTTCAGCATCAAATGCTTTTTCTTGAAGATGATCCCATTTAGCTTTTAACGTCTTTAAGTCATTCTCAAGGCGAGACACTTCGTTTCTACTGAATCTTAGCGTTTCTGAGTCAGCAAGGAGATGATTGCCTTTGTCAACGACTTTGGACACAGTAGTTTCGTGTGACGTCAATTTTTGTATCATTTCCTGAAAAAAATTAAAAAGATCAATAAATTTATAAATAAATAAATAAATAAATAAGTTAGCACAAACAGTAAAATGTAAAGAAATATTTTCATTATCAATGAATAAATGAATGAATTTATGCTGCATGATATTTTTTAGCCCTTGTGGTTATTACAGATAGCATGTACTCTAAAAAGTAATTCGAACTTTATATTTCATTATAATCTACTGATCTGGGTACAAATAAACCTTTGCCTCCTCTTGTCTTGTATTGAAAAATGTGAAATACGATATGCATCGGTGATGAACCCATATGTTAGCTTAATGTTAATACTTTTAGGGACAGAATATTCAGAATATCTGAGTATATTCAAGATTGGGTGGTATGAATGCTTACATAACTGTTAACACTGTGGCTCTGTAACTTTGATAAATAGGAATAACAACACACAACACAAAACACCGCAAAACGGCACAACACAACACAATCAAACCCAACGCAACCTAACCCAGTCCAACCCAACACGCCTCAGCAGAACTCGACACAACACAACACAACTATACAAAAAAAAAAACAGTAAAAAGAAACCACCCAATCTCACGACATCAAACCCTAGAACAACAGAAAACTGCACAAGACAAAACACAACATAACACAGCAGTACACAACACTATACAATACACCACACCACCCCAAACCCTACGACCTACAACACAACGTAACTAACAAAACAAAAATAAAACATATCATAAAGAAACAATGTTAAAACATAAAACTCGCGAATAAAACAAAACAGTTAAAAACAATAATTTAAAATTACTATAACCAAATATTATTTACCCCAATTTCACCATGTTGTCTTTCTACAATTACTATATACTCTCCCGGCTTCCCCAGTTCTTCCACTTTTTTTTCGGCATCTGTACACCACTCGAGTACACCATCGTAGTCTACATACCAATCCACTAATCCCTGGCAGCCATGATCATCAGAACTAGAAAAAAAATACATAGGAATTACAGTTAGTCTTTTCGCTGGCACTCTTACCTGTAGGCAACTTGTTAATTTTACTCAGGTTAACGGCAAACGATTTCACTCGTCAAAGGAAGATCTCTCACAAAACCTGTCAGGTAAAGGGTTAACTTTAAATTGTACGTTAGGACAATTTTTTTTGTTCGGGTTTAGTCAAGTAAGATAAAGAAAAGCAGTCCAAGATGTGAAAGTGCAGTAACTGGTTGTACGTTGTAGACAAGCTGAGATAAAGGAAAGGAACTATGGGCACTTAGAAGGGACGGCAGCCAAAAAGCGGCATTCGATAAGGAAGGTATGCGCAAGTTAAGGGAAATAATTAGGTACGAGTAAGTTAGGGGACAGAGAGAGGGAGAGGGAGAGGGAGAGGGAGGGGGGAGGGGGGAGAGAGAGAGAGAGAGAGAGAGAGAGAGAGAGAGAGAGAGAGAGAGATGGGCAAACGAGGCGTTATGCATGAAGCCAGGACGCGAGCATTTACGACTAATGTGTAGGCAAGACAAGACATAAGCCTACGCATGAACTACAAGTTGAAATTTATCCGCCTTTTATCACTGTCTTGTAGACAACTGGCCATTTGGAAGATTAAATTTGACTATGGTTGTTCAAAACACGGAAAACGCTGTTCACCCGCTGGGACTTATCCCCCAGATGAACTATCCCTAACCCACACAAGCAGCCTGTGGCCATTGCAAAATGCTTCATCTACTAACCGGTCGATTCCAAACAATTCATCAAAAGCATCCATGTCGACACTTTCCACTTGTTTTGTGTCTTCAACTTTACAAACGTTCTCAACCACAGCAATGCGAGGAAGTTGTGAGGCAAGTCTTCTGGGTCTTAATAACGAAACGACAAAAACAATGCAAAGATCACTGATCAGAAACGCAGAGTTTCATTTCTTTTCTCTCTAAATATTTTTACAGGGAACGGACAATCGTCCTTCCTGCCTGTATCAAACTCTTGTTAACCTTAAAACACTACTCCTGATTCTTCATCAACAGAACTACCACATCCAGTTCAAAGTTCAGCATGACAACGACATCAAAAAGTACTGCAACAGTAGCAGTAAAAAATGAACGTGGCTATTTAATGCAGTAGGTCCAGATTAACTTGTACTGGATTGTGCTATTGTATAATTCCTGGAATAAATTCATGAAGCATACTTACACTTGAAGAGTTGCCCATCGGCTGTCGTAGTCAGACAGTTTGCGCTGAATCATCTCTCGGGTATCGGAATTAAAAGCGAGGTCTTCCGACAGCTGATGACCAAGCGAACTATGGCGGTCAAAGTCTGGCTGAAGGTCACTTAAGTCCGAAACTATGGCCTAGTTAAAAGTTAAAAACAAAGAAAAAATTGGAAACGAAAGGGGTTCAAAACTTGTCACCTCTCGTATGATGAATTCTTTTCATTTTTGCCCAAGAGTAAACAGCGAATAACTGGGACATTCCTGAGGGAATATTACAGGATCTTCACGTCATAAGAAGTAGGACAGGGCGAAAAAAAACAAGTTCGAACTTCACTTCGATGGGATGTAATAATAAAATTCAAGCTTCTTGCCAAACAGCTTCTCCGCCCTCGCTCACCTTGGCTTCCTTTTCACTCCCAGTTATGTATCAAAAAATTACTCAGTAGCCCTTTGTTTGAATTCTCACCTCCAGCTGCAGTCTTTTGGACGCTACCTCCTCTTCGTCCGCGTTTTCCAGATGACTGATCTCTTGCCACTGAGTTTCAATGTTCACCAGTCGGTTTTCAATACGTTCACCTCTCTTGTTCCACTCGGACAATTGTTGGCCATGGGTGGACTCCAGGTTTGTGATCATGGCGTCGTAACTATGACGAAAAAAATAGAAAAGTATCGTGATAGTAAAAATTAGAATGGGACCGAACGATGGAGGGGCAAGAGACCATAACTACAATAGCATCAAAGCAGCAGGATCACCACAGAGACAATATATACGGCGACAAATATAGCCACAGATATAGCAAGGAGTTGAAACAATTATACCTACAGCAACAGTAACTGCAACTGTAGAACAACAACGGCTATAGCAACAACAGCAGCAGCAACAACAACAGCGAAAACAGCGGCGATTATAACAACCACACGAGGAATTTGCCAGGTTAAAATTAGATCAAGCATTTCGAGAAAATTTAGATCAACACGAAGACGTCCGGTGGCAAGGAAACCTGTCTAAGCACTAATACAAATTGAATAACCTAAAACACTCTGAAGGAATAAAAATCTTGTTACATACTTCGATTTGGATGATTCCGTTGACATTTTTATTTCATTAAAGTCTTTTTGCAACTCTTGGTATTCTTGTATATATTTTTCGCTTTCGGTTTTGTTCTTAGAATTCCGAGAAAGTTGTTGGCTCATAGCTCCAAGTTCTCTCACTCGACCTTCGTATTTAGGAAGCATTTCCACGATGATCTAAAAAAATGGATTGAGTAGATATATGTCATTTCACTCGTGAAAAACATAGGGAATTGGAACCCTTTCACATCTGAAATCGTCATTTTCACATATGAAATCGGAATGTTTTCACATTTGTAATACCTAATTCACATTTTATTGGTAATAGCTGGTTCCCCTTATTCCGTCAGCTGAATACAACTACCAGAACACTTTGCGGTTATTTCATTTTCATGCAAACATTGAATTTCCAGAGCGAAAGGGAAGACAATTGCTCCGATTAACATTACCAACAAGATTTCGAAAAGCATTCTGGTAGTTGTATTCAGCAGATGTATGAAGGGAACCGGCCATAGCACCTACCAATCAACGATACCGGCCCAACCATCATACCTGCAGCTCCTTTCTTTGACTTGATAGTTCATTATAACTCGATAGTTCGTTAATTTTCTCAAGACGCATGACACATCCTCGAGATTCTCTGCACCAGTCTCGCGTTTCTTGAACGTCGTCAAGCCATTTCTTAGCCTCTTTTTCATGTCGTTCCATAAGACTGACTTCCTGATCTTCCAAACTAAACGAACATGGTTAAATTTACTCAAGACGGCTAAATATGCATGTAAAATATTCAACAACTTATCATGGCATACGGCAAAAGCTTGACCAAATGCAGAAATTCATGACTTGCTCAATACTTAATCATTATGGAGCAATATTGCTTTCCTTTTTGCTTTCATTAAAATCATAATGAACTACTGCCAAGATCAACGAAGAGACAGTGAAATCCCTTTGGCTCACCAGTGAGTTGCCTACTTGTGCATCAATAGAGGGCTTGAACTGTGATTATGTAAGTACAATTCATAACGTATCTTTATGCATCATTTTTTCACTCTAAACATAGTTAATAACTTGACATATCAAATCTCCTGGAACGTTTCTCGGCCCCTTTGCAAAATGAAGCACGCTGATTGGCTGCTAAGAGCTCTGGAATGCTACATAAGTTTGTTTTCTTCGATGGTTAAGTTTTGTAGAAAAAAGTTTCAGTGGACTTGAGTATAGATAAAAGAGAATTAGACACCCTTTCTGGGGTATATGATTGCAAGTGGTCTAATTCAGTGAAGTATTGCTGACTTGTGACTAGCCACTTCATGACCAAGAATCTAATAATATGTGGGGTACATCCGCAATTTAGCTCTGTTTTGGAAAGAGGCGAAATCCCATTTGAAAAGAAAACCTAAGTAACCCAGAAATTTAATTGACTATACCTGGACAACAGAGAGTCAAGGTTTTTATTGATCGTTTGCCATCTTTCTTTTATTTCAAATAATTGGTTTTCAACCTTCTCTTTCTCGAAATCCTCAACTGAAGGTTCTTTCTCCACGTCTTCACCACATTTCATCGTTGACGAATATTCAGGCTCAAATGCCACAATTTTCTCTGCGAGATCCTGTCAGACGAGAATAAAATTTTTACATTTGAATCAAAAATGCCATAAGTAATGCACTAAGTGGAAAGGTCAAGAATGACGTTATAACCCCACGCTGAGAATAATGCTGAGTAACAGACAACTCTACGCGAAAGCAGTTATACGTAAACAATCTAATGCTCATGTCCCCGGAAAAAACGTCAACATATGATTTGAGACTTGCAGCTAGTTAACCCACTGCAGCTAGTTAACTCAAAAATATCCAGACAACGACTGTCGGATAGTCAGAATTCAGAAAACCTTTTCGAGAGTGAAAGAAAGACGAGGAGGGTGACAGAAAGATAGGAAGACTTCAGTATACTAGCTTTGAAAATGGCTGTTGCACCAAGAATACTTACATCAATATCGTCCAGTCGTTCACGGATAAGCACAAGGCTATGTAAACCATCCACTTCTGAAGCCATCTCCGCTTCGCAAGTGTCCATCCACTTAACCACATTCAATGAAGATTTTCTCCACTTACTTAGAAACTCGTTCGCTCGAGCTCTTCGTAGTTCTTCCATCTTGGAAATTAGGCTGTGGAGGAATAAAGAAAATGATAGAATGAACGAACGAAGGGATAAACAGACGAATGAACTAGGATATGCAATCCCAATGCCAATTGCAGAAATGTGTTTCATAAAAAACGAATCGTATTAATTCATGTGATGGTTTGACTAATGGCAGTTTCACAAAATGTTTCATCAGTTCATCAACGCACCTGCGCTTCCTTTCTTCTACGTTCTTTCCAATGCTGTTTAACGCTGTTCCCATTGACTTCATTTCGGTAAGGATAACCACTTTTTCTTTATCAAAAATGGATTTGTCTTTGCACAGGGTTTCCCCGTATTCAAGAACCGTGGCTACTTCCCAATCGAGAGAATCCAATTCTTTCTCAGTGATCTAGAGAAAAAAAAAGTAGGAAAAAAGTTGACTTCGTAAGGGGTTTTTGATGTAGCCTCTTACCACAGATTCGGGTATTATAAGGTTAAATGTAAACCATCAATAAATAATTTATAATTCGAGCACGTTTTATCGGACAGAATGATATCGGAGTCATTCTTTTCTCGCATTCTGTATGTGCACCCCTTGTTCAGAGCAAGAAGGACAAAACATTCTGGGATTGTCACAAAAGGGAAAACCCTTACTCAGGATGTTCCAGTACGAATCTTTTCGATGTTTTCGATCAATTGCCGTCCACTAAAGTAGACAGTTAAATAGAGAAATTACTGTTTATTTCCAATTCGTCACCGATTTAAAAGTCATGCATGCCAAAAAATACTAAATAAAAAAAATACTCGCGTGTATGGTGACTCCAATTTCAATTTTATCATGCTTCTAATGTCCCAGCATCAATGGCTTAACATTACTTGGTACCTCCGGAGAACAAACTGGAGTTCTCAACATACAATACAGGCAAAACGTCAAAATCAACAACATCGGTGCGCAAAATTTTCTTCGCCATCTAAGAGGAAGTGAATCTTTTCATTGCTCAAGTTTGCACACTCACCACTTCCACTCGTGAGGAGAAGAAAGCGACCGGTATCTTGGAGTATGATGCAATGCCAACTAAGCCATTAGGGCTCCCAATTTACAATCTTTAGCTATGAAACAACCCAGCATTGTTTGGTTTTAATGACAATCCAGCAATTCCAAGATATTTGGAAATTTAGTCTAACGGACTGTAAACTCAGCTGCAAGACCATTGTTTTCAGAAAACGTGATTACTGTTAAAAAACCTGTTTTATCCATACCTTGATCTCTTCTGTTTGAGTTTGCACTTCATCCATAGTCCCACCAAGAGGCTTTAGCTGGAGTGTTCTTTTCTCCATAGTTTTGACACGAACGTCTACAGAACTCCTCCGTTGGTTCCAATCAATGAGACACTTCTCCTGATGTTGCTGAAGCTTCAACAGTTGGCTTTTCATTCTAGTAGAAGTAACGTAACGAAGGGCAGTCATACATCATCGTAAACATGAGCATTTCAATTGGTGCCTCATAACGCCTACACCTCTCACAGTACCTCACGGCCCACTTGATACTTACAATACTCATTAATAATTCATGAAGGAAAAAACTAACAAAAATTCAAAGTTTAATGAGTTGTTGCACATGTGATCCAGCACATTCCTGATTTACGTCAACTTTTCGTGCCATTTTCTCAGATAAAATCGTCGGAATCTTCACCATTTTTGAAGAAGATAAATGTTTACATGTATTCGTATCATAAGTTCTTTAACAATATTCTCGTCACCGTTGTATCGGACATAAAATCACTCGCCTTCGGCTCGTGCTTGTTCATTCGATACAACACGGCCGATCACATTCTAAATTGTGCACAATACTGATCTCTCGCATCTCACCTGGTACATTACACCTCTCGTCACACTATCCACATGTGCCAGTTTAGTGTACGTTAGTTACCTCAACCTCGATAACTACGTTGTTTAAACAACGTAGGAACATTAAAACGTTGACTAGGGGTTACTGAGTGATTTTAAGAACCGCCGTACACCAAAGATAACCGAGGTGATCATTAACTAAACTAGGCTACTTACTTCTCTCTCAGGGAGTCAAGTAATTCGTCAACATTTCTATGGTTTTCCCGCAGTGCTGTAACGTCTTGAGCCACGTTTCCACGCACAACTTGAGAAACCTGGGCATCTGTACTAAGCTCCTCACCAATTTTGAGAACGTTGAAGAGGTCTGACTCGGTTTCCTTGAACTCTTTCTCAAGTTTCTAATTTAAAGACAGGGAGATATTAACTAGACAATGTTTAAGATGTTTCATAGATACAAATACAATATTATACAAATAAATATTATATACTAAATACTCATTAATCAAGAGCGAGGCTCGTACAGGGAAGCATTTGCCTAGGGTTTTCGTAGACAGAGGGACATCTGAACGGAAAAAATCCCGAATACAATTCTTTCCAATGCGGACCGAGCTAAGTAGATTACAGTATGGTTTTTTTTTTGTTTGTTTTCTTTCCCATTTTTAAGCAGGTTTTTGCCATCGGGTGCTCTTGTTTACATTACCTCGTGACTTGTTCCTTTTGCTTCTTGTTTCTACTAGTTAAACATTCACTCATCTTACTTTTATACAATTAGCCATAAACTTCTTAACATTTTAACTGCTTTTCTTATTAAACATTCACTCATTGCATTTTTATAGAATTAACTATAAGTTTCTAAACATTTTAACTGCTCTTCTTATTCCCGCTATTTCTCATTATGTTGACTTAATTTTTATTTGGCTTTCTGCGGCGTCGTTTTGCTTCCAATATTTTGTTCCGTATTTCCACTTTTCGCTAACTTTTATTCCAGTTTACAAACACATCTTACTCCCAGTATTACCTTCCGTTTTCTACTTTCACTTCTTACCCTTATATTTTGTTTCCCTTCTTTTTGTTCTCATCTCTTCTCTCATTTTTATCTAATTTTTAGTTCCAGTTATTTCCCGCTATTTCTGTACTTCCATGAACCCCGAAAATTAGTAGAACTCTTTATTTCTCCACTGACCTGTAGTTGTTCGTACTGCTGTTGTACCTCGGCAATGCTCCCCACCATGACATCGTGTTCTTTGGCGTCATCCTCTAGTCCATCGAGCCACTCGTGAAGAGGCTGAGAAGACGTTTTCCAATTTTCTAACTTTTCTGATTGAATGTCTTGCAATTCACGGATCTGACTCTCCAAGCTGAAAAAAGTAAACAAGTGAAGAAACGAAAGATAAGCGAGTCAATGAATGGATCAACGAGCGCAGACGCACTAACACTAAAAAACTGTTTGTCCTTATTCCTTTGGATCATTCTCTCTCCCAACTGAAGTCTGTCAACATTTTCTCCATTTTTGTTCCACTAGTTTCTAAGGTTAACACACACGTACTCTCCTTTTGCTTCTTTTCGTTTCTTTTCTTTTCGTTTCTTCTTCCTCTTTCTCTTCCTCTCTCTCTCTCTCTCTCTCTCTCTCTCTCTCAGCTTCATTCTCACAGCTTCATTCTCACAGCTTCATTCTCACAGCTTCATTCTCACAGCTTCATTCTCACAGCTTCATTCTCACAGCTTCATTCTCACAGCTTCACTCTCACAATCTTACAGTCTCCCTCACAATCTCTCAACTGTCACTCACTCCCATTCCCATACTTCCACTCTCACACACACTCACACGCACACGCACACCCACACCCACACTCACACTCACACTCACACTCCACTCACACTCACACTGTCCCATTCACTCTCTTTACCTCTTTCTCTCTCTCTCCCACTTTCTCCACTAATCCCCTTGCTTCTCCAGACGTTTACATTCTTAAAACACTCGTTCTCCACCAAACGTCAACCAACTATAACACACCGACGCTGGTAATCCAAAATCGCCTTCTCCTGTCTCGTTTGTCTTTCCCTGATCAACTCCACGTCCTTCTTAATACGCGTTTTCTCTTTTCTAGCGATGTTTGGATCGGTGGAAATCTCCGTGCAAAAAGAAGAGACGTCTTCCATTCGAGAACGATTAACTTCGATTTTCTGTTCAACAACCTGAAACACAAAACGTCATAAACGTACAAATGACAACCTGTTATAATCAGTTCACCGTCAGGAGCTCGGGAAAACTTACTATTCACACTAATCTTCACAATAAAAGTGACCGTGTTGTACTAAATCACACGGAATGCTAATAAGCCATATTGGTATTTTGTATCAAAAGACGCAGAATCCTGACAAGTTTGTATTCAGTTTACGATATGGTCCATATGATGAAAAGCTGTGGTCAGACTGAACTTGATGAACTATTATGATGTGTATAAATTATTATTATATATATAAATATATGTGTTACTGTTTATCAACCTTTAAATCCGAGCCTTGTTTCTTTGCTCTGTCCAAATCCAACGCCAGTGTTTCGAACGATTTAAGATCATTTTCCGTCTCAATTTGTTGACTGTTCAAGATCTTGAACTCATTTTGCCATTCGTCTAGTTTAGTTTTCTGAGAACCCTCCAAGCTAATGAATTGCTTTTGGACACTAAAAAAATTAAATGTAAACAGATGTAATTAAGGTTTTATCCTGGTATTTTTTTCTGCCAATAAAAATATAGAAAAACATTAGAAGTAAAATATTTGAACGGAATTATAAACCAGATCTTTTGACATAATTGAAGGTTCGTTGTTGGCATCGTACACCTTATATCAACATCAGTCTTACCTATCATTTTGTGCAAAAACGCTGTCACGTAACTCGTTCCACTTTTGGTCCAAGGAGTTCCCTTCATTTTCGATGTTGTCCTTGAACGAACTAGACAGATGGTCGTCTTGTAGGATGTTGTCTTTCAATTGGAAAACATTTGAGGACTCGCCTTCTTTGTCGCGTAATTCCTGTGACAAAACCTAGAAGATAAGACAGGCAATGTCATTCAGTGAAAACTACCTGGAACAGTCACTATGAGTAACGCTTAATCAGGCAATAATCTAAAAAAGGAAAAACAACAAAGTGCAATAGCATACAAACAGAAAATTCTTTTCATGTATTCTGAACTGTAATAAAAACATGAATGATGTAATTTTAACGAGAAAATGCTTATTGATTCCGCTAACGGGACCGACGGATGAAACGGTTGAAATGGAAACCTTCATGTTTCTACAACTTCACAGAGACATAAAATCTATTTCCTATTTGTGGTATAGAAAAACCAATGTTTTTGCGCTTTTTCCTGACTTCATCTATTCCAACATTAAATTAAATGACGTCATCCGTGTCTTCGTTGGCTGGGAGAAATGGAGACTCCTTCAACCATTGCAAGTGTTAGATTCTTCTTATACAGATGAATTCAACCGATAGAACAACACACAATATAACCAAACACGACACGACTCAACTCAGCCAAAAGAAAACTCCATACGTCAATGCTCATCACAGTATATGAAGACACAACACCGCACGGCGCAGTCAAACAGAACAAAACAAATGAATATAATAACATAGTATGCATGGCATAGCTTTACACAACATAAACTTAAACCTCAATCTTGGTTAACATGTCGTGCTGCAGTACCTCCAATTTCTCTTTTTGTTCTGATACAACGTCGTATCCTTCACCACTATGAAGGATATTGTCGTATCTTCCTTTAGCCTCAACGAGCCACTCTTTAAACGGGTCAGTTTGTTTCTTCCATTGCTCAAGTATACCTCTTTCTTTCTGTGCAAGTTCCATCAGAGCTTCAGTAACACTAAGTAACAAGTAGGATAACATTTAAAACCCAAAACATACGACCGTAATAATAACAACAACAACAACAACAATAACAACAACGATAACAACAACAAAACAACAACAATAACAGCAACAACAATAACAACAACAACAACAGCAACAACAACGACAACAGCAACAGCAACAACAACAATAACAACAAAAATAACAATAACAACAAAAATAACAATAACAACAATAATAACTACAGTAACAGCAACAACAATAATAACAACTGCAACAACAGGAACAACAACAGGAACAACAACAACAACAACAGGAACAACAACAGCAACAACAATAACAACAACAGCAACAACAACACTGATCACGTCAAGAAATCGTCATAAGAACAAAATCTATGCGAAGGTCGATGTTGACCATTTTCCCGGCAAATAATAAACACACCTTAAATAATTTAAATTGACATTATTCTGAGTGTTGTTCCATTTCTCTTGAAGTCTGTTCATCTCAGCTTTAATATTGTTCTTTTCTTTAACTGACACGTTCTCATCATCTGTAAGTTTACCCACGATGGTTACAATCCGAGCAAGAGCCTCTTCGTGTCTGGTCACGTCTTCTTTGAGCCTCTGGAAGAAATTAATAAGATGATGGAATTAGACGAACGGAAGAGAATCTAGGAAGCATCTTCGCTCAAGACGTTTAGTCTGGATTAAAACATGGTCATTTTATTTTTACGATGGCCAACAGAGTTTTGATAAGTTTTTTGAATAGATACATTCTTTCACTAGTGTGAATTTATTTGTTCTAGAGCTTTCGGTCACGAGTCTGACTTAGACGGGCGGAAGATACTGGTCAGCAAACGTGTTTACTCAAAAATTTATTTTGTCTCTATCTGGCTGCACTTCCTCAATTTTTTCACCTCTCAGAGTTTCTTGAAAAGTGGAAAGCGTAACTTTGAGACCCAAAACGTGAACCTAAATACCTTGCAAGATAAATTAAACTGAAAACCACACATAGATGTGATACATGTTTCTTTATAAAAAATGAACAAATATCCACCTGCAACGACAAATGCTTTTCGTTCAAATTTTCTATGCTTGTCCAGTTACTTTGTATTTCCTCTATTTTCCCGTTGATGTCTTCCAACCAGACATTGAACGGTTCGACGTTATTCCGCCAAACGTCCAACGTCTCTTGTTCCTTTTTGGCTAGCTCAATCAACTTGATATCTGCCCTAATAATTGTACAAATAGGAATGATGATTTTCACTACGATAATAACGATAGTCAGCAGGATTTAGATATATTGACAATATATCTAACGCGATGATTATGTTCATTATTGTAATAAAATAATAAAAACAATCATAATAATAATAATAATAATAATAATAACAGCCAAGACTGTCCTTAGTTAGTCCTTCCACTGCCCTTAGATGGGTGGTGCGCGAGTTGCAATTACAACAGCAATAATAATAGTAATAATGATAACAATAATAACAACAATAATAATAACATTAATACTAATAATGCAACAACATATCACGTTAATCTTCGGGAATATTGATATTGAGGAAATTCAGATCAAGCTACGAGGAACTGGTAACTTTTTACTGAAGACCCTGTCTCTCACTTGAAATATTTAAGCCTCTAGACCACGGTTTGGTCTCAAAGTATCCTTAACATTATACGACTGTTATAACAATAATCATTATTAGAAATGATAATTAGAATGGTGAAGAACCAAAATGATGAAAATCATACAATAGTCTTACCATTTTGTGTTATCGTGAATCTTTATGTGGAGTTTTTCCCATCGCTCCTGCAAAATTTCTATCTCCTCTTTAATATGGATTTTCTCCTCGTCCCGGACTGTGACGTCGGCCAGTAACTTTCCGCCCAACTTTTCAATTTCTTCCAAAACAGGTTTCCGACCCTCGACTTCTCGTTCCAGTGTCTGAAAATACGAATGACACTGTTAAGACATTAATCCTTTCCAGCATACGGATGATGTACAACGACAAATTACAACAACAGAACAAATGAAAGAACATAGAAAAGAAAAAAAAAAGAACAATGAACAGGAGAAAAAAGTCATGCTCAAAAAGGTTAACTCTTAAAAATGGCAATCCCAAAAAATTTTGAATGTTTGTAAATGTTCCAAAGCTCGTTTAATAACTAAGAAAATTGTACGATTTCAAGCTTCTTCAATACCAGATAGGTTTAGCTAGGTTTTCAATAACAAGACAGAAATTTTTGTGGTAATATAATGATGTTTCTTGAATATTAGCACACACAATGACAAGTTACGACGCGCAAGCCGGCTTGCAACACTTCACGCCAGTGTGCTACAGTATTGATGAATAATTTCTAACCTTGCATCCGACACTGTAGTCTTTAAAAAACTGTTCACACCAACACTGCCGTGAAGCTCATGCAGCACTTCCCGCCAGCGTGCTAAAATATTGGTGAATAATTTCTAACCTTGCATCTGACACTGTAGTCCTTAATACTGTTCACACCAACATTGCCGTGAAGCTCATACGCCCCATCTTCTTCCACTTTAGAGAGCCAGTTATTAAATGGCTCTACGTTGCGCCTCCATTCGTGAAGCAAGTGTTGCTCTTTTTCACTGAGAAATGATTCACGAATTCGTAAGCTACAAAAAATAAAACACATATGAACCAGACACTGACTGACAGTCCAGAGAACCAGTGGCGACGTGGCCCACCAGGACACCGGAACATTTTCCGGTGGCCCCCAAGAATTTGTAGCGTGTACGCTCCAGTGATTTGTAGGCAAAAGGCCCTTATGTTGAGCGTAATGTTGGATGCAATATTAGTATAAACGTGACGTTTTTGTAGAGGTTAGAGGCCCTTAGCAAATCATTTCCCAGCCCTTATTTGAGAACCACGCCGCCACTGCAGAGGATTTAAAAAGTTCACATCCGATTCAGCTCTAGCCGTTAATTTGCAGTTATTCTCGCATGCGCATCACGAACTTTAATTTGTTTATAACTTTGTTTATAACTTTGTTTATAACTTTGTTTTTAATTTGTTGAACTTAGACTTTAAAGTCAAGCATAAACTGCGTCAGAATTTAAAAAACAAAACTTGGTTTCAATCATTAGCATTGTCGATTTACAGTATTTACTTTAATATTCAATATGCTTCAATACTCAATGGTGCGTGAATCTGTCCACAATCAATCGGTTGGTACGTCACTATGAAAGGTCGTCCGTTTATTTTTTAACTTGTTTCAACCACAATTCATCTCCTATAAATTCCAAGCTTACCTTTCTGATCTAGTGTTAATGGCATCATTCATTACATCCCATCTATAACCAAGACCGTTCGCGAGCTTTTCAATGGTTTGTGCTTCACTGTCTTCGATAAGAGGATCGCTATTTATTGTCTGGGCGACAGAAATTACTTCTTTGAACTCTGACTCGTAATTGGCAACCTTGGATATCAAAATCTTTGAAAGAGAAGCAGAACTTTATGTAAAATGAACACGTTTGAAAGCTCTTACAATGGAAGGTACAATCTGACAAGTTTCAACGAATTGAGATACATGTATGAGGTACACTGGGAACAGACAAATTAGTCTGTGTACATTATAGTTACCCTAAAGCACCACGTCAACTTTTTTGAATAATAAACTCGTTTGTTTAAGAGGATTATTATATAGGAATATACAAAGATTCAGAAGTAGTGTTCTATTGTATTCACCACCCGAATATAATCACCTTAACTTCTTGTTGTTGCTGTTGTACAGCTACAGTGTTATCGCCGACGTCTCTCAGTGACTTAGTTTCATTCTCCATGCTCACTAACCACAAGGAAAATGGCTCGTACTTCCCTTTCCATCGATCCAGAAGATCTGTTCTGTGTTTCTCTTCCAAATCGTCCAGTTGTTCCTCGAGTCTGACAAGAGATCAAAACACTAAAACAAATCTGTTTTGTTTTTTTCTATCAAAATCATAAAATTTTTAAGCTGGAGAACGTGGACTAAGAGTTCAAGAAGACTTCTGGAAAGTTAAGGTCGGCATTCCGTACATGAGTTCGTTGAAAACATTGTTAAAAACATTGACGTTGAAAACATTTACGCACCCGTAATCTTACCCCTACTCAACCCTCCACAATCAGTTACTGAAAAATAGCTCAATCTTCTCTGACAAAAGCAAAAGCTTAAAAACACACGCGCATGCGTTAAATGTTCGACAACGGTGTTCCACACACGGTGTGGTTCAATGCTAACCGCCCTCACAGACTTCACATTCGGTTAGTAAATAACACAAGTACTAAAAACAAACACAAATATAATAAGCTAAATAATCAAACAAAAGCAACTTAAAAACAGACTGTTTTGAATTGATGACCTTCTGTGATGAATAACGCACTGTTACTACATTTTTAGCAACATGATATCGAAGATTATCGTTTTTACGAATGCTGTAAAGGCTGGATGTAACGAAAGTCAACATAACGACTGTTGCTCGTGCACATTACCCGTCGCTGGAATAAAATACACATTAAGCAAGTAGAGAAAAACACAAATTGCGCATTGAAGAGACAAAAAGTTTTCGAAATGCATCGGCAGTTTGTTGACAGTCGAGATCATTTCGCAAAATTTTATTTCGCTTCAGGGAAACAGTTGTATTAAACGGACGAATGGAATCCGTTCCTTTGTCTTTGAACATATTTTTGGAAAAGCGTGGCAAAATCCATGCCGATTACGTTAGAACAGAGAATCGCTAAGAGCTCATCCAGGTTCTAAAAGGCAGTGCAGATGTCGAACTACCTCCGTTGTTGGGAAGTTCACGGAGAACTTACGCTTTGTTTCGCGTTTTCAGCTGCGCAAGAACTAAATCCCATCTCTCATTTAAGGCATCAGTTGTCATAACAATATTCAATTTCTCATCTTCGGAGATGCACGCATCTCCACGGAGACTTTCGCTGAGGTTTGTAAATTCGTAGATGTTGTTTTGGAATTTCAAGGAGTGTGTAAGAATACCCTACAGAGAAAGCAAATAAACTGTTAACCACATGGTGGAAAATTGAAAAAAGAAAACCAAATCAAAAACAGGGAATTGGTAAATGAATAAAAAGCAGACCTGTAAGATCTCCTTCTGACTCTTAACCGTATTAATATCCGCTCCGACCACAGACTTTTCGGTGACAACTTTTTCGGCATTTTCAAAAAAATCATATATCACTCTCATTTTGTCTTGCCATTCTTTCAGCTTTTCTTTCTGTTCAGCCTCGAGACTTTCGACGGTTTCTTTCAACCTGAAACAGAACAGGTCTTATGTAAACTTGTTGAAACATATTTGACTTGTTATCAGCCGAAGGACTAACATACATTCTGCGTGAAACATCCCAGCATAAATATAGGAGCATGTGAGATTGGAGAAGCATTCGTTTTCACTAAACAAAAACTGCTGGGATTTCTCCGCCCAACAAATTGGCTTTTAACACATCATTTCGTATCTCAGTTAAGCAACCTGGCTACCAGGATTACAACAGTTGCGTACGAAGCAAGGTTCATTCCATGTCCCCACTAAGAGATTGCTTTTTATAATATCACGCGGAGAAGTAATTTTAAAATCTCGATTTACCTATGCCAGAAACCAATTAGTAAGATATTGTTAGTTCGTCAGAAAAGAGGAGAATGTTTTAGTCTATCTGACCCAATACCTTTTGGCACAATGTTGAGCTTTTTCTTCCAGATCATCCGCAGTGTTTTGGAGGGTGGTCAGCTCTTGTTTTAACTTCATTCGTTCTCCTTCAGGTATGGATGGATGACGTAGGATTTCATTATCTAAACCAACTATCTCTTTAAGGGTTTTTTTCTGCGTTTGAAGATCACTAATCAAAGCCTGAAAAAAACATAACAACAAACGAAAACGTATGATGGTTGGGTTATAATAATCAAGTAATTAATAAAAAAATTGATTTACCAGTTAATAATTGATTAATAATTCGTGAAGAGAAAACAAAAGAAAAGGGAGCCTAATAATAAAAATAAAAGTATAAATAGTAGAATAAAAATAATAGCTAAGTCAGTTACAGAATCATCCTAATTTGCGTGAGTTTTTCCTTTGATTTACTGGGTTAAAATGGCTTGCATCACGAATAGTCGCTAAACATGTACGTTTTGATGGAGTCGTATCGCAAGTAATATACAACATTCCGAACGGCACGGTATTAGGTCAGGTCCGGTCCGTCCGGCACTATACGCCACAATACACCGAAATGGTGTAGTAGATGTGTATGACATGGGTTTGCATGAAATTTTGCAGTATAATATAGCATAGCATAACATAGCATAGCGTAGCATACCACTGTATAGCATAGTATAAAGCAACGTAACGAAACGTGATGAATCAAAACGAAGCAGGACAGACTCAATCAATTTTTTTCTCAATATATAGGTGAAGGTTATACACCGTGACCGAGGTGTTTAAGCGATATATGAACCGGAGGGGGAAGGCCGAAGTTTGATGCATCACTAAGACACCGAGGTCAAGGTTATACAGGGTGCGGCATATGTTCTGCAACAAGGTATCAGTTCAGCTTTTCCCTAAGTTTTCAATCAACACAAAAAAGTATAATACTGTATAGGGAGACAATTTTGAAAGATGTAGTGAAACCATGGAGTCAAACACAATTTGGAGACAAGCGCTGGACCTTTCAGCAAGATTCTGCTCCTGCACACAGAGCCAAGGCTTCAGTTGAGTAGTGCCGAGAGAATTTTCCTGACATCATATCTCCACAAGAATGGCCCTCTTCTTCTCCAGATCTTAATCCCCTCGACTATTCCACGTGGGAAGTATTAGAAGCAAATGCCTGTGCAAAAACGCACACAAGTCTGGAAGCACTAAAATCCTCCCTTCAGCGTGAGTGGACAAAAATACCGCAGGAAACCTTGAGTGCAGCTGCTGACGGGTTCCCAAAGCGTTAAGCAGCCTGTATAAAGAACAAGGGTGACTTTTTTGAATAATAATAGTAATTTTGCGTTCTATGGCCATGTTCACATTCTAAAAATATACTTTCTTGTGTTGATTGAAAACTTAGGGAAAAGCTGAACTGATGCCTTGTTGCATAAGCCGCACCCTGTCTAAGTTTCGAATGAAACAAACATAGAAATGGGAAATTTCGGTAGAAAGTATAGGAATATCTTAATGAGGTTGATAAGTTAGTTGTCGACGGCCGTAGAACAAAAGAAACCGAGCTAACGATGATATAAGCCAGTGCAAACACTGGGAGGAACAGCAGCCAAAGAGAGATGGAACAATGACGGGCTGGGTTCCGGGGGTGGATCCAGAAAATTATTCAGGGCCACTCCCTTTTCGCTTTCAGGAAATACCCCTTTTCGCACTTTTCTTTCACAGCAGGCGATACATGTCATATAACCGGTCGTGAAGAAACCATAAAAAATAGCGATAATCCAAGGACTTCACACTCTAAATTACACATCTCATCCCTGAACATCTACTCGAGTTTCGGCGGACTGGAAAATCGACTTGGCAGGAAGAGAGGAATGCTTTCCTCCCAGAAGCCCTCTTCCACTACCCTGTCCAGCAAACTTCAGTACCAGCTCTTTCGTAATGAACATACCATCGTAGTAATTGTCAGAAGGCCCTTACTCAACAGGTATTGAAACGCTGTAGCTTTTAGCATTCAAAGAAGTCTTCGTGTTGCCAAAGAAGTCTTATAAGTACAGTTAAACGCAAGATGAACAGACAAACCCGACGCCTTACCTGGGCCGGTGAAACTCTGTTCTTACGCTTACTAAAAATAAATAACAGTTTTTTGAACATCTTCCTTCTCAGACTTCAAAGCGTTGAGGTACAACACTCGTCCAACAATGGCTAACACAATATTTGTAAGTAAACCGAGACTGCTTCTGACCTTTAAATGTTTATTAGCCAGACTTCAATTTGAATGGCGAACGCAAACCCTCATTGGCCAATTTTAAGTCGTGGGAACTCAAATTTTTTGTAACAATTTTATTGGCTAATTTCAAACCTAACAAAAAGTACATTTGCACACAATTTGATTGTTCTGACGCAGCTATAGAGAACCTCTTTCTCATTTAAAAGTTCAACGCACGACCCTCATTGGCTTACTAAGAAACAAAGATAAACAACTTCCAAAATAATATTTCAAGGTTGGATGTGCAAGGCATACAACGAAATATGAAATTTGAGCGGTTAGATGAAAAAAAGTAACTGCGGAAATTTTCAGTTTTGATTTTTGTCAATTTTTTTTAAATAGCAAACTTATTGTTGTACAAATTTGTCTTTCTGTATTTATGTGTATCGTGAAATAAACAGTCGCAATTTGGTAAGAACAAAGGATATGTAATTTAAATAAAGATCTAATGGCTAACGAGACTTCTTTGAATGCACTACACTTATTGTTATGAATGATTGTATTCTAAAATTTATGAACCCAGCGACCTGTCGTTTCTGGGGCTTCGAGAATGTACAACTCATATGAATTACATAGACACATCGTCGATAATGGATTCAACTATCGACTGGAAGAGCGATGAAAGAGTTTCGAGTCTTGAAGACACGCATTTAAGATTTACATAACAGACTTGATACGTTAAAAATGCGACTATCAAGAAAGTATTGTTTTGGAACGAGGTCATTCTAAGTCAACGTTTTAGAAGAGTATTTTTTGCAAGTAAAGCAATCCTGTATAAGATGTGGCGATAAAGAATGATCGCTTGAGCGGATATTTAAGTGCCACGTGTTGATAAAGCACGTGTCATATTGTCTTGTCTCTTATAAACGCAACGGGCCGTCAAGTGGGCATGTAAATAAAATTCCAACTGATGTTACGAAGCGAGTGTTGTGATTGGGCAATCGCCGACTTTCTGCGTCGCCCTCCACGGAAGGCAGACGCGTATTCTAATGGTGACGGGGAAGAAACATATATAAGAACTGTACAAGAATTATGATGGTCAGCCAATGTCACATGTGTGAGAAATCCATAACCTACAGAGGAACGGTGACATGTTTTCAGTTTGAACCACAGAGTTGCATAACCCATGAAGATTAAATAGGTCCACAAGCCAGATCAGGACTGGTAAAATATTCTGAACACTGAGATACAAGGAGAATGGTAAAGAGGAAGCGTTGCATATGTGAACAATCGATAACATTCAGAAGACTGGTGACGCATTAAAACTGTTCAAATCCAGTAATTGTGTAGGTAACGAACGTTGTATTAGAATTCTAAACTTACCTCGACTTTGTTCTTTCTCTGCCTTGCAGTATCAATGTCAATGGAATCGGTTTGTATCGCGGTCAGCACTTCTTGTTTCTCAGACAGCCACTCAGCGACGGGTGACACCTTATCTCTCCATTTCCCAATCCTTCGTTGTTTTTCGTTGAGTAATTTTGTTACTTTCATCGACAAGCTGCAACGAACATGGAATCGAAAAATATCGAAAATTAGGAAAATCTCACATCACCATCTCACGTGAAATCATTTGTGACACATCGATACGGGATGGGAATTTTTTCAAACACATTAGTTTCATTGTGTATACGTGAATTGAAAATATGAAAACCTGATTTCCTTGTGACGTCGCACGGTTCACAATAATCACATGTAAAACTTCAGTATTTGATAATCTACCCTATTTAAATAATGTCATTGATATTGAAAATCCTATATTAAAAATCTGTACGTGAAAACGTATTTGACCAGTAAAATTTTTCATTTTTAATGTGAAATTAGTCGCTTAACATATTGAAATACCTGACTGATGTGTTAAATACCAAATGAAAACTTTCATTTCATTGGTGAGACTTATAATTTATTTGGCCGAAAACATTTCAAGTCAAGTCGGAAAAAAAAGGTAAAATCCTGACAAATGTTTAGTAGAGGATCAAAAAACCAACTGTTTCCCACATTTCTACTTCCATATACATGGCCCAAAATTTAATTTCTACCTTTCTGATCTTGTTTGGATCATTTCTCTTAAGTTCATCCATTTTTTTCTGATGCTTTTTGCCTGCGTGGCCACAACGTCGACCGTTTCGTCCCGCACATCTGGGTCTTCACGAAGTTTGTCATTTAAACTAAACGCAGTCTCGACCTGCACCTTGAAAGAACTAACATCTGAGGCCAAGACCTGGAAACACAACAAGCGAGGGTTTGTGAGAAACTCAGTAAATGGCAATATTCAAGGGATAATAATTATAACGGACCTTGTGTTGTTTTTGTATGTTTTTTTATATCTATTTAAAAAAATGTTCACGACAACACAATTTTTCTCTCCATCATTTTGGCGCCCAGGGGCAATCACCCTTCATCTGTCCTCTCCTCGGAACGCCACTGATTTTTCGAGTTCATTATTGCAGCATAAGATAGACCCTGTGCAAATATGGTCGCAAAAGCTACAATCTTTTTCGCGTAGTTAAATTAACCTTACCATCCTCGTTCTTGCGACAAAATTCTTTTGAATGTTAAACAACAACAACGAGGCTCATTAGACTAATTTAAACGCACAGAAAGGAGTATCAAGTTGGTGGCGACGTTTCCGTAGGATCTATAATCATGAAATTTCTCAATACACACCAACACGATAAGTACCAGACCGTGCAAAACCACACAGTTCATTGCTGAATAGCATAGCATAGCTTTGTAGTGCTCCAGCATAATGGAACAGTAGCGGTCTGGAGAAGTTACCCGGTGTGCGCACGCGCGGCTGGGAATGCAACCATTTCTTTGTCCAGTGTCTGTCTGTCTATCTGCCGCGCAAGGGTCATAATGTTCGATCATAGCATTTCTTGTTTGTATATTGTTTTCATATAGCAGTACGTATTCTCGGTTAATTCGTTCTTCTTAATTAAAACAGTCATTCATTGATACACTTACGTCTGTTTCTTCGTGTTGTTTCTGAACGCTATCTAAATCTTCAGTGACTTCTTGCGAAGACTCTAGTTTCTGTTCCTGATTGGTGAGCCACGCAGTTATGGGGTCTGACAAGCTATTCCATTCATCAAGTTTCTGTTCTTGGTATTTGATCGTTCTGTCTTCGAGTGATTTTTCCAACCTGCGAGAAACCCCAACAGAAGTCGTCAAGCAACCACGGAAAACTAAATAAACTACTTGTTTGCGAAATATAAAGGAACCAATGATAATGTACTTTAATCGTGATAGTGTAAACCGTCGAAAAAGGATCCTTATTGGAGCAAATGAATTAATCACAGGAAGATGAAACCTCAGCCTAATGATGTTGTCTTTAGACAAATTATCACAATTGTTTCTGCAAAAAAAATCTATCCTTTATGAACCCACTAGGTTTACTAACCGGGCTTTCTGTTCATTGCATTTCTCTAATACCAGAGAATAACGATTGGACAATCTTTCTGCACTCTCTTGAACATTTGCGCGTTCTTCTTGACACAAACAAGGATCTTGTTGCAATGAATCAGCAGTTTTCTTGATGTTTCCAAACTTTGGCTCAATGGATGGTGTTTCTTGGAGTAAGCCCTGCAATTTCGTCAGCGTTTTAACGTCAATTTGAACAGACGTGATGTTGCTTACCATATATCATCGCTCACTAACACAAATCAAAACCATGACTCACTCAATTAATCACCGCTCACTAGCACAGTTACCCCTTACCAACACAATTACCACTTGCCAACACAATTGCCACTCACCTACACAACTACCACTCACCACTCACAACTACCACTCACAACTACCACTCACCTACACAACTACCACTCGCCACTCACAACTACCACTCACCTACACAACTACCACTCACCTACACAACTACCACTCACCTACACAACTACCACTCACCTACACAACTACCATTCACCTACACAACTACCACTCACCTACACAACTACCACTCACCACTCACAACTACCACTCACCAACACAACTACTACCCACCAACACAACTACCACTCACCAACACAATTACCACTCACCAACACAACTACCAATCACCAACACAGTTACCACAACAGAACCACTACTTATCGACACAATTACCACTCAGCACCACAAATTGCGTTTATTGAAAATATGCATGCTCTCCGTTAACCCATATGTCTGGGAAGAATGACGTCACAACAGCACTTAGCAATACACATGCAGAAACAGAGTGGTGTCATTACTTCATAATTTTACACTACCTCGATTTCACTCTTTTGCCTCCTAGTATCCTCCATATTGGAACCATCAACACAGTCAGGTGACAGTACGTGATCTGCCTGATCTAGCCAATCAGACAACGGCTTATACGTCTCCAACCAACTTGAAAGTTTGGTCTCTTGCTCCTGTTCGCAACTGCGAAGATTTTCGCTCAACCTACGAAAGAAAAGATACACAGCTTGGTTTTTAACGAGCACCTTGTTAGAAAAATTACATTATTATTACATTAAACAAATTTATAAGTAAATGGTTTGAACCTGGGAGAATCGTGACATGTTTGTGGAAGTTGATCGTCCAAGTTAGTGTAGTCTTGAAAGACTGTTGGTGAAAATGACTGACGTTTCGACAGCCTTAGTCAGTCACTTCCACCAACAGTCTTTTTCAAGACTACACTAACCTGGACGATCAACTCCCATAAAGAAACTTATATCAAGCCATGAGAATTATTTCAAGTATTCGAAATTTAATATTGGAAATTCTTTGAAATACTTCTGACGATGGGCCATCGCAAGGTTTTCCCACCATATGTGACATTTTAACTTTCTCGTTTTTTGGGACTTATCAAATGAAAATATGAGCAGAATATCGTTTTAATTATCAGTTCTGCTTTTGAGCGAAGAATGTACTGAGCGAGAAATTGGTATGCACATTCAGAACAGATTGAAAGTGTTTTTCCAAATCCTGAAAACATAAAATAAGTTTCAGGAACACAAGGACCTCACTCACAGTGATCATCAATAGTTTACTTCAGCACCACAGACGAACTGAAGTTATCATTAATTCACAAAACTAATCACCTCAATGTCCAGTCTTTGATTCCCTTTTCGAGATCATCCCATTCTTTTTTAAGCTCAGTAGAACCTTCTTGTATTTTTCTTTTTTGACTAACGGAAAGTAATGCGTTTTTCTGCATTCTCTGGCTAAAATTCACCGTGACAATTAGCTCTTCTCCTTTCCGCTTTATATCTTTTGTAACTGCCTACAGAGAAATTGAATGAAAGTATTCAATGACAGTTTTAGAAATGTGCAAACTCTAACAAAACACAGGCGTCCCATGTGTCTATTATGAACGTCTACCCCTTTTGCAGGGATTCCACACGTTCTAACTGCTATTGGCTTACTTTACCGGCTGAGAAGTCGTAGCGCAAGCCCTCCCTTCCAAGAAAATTACGGAGGTTACGTCTCCTCTTGCCTCCTTATTGACGCATCATTCAGAGAATTCACTAAGTTGATGGGGTTTCGCGCGAAAGTGGGAGCTCTCTCAAAACGTCTTCCCTATTTTCAAACTCTAACGCATTCTGTGATTACGTTATCACAAACTGTCGCCCACCAATGTACATTTCGACAGGAAACAGAATAAAACATGGCAACACAACCTTTAACATCGCAATCACCTACCTCTGTTTCAACTCTTTGCCTTCTCAAGGAATCCAAGTCCACATCTGTATCGCCGCCGTTATCAATCATCTTACTGGTATCCCTTATCCACTCCCTGAGAGGATTGACTTTATTTCTCCATTCCATCGACAGGCGCGTTGCTTCAATATCCAGCTCTGCCTCCTTGCTCATAACCCTAAACATTAAAAATTTTGCTAACTTCATGAACATCCTATTCGTGTACCCTGAATCCCGGAAAATTTTGAATTCCGGAAAACTTTGAGTCCCGGGACTTAACTCCTCATTTTCACTCACCTGAATAGTTTCCCTTACCTCACAGTTTCGCTCAAACACCAAAAGACCATTAAACAAATCAACCCTCATCTTTTCCACAGCTATTACTCCAGTGTTACAAGAAAGCAAAGAATTGACCAAGTATCCTTTGGGGTGACAGGTTTATATCTCTCTGCATTTCCGTTATTTTCAGAAACATCCAAAATTTTCAACCAATCTTTTGTCTAACATCCCACAACACCAAACGGCACATCAAGGAAAAGGAAACGTTTCAACCAGTAACTACAGTAACCCTTGGTCAAGATTATGGCTGTGTCCCAACAGTTCCTTTGTGTATACTTACCTGTACCAATTTCCAAACCTTTACATGCATTTCTGACATTGCTCTAGATGACATCTACATAACCTTCAGTATTCACTTCACCCCCCCCTTATTCAATACTCAATTCCATAACTGACAATGTTCCCCCTTTCTTATTAATTGATAAATCAGAATTACCTTTCCATCCTATTTTGTATCTTTGCAAATAATACATCCCAGCTGTTTTGGAGAGACATCAGCTGCTGCTCCACCTGCTGTCGATCTTCCTCAAATAAAGAAGGATGTTCTAACAAATGATCACCCACAAGAACTATGACATCCACTTCGTTCTTCTCTGTTTTCATTGCCTGTGCTAATACCTACAGAACATATAGAATTATTACAATGTGGTTAAATATATGAGAAGGAACAAGGAAGCACTAGGCTCATTATCAAGAGAATTGGTAATATCTTTATTTGCTCATAAGCAAAAAAAAAATGCATTTGTTTAGAGTATAAGTTTACACTACCTCTATTTCGGTCTTCTGTTGTCGTACTTTATCAAGATCATCTGTTAGAATTCCAAGAGACTGAAATTTTTCATCTTGTTTGACCAGCCACTGTTGAATGTTACTTGCAGCAGTTTTCCATTCTGTTAGTTTGCCAGCTCTGAACTGTTCAAGTTCTCTCTCTTTCTCTGACAACCTGCCAAGAAAACATACAGTAAGAATGTGATTGACAAACCAGGCAGAAATTGTAACTTTTTAACTACAAGGCCCACAGAGTGGATTTCAAAGTGGGGGGGGGGCTAAATGGATCCCAGTTTGATCAGTATCAAAGGAGTGTGAAACCTCTAGGGGCGGTGTCCCAGGCACTTCCCAGAGAAATCTTTTATTTTTTAAAGGTACGAGATTCTATATCCTGGATTTTGAGAGACATAGAATATCCTAGGATAGGTAAGGTGCTAGCTTACTATAGCTTGCAACTGGTGATGTTCCCATTGAGCAAATATTAAAATTAAATATGTTGCCCTGAGTATTCTGAAGATTTCTGCCAGTGAAATGCAACTTTTTTAAACTTCCTTATCTTTTAACTGCACTTAAAAGGGGGGGACTAAAGCCCGCCCCAACCCCTCCCTGCATGGGTGCCTAACTAACAAAAATTATTCATTATAAATGCAAATAGATTTATTGCACATATAAAATGGATCACCTTTTGGCTCTCCACTTCATTTTCTCTTCAAGATTTTCAACGTTACTTTTTAGACTTCCAATGTCTTGTTTTATTTTCCTGTTATCCTCAGGAGACATTGAAGGATCATTGACTACATTTTCACTGAATTGAATAATGCTTTTCAATTCCTTTTTCTGTTCCAATTCTAATTCTTTGAGCATGTCCTGCCAGTAAACAAATATACACATAAATAAATAAATAAATAGATAAATAAATAGATAAATAAATAAATAAATAAATAAGTAGATAAATAAATAAATAGATAAAAAGATAAATAAATAAATAAATAGATAAATAAATAAATAGATGAATAAATAAATAGATAAATAAATAAATTAAATAGATAAATGAATAAATAGATAGATAAATAGATAAATAAATAGATAAATAAATAAAAAGATAAATAAATAAATAGATAAATAAATAAATAGATAAATAAATAAATAAATAAGCACTCAAGTGAATGTAAGTTGGTGAATGAATAGACATATAAAAGCATAAACAGACACACTATGACAAACCAATAACCATATAAACAAATCGAAAATACCAAACAAATAAACAAACAAAGGAATAAACAAATATGTAACACAACAAATAACCAAACAAATAGTACAAACAAATAAATAAACAGACAAATGAACAAATTCAAAGTAAACGGCACACCATGGTAGCATATTGCCAACGTAAAAACAACAATCACAAGACATCAATATCCAATGAACATCCACAACCTCAACTTCAGATTTCTTGTATTTCACAGTTTCAAGATCAGTGGAAATGCCTTCACGAAATTTAAACGCGTTTTCCTGGGCTGTCAATAACTTCTGTAAAGCTTTCAACTTCTCACTCCATTCATGCAGCTTCACAGTTCTTTCCTTCTCCAAAAGTTCCTCCTTTTTCCCGATGCTAAAAGAAAATATAAATAACCATCGAATACCAACGTCGAGTTTAACTAAGTCACACCAATTGAGACGCCCTCGCACAATACGTTGTCTTGGACACATAACTGTCAAGAAATTAGGAATTCACAGTACCGAAATGTCCTCTCTACTAGCATGGCCATTTGCTGCTGGCAAAAAAATATCATAATTGTTTAAGTTTAACAGCTGCGAAAGCTGAGAAAATGTAAGCAGTTCTGATGATAGTTGACCTCTTTGACCCGACCACATGACAGCCACTGGCCTGCATAGTAGGCCTGCATGCGGGCAAATGGAGCAACTAGTTGAGGGCGAGGTAGGGTAGTTATCTAGGCACTCTTGACCAAATCTGACCAACGTAAGACAAAATTTGGTCATTTGGTGCAAAAGAGATTAAGTTGTAGAGACATGCCTCACGTTGTTGCCGAAACATGTTGCCTTTCTAGTATAAAGAAATCAAAAATTGACACTTCAGAGACAAATGCATCATCTTCCGGCAGTCAAACTTGATTACCCCGTAATACACACACAAATTTGTAATGAATACATTTCAACTAAAAAATTATTTTCTTCACTACTCTGCAAGTATATCTTTAAATAAGCAACCGTATCCAGTCGCTCTAAATATCCTTAAGTTCACTTATTTTGGGGACAATTGTGTCACATGAATCAATAGAGTAAACATAAAATGTGTCCACCGGGACCTGTTTCACTAAGAGAGTGAGCTGAATGGCGTTTGGCGTATTCTGCTTTGGAATGCAAAAGTGCACCGAACGAACAACTAGGAAGCTTTCTTGTTAATAAACTATTACATTATTGTCTGCAGAACAATGTTGTCAAAACGTTACGTCTGAACAGCATTGTTGACGACATCATCCACGCGTTGCAACACAACATTGTTAACGTCGGTTAAAAACTGTATTTAAGTTGTACTTTGTCGTGCCAGAACTACTTGACCAGTAATGGCTCCTTCCTCTGCAGTTCACATTGAAACGTACCTGGTAAGGCGCCACTTGATTTTCTCGTCTAGTCGTTCCCAGTCATTTTTAACCGTTAGAATACATTGCTCTATCTGTTTTCTATGCTCCTCTGATACCGATGGGTGCTTGCCAATCTCTTCCCCAAACGAAGCCACATTCGCAACCCGCTTTTGCTGTAGTTCCAGTTCTTTTCGTAAAGCCTAAATATGTAACGTGTGGCGTAATTATCGAGGAGGAAAATAGTTCTGAAATCTATTTATAACATTACAACAGACAGCCTTTTAAGATTTATATATTGACGTTCCAGTAGTAGTAAAAATGTGTAGCGTCGTAAGTAGCACAACAAGCTCGTCATAAGTACTCTAGGGACTGTTCATTCAAAAATTATTCATTTCTACTTAATCATCAGGTCATGTGGGGAAGTCGTCAATGACTTTCCCATATTTTTGCAAGATTGTCCACTTGGTCAGGATATCTCCAGGTGAAATACTCAGCTTGATACAGTACTATTTTGTACTGTACATTAGAGTCAACCAGTTACAGTTCCATCCTATGAATATCTCATACGTGTGTCAAAACAAGACATACCAAGCCTTCTTGTTTTTGGCGCCTCAGATTAATCATGTCGGGTGCAAGGCTTTCTTGAGATTCCAGTTTCTGCTCCTCTTTGGAAAGCCATTCTTGAAGCGGCGTCACAGCGTTTTTCCATTCCTGAAGCTTTTCCGATCTTTGTTCTTTCAAGTCGTTCTCTATCTCAGATAGTCTGTACGTTAAAAAATACAGAAGGAAGGAAGATTTCTACAGTTAGCCTGCAAAAACGGATTGTAAATTGATTCATGGACAGTGTCGCATGAGCTCGTAACAGATGTAACGCGCTACAGTGTACTATTTACAATCACAGTAATTTCAATCGATAATTAATTCCTTCATCCGGAAAGGAGCGAAGACTGGAATTAATCACAAAACAAAGATAGGGGTTCCTTTTGTAGTGGACAAAACTACAAATTTCTCTCAGTTAACAAAAATGATCTAAATCAGGTTGGATCAAAAGATTCCTACGTATTTGATTAATATCACAAGTTGTTACAGTCGTTCGCTATTCTGGGATGACAGTGACTTGGTAACAGTGATAGAGATAGCGACAGTAACAATAATAATAATGATAATGATAATGATGATAATTATAATGATAACGGTGGTGATAGTGATAGTGATGGAGATATCGATACTGATTGAGATAATGGCAATAAGACAATGGTAATGATCACTATGAAAATAATGATAATAGTAAAAGTTTTCAAATGACGTCCACATAAATAATCTGATATAACTTTCGCCATGTAAAGCTTCAAAGATTCAATGACAGAAAAGTTCTTTTGGTTTACCACGTTTCTTGCAGAATATCTTTCGATGCGCTCGTGAATAAAAGTATCAAAACAAATTCAACAATAACGGAGAATACTCGCATTCTTTTTCTTACCTTTTAATTTTCCATAGCATTTTCTCACTCACGCTCTCCCAGTGGCTTTTTAGTGTTTCTATATCCTCCTGGATCATTCGTCGATCTTCAGAGGAAAGGGTCACGTGTGTTCTGAGGTCATCTCCAAAACGAATCACACCTACCAGCTGTTTCTTTTCTTGAAGTTGCGTTTCTTTTGCAATATCCTGTTGTGCGTAGAAGAGAATAAGTTGGCTGGAACCGACTCGAGAAAATACATCTTATGAAAGGTTAACGTCGGTTTTAACTCTACCACTACTTTTACCTTCCTCTTTACTTCTTCCTCACCTTATCCTTCTACTTCTACTTCTACCTCCACCTCCACCTCCACCTCTACCTCTACGTCTGCCTCTATCCCTACCTCTACCTTTACCTCTACTTCTACCCCTACCCTTACTCCTACGTCTGCCTCTCGCCCCAACTCTACTTGCACCTCTCCCTCTACCTTTACGTCTACGTCTAATACCTCTGCCCCCACCCCTTGACTCTAGCCTAACAAGTAGGGAATTTGAGGGTATAGCCGAACTGGGGATATTTGTGGCACAATGGGAGTAGGTTCACCTTCGTGACTATATTCGATTCCATCTCCAAGCAGCTTTCTGACTCTACCAGGCACTGGTTTCCTCTTGTAATAATTCTGGACCCATGAGGGGAAAACCGTACCAGACCTCTAACATCCAGCCTCCAACATCCAACCACAACATCTTCCTCCTACATCTATCTCTACCTTCTCTTGCAGTCCCTACTTCACTTGCACCTCTACCATGACCTCGAACACTCCCGATACCTGTATCTTCGATTCCACCTCCAACTTTATCTTTAACCTCAACACCTACCTCCATTTCTCTCCTTTGCTTTGTAACAGTGTCCAGATCAGTGGCAATATCTCTATCACTTTCTAGTTTCTTGCCTTCCTCCGCTAACCAAACTTCAATCAAACTTAATTTCTTTTTCCACTCTTCCAGTTTGCTATCTTTTTGTTCTTGAACTTCTCGCTCGCTCGCTGACACTCTAGAAAACAAAAATAAATAGGTTCCAACACAGCAAAGGCAATCAAAGTATGGTCTTCAACCGCAGCTAATTTCGCAGCGACCAGCGAAGGAAGATAATGAAGCTGCAATTTATGTTGGAAGGACCCTACCCGTTGGCAAATCTTTTGTTTTACGGCAAGTAACATTTAAACAGCAGAGCAAAGAGACTAGCCCAATACTATTGGTAAACAGCTATTGTGTTGTACACAATGATTATGCATAAGTGACAAAAAAGAAACAAGAAAGAGTTTCCAGACCACGTCCTTCGATTTAGTATGATCACAGTATGGTCGACTTCCTGTTTATTAATTTGCCCATAAATGAAACCCCATGAGCTCGCTTTTGTGTAAGAAATTCAAAACAATTCTTGCTCTGAAAAAAAGGCAAGTTCATGTAGACGGTTGAACCTTCCATTAGTAGACAACTGACAGAAAGCATTTTTAAGTTCGTTAATCAAAGTTATCTGTGGGGTGGTGTCCACTGATCAGAGATTCAGCTGTACGGATAAGAATAACTCGGTTGCCGTTGTTTGACATCATATGTTTGGCACTATATATGATGGAAGTGACTCACAAGCTTTCCAAGAATTACAAACCTCTTCTGCCCAAAAGTTCTATGGATAGTAATAGACTTTATAGGTTGTTATAGTTAATGATGTTTGAATTTATTTCGATTAGCAGGAACTTGACAAACTTGACACTGAAATGTGGCTTTACCTTTTGATCCGTTCTTCAATTTTCTGAGTAACTGTTCTGAAATAATTTTCCAGCATGGTAATATCTTGCTGTATTGTCTTCCGATCGTCTTCGGACATCGAGATATGACGTTGTGTATCGTTTCCCATCCCTACAATGGTTTGCAGGTGTTTCTCTTTGAGCTGGATTTCTTGGAGCTGAGTCTGGGAGGAAAGAGAGACAAAAGTGTTGACATGTTTTCCACTTTGCAATGACGAAACTAATTTATAACCGGGGGGAAATAGAAAGGAATGGAAAGAAGACTAACCTGGAAGGAAAGGAAAAAGTAAGAAAGAACGGAAAATAGAAAGGAGGGTAACAAGAAGGAAAGAAAAGCAAAGGAAGTAAGAAAACAGAGAAGGTGGAGGAAAGAAAAAGAAGGGATAAGGAAAGGAACGTAAGTGAATGAAAACTAAAGGAAAGGAAAAGCAAAAAAATAAAAAGGGAATGAAATGAAACGAAAAAAATGGAAGGCAAATGAACAGATCTAAGGGGAATGTGAAGGGAAAGAAAGCAAGCGAACGGAAAAGAAGAAAGAAAAGATGGAAACAGAGCAAACGAAAGGGAAGGGAAGGAAACGAAAGAGATGGCAAAGCAAAGTAAGGCAAGGAAAGGGAAAGGATGGGAAGGTGAGGGAAGGCAAGGCAACGAAAGGAAGGGAAATGGGGGTACGGGAAGGGATAGGAAGGAGGTAAGGGGATGTAGGAGGAAAGTTATATATCTAACTTTACGGTCAAAAAACCGACCTCGAAAAAAGTGGAGTGTTAAATTACGAAAGAAAATAGTTCACTATTACTGTTTTTGACGGATGAAATTGTCTTGATTGCTTAAAGGGGGGATGTTCAGACACCAGATTCAATATTCAATCCGTACCTGACTCTTCACAATCCTATTCATCGCAATTACATCACCTGAAATGAAAAACTGCGACATGCTTACCTCCAAGGCAACCTTGTGTTTTCGTATGGACTCCAAATCCGCGCCAGCTTCTCCAAGTGAAACCAGTCTTTTTTCCTGCTTCGCCAGCCAGTCTTGGAGATCAAAAATTTCGTTTTTCCAGTTAACGAGTTTATTCGACCTCTCTTCGTTGAACACAACCTCTTTAGAGGACAATCTGTAAGAAACACGATCAAATGTCTCTATAGGACAGGTATAAAATGTTTCGTTACCAGATTTTATCTTGTGACTTAACAGAATGAATATCGACTGGAAACCTTTCATTTAATATCATTTTCCTACGTTAAACTTTTGTAATTTTATCTCGACATAAATTGTACAATAACATATAAAGAATGGTTAGGTCATGGTAATGTTGTTTTAAAAGTTTATAACACGTATCTCGCCCTAATAATCATTTAGCAATATTGATGATCTTATACCAACTCAGTCAAGCGACACATTTGGATTTGCCAACCTTTTCACTTTCTTGTGCATTCTCTCTTCTAAACTCTGCCACTGACTCTTTAGGTTGCTAATCTCCATACGGACTTTACTTCTATCTTCTTCTCTGAGAGCCAAGTGCTTCTGGACTTCGTCTCCCAAGCGAATTGTATTTTCCAAGTCGATCTGTTGTTTCTTAATTGTCTGTACGTCAATCTACAATAATGAATTACATTCAAAAATGCACACGCCTCAAAAACTTTTACATAGCGATAAACAGTTACGTCTACAATACTTCATTTTATGAATTCACCCATCCACCCATTTATCTGTTTATCAACCTACCCATTGCTGCACCTGTACGTGTCTACCTGGGACCAGTTGTTTAAAACTCACATACCGTATCCGTCTGAAAAAACATAGCGAGTGAACAGCGCAATTCATGCTTTTTCTACCATCCAGTTCTTTTCAGAGATTTTCGCGACAGAGTTCTCGTTCATAGTGTTAACCTTACCTTGTTCTTCAAGAGCTTATACCGCCAGTAAGACGTCAGAATCTGATTTTTTCAATTGTTTTTAGTGCTTAGCCTTGCTAAGCAATAATTTTGTTGCGGGAAAACGGTTAACCAATCAAGGCCTGGCTGTACGAAGGCCGGATAGTTTACCAGGAGGATGAGTCTTGGCAAATGAAAAGCACGATGAAAGCTTTGAGCAACCGAAAATCCCTCCGGCTTTCGCCTGCCTAACGCCTAACCATATGCTTTGTCGTTAACAGGTTGATTTGTTTGTTCAAGAAATACCCTTAACCTCTTCCCGAGTGCCCAGTAAAAATAAAGATGAAATAAAAAGCACGATTACGTGAAAGTCTTTGGCAAGACACCAGTAAAATTCAAGTGCAAACCTAATCCATTCGCCAGCCGAGCTACTGATCTTTATCTGAGATTAACGACCTTTCCAACCCACTTAAACTGTCATGTTCACAAACCTGCGTAGCTTGTTTGTATTTCCGTAAACTTTCCAGGTCTGTTGATTCTAGATCGTCATCGTCTTCCCATTTGGTTCCTTGTTCGTTAAACAGTTGCTCAAGTGGAGCACTTTTACACCGCCATTCTTCCATTTTCACAAGTCTCTCTTCATTAAAATTGGTTTCGTGCTTGGATATTCTGAAAGAAACGCATTTCGCTTACAGATTACGCAATGAAAATAGAAAGCATTTTTTAACTTTCCAATCACTCGCACGCCACCGTAAGAATCAAGGTTGAAGAACTCAAAATTAGAGGTAATGCTTGTCAGTTGAGATCGTATTTCAACAGACATTTCTTGTTTTCCTAAATACCAGTTGTGTTTTCATGATTCTATGTTAATACGAGAATTTTTTTCTATTTCTTGCAGAATGTAGACTCCATTTTCTCGTAACACGAAAAATCCTTGCTTAAGAGGAGTAATCCGAGCAAACATTTGCTCAGATTGTTCAAATTTGGTGGACACAACGACTTCGAATTGGAGAAGGGACAGCGTGTAGATTAACAATAAACTAATAAGCTATACGTCGAAATTTGAAGAAATTGTTTCAAGTATTTTGTCTATGATTGTAGCTTTTCTCCCTACTCAATTTAAAAGCAAAAAAAAAAGATTCTATCAAAATTCACCTTTTATGGGTTTGGTTTATTGTTTCTTCAAGAGAGTTCCAGTTATTTTTTACAACGTTTAAATCTTGCTGAAGCTTTTTCTTGTCGTCTTCCGATAACGACGGGCGTTCCTGAAGTTTTTGGTGCACGGATTCCAAATGAGCAAGACCATCTCTCTGTTTCTCAATCTCCTCGGACATTGCCTGAACGAGAGGAAAAGAACGGCAAGTTTTCAGGTAAATTTTATGGCAATGCGAATCAACTAACGTAACCGAACTTGACAAGGAATCGATTGGGAACCCATTAGTGCACGAGAGATTCTCGTGAAAACTTAACGCTTGAAGAATGTGCTGTGTTTCGATTATATCTTGAAACCATCTTCAGGACAATATGAAGGGAAAATTTCATGATTAATAACAAACGTCATGGTTAATCATGAAATTTTCGCTTCATGTAACCCTGGGGATGATTCTTAAATAATACTACGTTGCTCACAAGTCCTACAACCTGCAGAAATTACCTTCCAAACCTTTATTAAAACTACTCTTTTACCTCGACGTCTTCTCTCTGCTTCGTTATTGAATCAAGATCGGATCTGATGAATCCATGTGAATGAATTTTCTTTTGCTGTTTAGTTATCCAGTCTTTTATTGGACTGGAACTCTTTTTCCATTCTGTCATATCATTCGTTCTTTGCTCCAAAAGCCTTTCCTCCGCTTCAGTTAATCTGAAATAGAAAATAATTACATATCATTGAAAATGAAGCCGTCCCCAACTTAAGCATCTCCATCAAAGTCCTATTAACCAGATGACCGGATAAACAACTAGTTATCCTCAATCTGAGAAAAGGCATTCATTTATTATAAATTTTACAAAAAAATCAAAAAGTTAGAAATATGAACAATTTACTATTGTCATTTTAGTTGCCACTGCTGTTGTTGCTCTTGTCGCGTTTGTTGTTGCTGTTGTTGCTATCGTTCTTCTTGTGGATGCTATTGTTGTTGTGGTTGATGTTGTTACTGCAACTCTTACTGTCGCTTATCACTATCACTATCATTATCATTATCATTATTATTGTCATTATCATTATCATTATCGTTATCAATATCACTATCACTGTCATTATCGTTATCGTTATTATTATCCTTATCATTTTCGTTGTCATTATTATCATAATTATTATCACTATCATTATTATTATTATTATTATCATTATCATTAACAGTATCATTATCATTATCATTAACATTATCATTATCGTTATTATCGTTCCCATTATCGTTATCGTTATTATTATTATTATTATTATCAACATCACTATTATTATCATTATTGTTGTAGTTGACGTTGTTGCTATTGAAGTGATTTTCTTACTTGCTGTCCTAGCTGACGAACTTGCTCTAATTGTTATCATTACCGCTGTTGTTATTGTTAAAATTTTCTGTTACTGTTAAAATTATACAGGCCGCTGATGCAGTTTTAGTTTGTTTTTTTTCTTTTTTTTTTTGTTTGTTTGTTTGTTTGTTTTTTTATTAGGTTTAAATTAGCATTAACAGTTTCAAAACTAGCAGTACCGTTTCAAATTTTCTAGCATATTTTCTTCCAGTTCTCTCCAACGCGTCTTCACAGCCATCAGTTCATCGCGAACTTCTGCACGATCTTGTTTGTACAATGACGGGTGAGTGTAAGTCTCATCGCCAAATCGTGACAAAACTCGGAAATCCTTCAACTGAGCGTGCAGTCCATCAATGTATCCCTTTTAACGAAAGGAGGAATTTTACGAGTTTTGTAATCAGCAGTTACCAATTAATAATTCATAGCCTCTCAACAGTTCTTCCAACCCTTCAGAATTGGAATGCAAAATTGTGGGCATCATTTCGCATATGAATCACATATTTCAAATGAATTATTTCAGACACGCTAACTTAAACATTTCACTTGCCATTTCACATATGAATTGGACATTGTTTAAATTACAAGCGAAATGGATAAACTCCAATTTTAACCAAAAAATTTCATATGAGATACACATTTTCGCCCGAGAATTTTAAATATCACGTGTTAAGAACATGTCGGAGTTGTACAGGAGGGATATTGGACCATTTTCTTCTATTTGATATTTCACAAGTGAGACTGTTTTAGCTCCGAATGTTAGGAATATTTTCACGTATGAGGGCCGCAACTGCCAATAGAAGAAGTCTCATCCGTTTTGGAACATATTCTTCATTTCGCAGTTTTTTATGACTTACATTTCACGCAATTATCTTATTGGAAAATCGTCGATACGTTTGAAGAAGTGCAAATAATTCAATTTGTTATTCCTCGCAGAGATCTTTTCGTCACCAACCTTCATACTTTTTATCTGTTTCCTGACAGTATCCAAATCTGGTGCGATTTCGCCAGAAATTTGGACCTCTTCTCTTTCGTCCATCCATTTATCCAGTACTTGCCGTTTTGCCCGCCATTCTGTCAAACGATTTTCGCGCTCCTTCTTCAAATCACACTCTTTATTAATGATCCTACAAAATAACATCATGAGATATTACGTGTGAATGGCAGGTAGATGATAAGAAATTACTATAAAGCAGAAACCGCTTTACCATAATTCTCACCTTTTTACAGTCGTTTCTATTCTCTCCTCGAGAGTTTTCCACGTCGTTTTTATTTTATTCACTTCTTGCTGGAGTTTTCTTTTGTCGTCAACGGACAAGGATGGGTGCTTTTGGACTTCTCCGCAGATATGAACGGCCTGATTCAAACGTTTTTCACTGGCTAACATTTCGTTGAAGATGATCTGAAATAAGAGGAGAGAACTCGTGAGGATGGGGAAGAAAAGGGAAGGGAAGAGAAGAGAAGGGAAGGGAAGATAAGGGAAGGGAAGATAAGGGAAGGGAAAGGGAGGGGATGAGAAAGGAAAGGAAAGGGAAAGAAAGGGGAGGGAAGGGAAGGGAAGGGAAGGGGAGGGAAGGGAAGGGAAGGAAAGGGAAGGGAAGGGAAGGAAAGGGAAGGGAAGGGAAGGGAAGGAAAGGGAAGGGAAGGGAAGGAAAGGGAAGGAAAGGAACTACAAATAGGATGCATGATGACGTGTGTTTGCTTTGCTGTGTACCCAATTGAATAAACATGATTTTGAAACGAAGCAATAAAGTTGAATATGCAGTTTAGCAAACCAGGAATCTGGAAAGATGAACGCCTTCAGTTGATATTGAAGGTGGATCGGTCGGCCGATCTATCTGTCCCCCAGACTGTCGCTCGGTCAGTCACTCGGTCTGTCGCTCATTCTTCACCTTTTCACCTAAATGTTATCGAGGGTAATTTCTGAAATAAAACTCTTTATACGAGTTTATCTTTGAACTAGTTTAGAAAAATAATACGAGTTTATCGTTTAGACATTTATCTTGAAACTTCATCCTTAGTTTGGCTTGTTATCTTGAAGCTAAATCTGCTTCTCACGAATTGCTCAGTGACGTATTTAATCATGGCTTAATATAAGGTTTTACAATTAATGCTATCAACCTCAGTTTCTTCTCTTCTCTTCTTCACCAAATCGAGACTGGCTCCAGGTCCCACTCCTTGTGCATCAAATTTGTTGCCTTCTTCAGCCAACCATTCCTCAACTGGAGCGGCAGTTGCCCGCCACTCTTCCATTTTCGCTTGATTTTGTTCCTCAAGTTCACTCTTCCTCTCCAAAAGACTAATAAAAAAACAAAGCAAGAAGTGAGTTGAAAGAGAATACGTGGACTTAAAGTTGTTAAAATTATATGCTAAATAACGTGACAATTTCAAACCCCGTTTCCGTACTGATTTTCTTCGCGTTTTCCTCGTAAATTTTTAATACGTTCCAGAATTGTATTTACAACTCGTACTAGTGGGCATAATTTTGCCAACCATGACAATATGATGATTGCTGTAGCAATCACAGAATCATGAATATTCGATCAATAGTTGGCGTATTGATCATCGCGAATTTTTGTGAATTGTAACCTGAGCGCGAAGCTTGAGAGCAAAAACAACTAAAATTTTGACCGATGCGAGATCGTTCAGAACATTGCAATATCACCGATTCCCATGGCCAAGCAAAAATATAGACAAGGAGGGGAATGGGTGACAGATTATGAAAGAGAATGGGAGAGATGATTCGCAAACGTTAGTTAATTTCTTTCTGGTGAGCTCGATGAAAGTTTGCATGTCATCTGCAATAACAGCTCACTCGCGCCAATCCTATATCGACTCACAATATTCAAAATGTTGAAGCTGGATGCGAATGACATAAACAGAGCCTGTTATACCTCTTCTGACTTTTCTGCGCTTTTTCCGTAACATTTTCCCATCTTCTTTTTAGCATGGCACAATCTCCTTCTAGCTTCGTTCGATCGTCGTCTGACAGCGACGGACTCTTCAGAACATCTTCTCCCAAACGAAGAACAATGTTTAATTGCTTCTCCCTCTGCTGCACATCCACTATTAATGTCTAATAATTTAGAGAAAAATATGATTTTAAAAGATAGACTACTCCAATAGACGGATCCAGAAGATAATCCTCAGGGATCTCTGCCCCACCTTTTCGAAAGTTAAAAACTCCAATAGCTCCTTAAATATTTAATACGACGGAAATGTGTGGAAAAAACCGTCCAAGAATTTCAGCTGCAGTGTGTCATAGGGACTGCAGATCTATGTAGACAGCAAGGAATTATTTTAATTTTTTTTCAGTTGTTCTTCCTGATAAAGAGTGTCAATGCTGCACAAAATTATTACATTACAAATTAAAAAAAATACCTGGACTTCGCTAATTCGTGCAATTACAGACTCAAAATCATCAGGAACATTCTGCAGAGCTTCGCAAGATGTTTCTTGTTTCTTAAGCCATTCTTGTAGTGGCGTTACTTTGCTCTCCCACACTTGCATTTTGGTGGTCCGTTCGCTGTTAAATTCTGCTTCTTTATTGTCAAGTCTATTCAATGCAATAAAAAAATAACTTCAGAAATGAAGCGTCAATGCCTTTAACTACAGGGTAAAACATGGTCTTAGTTGATAGACTGAAGGGTTCCTAGGCTAGCGGGTCAAATTGTTGGCGGTGAATTACTCGGTCAGCTGGTTCGTTGCTTGGCATTCAATCTCAGTATCATGAATTTAAAAACACAAACAAGAACAATTCATTGTGTGAATAAGTTAATTAAGGGAGTTGATTCGACAGAAAGACAGTGTAACAGACCGACGAACAGACAGAAAGGGAGAAATTTACTTAAAGTTGGTGTCTAAACAATTTACAAAATTTACTTCTGATAAAGATAATGAATATATAGGACTTAATATAGCTATTAAGGAATCATCCTCAGAGATACATTAACAGAAATTTTTTCATGATAATCTGACACTGCCGGAGTCAACTGAAAAATGTTGACTCGAACGGGATTTGAGCTCGCACCGTCGGGAAAATCCCTGCGGACTCGATAGCTGAACAGGTAAAGCGGCGGACCGGTATCCCGAAGGTGCGAGTTCAAATCCCGGTCGAGTTAACATTTTTCAGTTGACTTCGGCAGTATCAGATTATCATGAAAAAAATTCTGTTGATATAACTATATATGTACAAAATTATAGTTATATATGCTTGCAATTGAATTTTGTAATAATTTAGTGGTTTATCCGGAGGCTGAAAGAAAGCTCTTTTACAGACCGACCAGTCAGACTAACAGACAGGATGACGGATTCCCCAATCTATTTAGGTGCACATTTACGAGCGAGAACACTCTTTAAGACCAAGCTTCGCCGTAAGTCGAAACCGATGGCCCAATCGACCAAGTAGACTAACAGCGAACTCTGTCTATATGACCTAGGTAATGCTTGTGATATAAATGATATAAACACTCATATAACATGTACTCAGAAGTTACTTTTCTAGATTTTCCTTCAATAACAATTAGTGTAAATTTCGAACATTACTTTTAATCTATTGATGGCTCATTCACTACATTCGCTTTATGTTGATCATCTGATCAATTCCCCCGTATTTCACATTACACAACTCACCTCCTCAGTTTCCACTCAACGGTGTCCTGCAGTGTCTCCCATCTTCTTTTTATGGCGAACCTATCTTGCTGAATTTGCCTTCGGTCGTCGTCAGAAATTGACTTTATACTAAAAATTTCATCTGCCAAAACCATAACTTCTTCAAAATCTCCTTTCTCTGACTTTACTTCTTCAACCAAACTCTGCAGGTGAATATAGACAAAGCGTATAAAAAGGTGAATATAGACGTAGAGTTTAAAAAGGTGTAACGAAAGTGGAATGAATGTTAATGAATGAATGCCTTAAGAAGGAGGTTAACTACAGTCGTTTCAGTACAGTTATTCTGGCATGGTTATTGAAGTTTACCTCTAAGTCAGCTTTTTGCTTTTTAACTACGCTTGGCTCTGTCCCGACTGCTCCTTGACTCTCCAGCTCATCTTCTTTCTTTTTCAGCCATTCTTTCCAAAGCGCGGCTTGAGCTCCCCACTCTGATACTTTACTCGATTTCTCATCCAGGAGTTCGGCCTCTTTCTTTGACAGCCTTTGGTAGAACAAATATTGGAAGGACAAAATGACGATTACTTCACTCCTCTGAACCACAACTGTGTTCACTGCGGCTGTATAATTATTTAACCATGCAAACTTAAATGAGCTGTGTTGACACCTGAGGACTGTTTAACTTGTTACCATGAACTAAGGAACCACTTTAATTTTACCATTCTGAAACACTGTCTTTGCGTATATCAGCAAGACACAGCGTTTGCGGCGCGCAAATGACAATGAATAAATGTACAAGTCGTCATCTATTTTGGTACTGCCAATTGCGACAGTCATTGCTTCATTTGTGATGTCTTCTCTACTTCCTTCACTGGTAGACAAGTGACAAGACTCCTGAGCTTGCTTCACTCGGGTAAACACATTCATACCTGGGCTTACTTCGCTTGTGAAAGCCTTGGGCACTGACATTTGATTCGGTCACGCGAACACACTTGCATTTGCGCATGCTACACTAGTTTGGAGACTCCTGCGCTTGCTTAAAGATCAATATATCGAATATGAAACAAAAAGAACGGAAGTTATTCTGCTCAAGGAAAACCGTGAAGTTTACTGAGAATTCGTGTGGTGTGAATCTGACCCCGTGCATACATCGTGGATTTCACTGTTTATGAAGGGAATGGAAGTTTGCGAGTAAACTCGCGTTCCGTAATGACTAAACGCGGAAAGAAAATTGCTACAAAATTTTCCAACTAAGTGCTCTTGCCACAAAACTTTGACGAACTGCTGAACTATCGTCACTTAACAATTTAAACAACAGTTATTGCTATTAAAGGTTTGGTTCTCTAAGAGAAAAACCTATCGCATTTCACGATACATGGCGAAAACCATTTTTATGTAAAAACGTACCTTTCTATTCGTCCCTGAAGATCGTGCTTTAAAGCGCTCCAACGATTGGTCATGTCTTGACCCTCCTCCAGCATGGCCCGGGCCTTCTCATCCTCAATTAAGGGATCTCTCTGAATGTCGTCAGCAAAAGCAAGGATTTCACGGAATTGTTTCCCGTAATTATCCACTCTCGATTTTAGCACCTAGACATAAAAAGAACCACGAAATTTGATCGTGAAAGAAGATTAATTAAAAAACACACTTATTAAACCATTAAACTAAGTATTTTTTAAAGAACACATTTTTGTTGTTTGATCTTGATGAACTGGTATATTTGTCTTTTTCAGGAATTCGATTTCGCTAAATTTTTGTCGAATGATAAAAGAAAAAGCGAAATAGTAGTTAACTCAAATTTTGACACCCAGCTTAATATCTTTTACGTTTTAAAAGAAAAAACTCTGCATTGCGTCTTCTTTTCAATATTTCATTCCAGTCACCAAAAAACATCTTTCCAAGAACTTTATAATTTATAACTTTACTAAGCAAACAGAACAAAATTTTAAAATAATTTTTAATAATATAATTCTCATATCGTTTACCTTGGTTTCTCCATGTTGCTTTTGAACGGTCAAAAGATCGCTTCCAACTGCTTTTAGTGATTTTGCTTCGATGGCTTTTCCAGTCAACCACTTATGTAACGGTTCACATTTGGTTTTCCACTCGGCGAGTCTCTCGTTTTGATGTATCACTTCAAGTTCTTCCATTCGATCTTCCAGTCTGTCAAGGATGAAATCCAGGGTACGAAATTAGTTCCTCTGAGATGGCATAATTCAGCAGGATATGTACGGACGATTGTGGACGTAGGCGAATGAGGTTCATAACATATATATCCACACTGTTCCATTTTGTCCCACTTCGATGCTACGTAGTTTGGTCGCTGGTGCTAAGTGATAGCGAATGCGTGACTTTCTTTCAGAAAGAACGTACGAGGTGTTGTGGAAATGTTATTGACGGAGATGACAATTGTTGCTTACATTAAATAATGATATTTTACGCAAAAAATATTACACAATTTCGGATAATTTACATCAAGTTGACATCGAGAGTTACTGTATTTTTTGTGGAGAGGAAAACAATAACAAACAGTTTTTAAACTATTATTTATTCATATACAGATTATAACAGCGTTTACAAAAATTGTTGGAAACACCGTTTAGGAGCTGGTCTCATGATATTTTCACAAATATTAAATGCTAATTCGATAATAAAACCTGCATGACAGGTTTATTTAAAACTTCTAAATAGACATGATGAATAGATGTTAAATCACACAGGGTTGACGACAAAGATTATTACATTCTTACACATTTATTTCTCCAAAGGGATTTTCGGGTGTTCTTAGCAACTTGTAAACAGCTACCAGTAAAGCTTGATATTTTGGTTATCTTCGAACACCACGACGATCACTTACACCATGTGACTATACTGCAGTAATGGTCATCTCATCTTGCATTTCAAATGTGTTTCAAAAACGTCTTGTAACAAAAAATTGGTGTTGGACCACGAAGACCAGAATGTTGCACTTTGAGTTCCTCTTTACCTTAACTCTTTCAATATTGCCATTTTATTAACGGATATATTTATTCTTGACATCTTCAGCAGGGGCTTCTTCTCCAAACTTCAATAAACATCTACACGCGTGAGCGAGTTCTTGTGAATGCTGGGAGGCTTTAACAAGCAGCGAAAAGACTAATATTTCCTCGACTTCTGCTTCGGTGATTAGGAAAATAGACGTTCAGAACTTTCACTGAACTAATTCCCTCCATTTTAAATGTTAAGTTTCCACCATGAACTGGTATCTACTAAGCCTTTGAAAGAGTCCCTTGTGAGGTTTTCTTGATAATTTCTTTCAACAGAGCGCATGGAAATGCAATATTTCCAATGTTATATTAAAATGTTAACACACACGTCTATCAAGGCGCCTACCATGAAATGGTCACATTTTGCGCGCCACTAGTCTACAATTGTAGGCTCAGACTAAGACGCATCGAGCCGCCGAGAGTGAAGGCTGGTGACCAGCCAGATATCTTCTGTGAACAGAATTTAAACCTACAGTACATCTGAATCAAAATTTCAGATGGCCTGTTTCAAGCTGAGGAAGTTAAAGATCTTTCCAAAACTCGTGTGCTAATTACCTCGAACATTCATTCAAGATTCGTATTCATCATCAGAAGGTCATCAATAACAGTCACGAATATTTTGGAATTACATTATAAAAAAACAGAAACCTATCACTGCACTAAAACACTACGTCTTATCATACTCACGAGTTGTAATGGCTATTTATTTGTTGCACGATAACATCCCATCGCTCGTTTAGAGATTTCGTCTTCTGCTGCACTTTCACTCGCTCTTCTTCGCTAATGCACGGATCTGTGCGCAGGTTCTCGCCGAATTCCGTGAATTCGTAGATGAATCGTTGAAACGATAAAGAGTCGTCAAGAAAAACCTAAAGAATTTTTTTACAACGAGTTCACTGAGCTACACCGAGCTGTGGTGGGTAAAAGCTACATATGCTACAATCTGTAACCTACTAATGAACGGTGAGATTGTCTGACCATTGAGCTACATGGACTGAGATGATGAGTGAAAGTTAAGCACATGTACAACCTGTCACGTTTTTGTACTCAGTGAGTTACTCTAACAATTGAGCTTTATGCAGTGACACGATGAGCGAAGGTTATAGACGTCTAAAGCCAGTTGTAACCTTCTAATGACCTGTGCGATACTCTAACCATTGAGTAACATTAACTATGGATGATGAGAGAAAATTATACATTTGAACTTCCCGTAACCTTCTGATGTCGGTTGATTTGCTCCAACCGCTAGCCGACATGGACTGAAAGGGCGAACCAAACTTGTTAAAATAGCATAATTTTTTACAATTCATATTTGTAACTTTTGCTCACCATTTTGGTAATTTCAAAATTCTTTACCCCATTCACGCCTGACATACCTGAAACTCTTCCTTTTGTGAGTTTACTGATTTCAAGTCCGACCCAATTGGGCCGCGCTCAGCCAATCGCAACTGCGCCTTATCCAACCAATCAGAAATCTCGGCAGCGGTTTCGCGCCACTTCTCTAGTTTGTCCTCTTGTTGGGACCCCAACCTTGAGATAGTTTCGTTGAGCCTTGAACGCAAAAGTAAAATAGAGCGAATAATGATGAAATGAGCATCATATTGAGGAAATAAAGTCTAGTGCCCACCAAGCACAAAGATAGAACTACTGGCAACACTTTTCTTTCAAAAATGTAGTTTACAACGTACCTTTTAACCCTCCAATTTATCTTCTCTTCGAGAGCTTCCCAACGATTCTTCAGGGTATTCAAATCTTGCTGTAGTTTTGCGTTGTCATCTTCTGAAAGTGAAGCGTCGGCGAGAATGTCTTCTCCCAAACGAATAAGTACGCTTAGCTTTTTCTCTTCTTGTTTCATTTCTTTAGCCATTCCCTATCAAAACACACAGAAAGATAACGTAATGAAATCTTCACCCAACTGGATCCAGATGTTTAAAAGATGGCGACCTCAATCTTAAGGCAGTATCGATGGATTCACAGCGGTCTAAAAGGTCGCTAAAGGCACGTCGCTGCGCTCTCAGACCATAAACGGATTTAGGCTAAGCTTCAGTCATCATGACATGTGGTATTTGTCAACAGTCATTGTATTTCTTCCTCCAAGTCGAAATTTTAGTTAACCCGAAAACATCGCAAATTGATAGTAGAATGGCCAATCTATTTGCTGACACTGAAGGCCCCAACTCGTAAATTTAGTTTTGGTCTAAATTCTCAACAAATTATGAGAGCTTTAAGTGTAAACGACGTGTAAAAAGTCAATAGGGTCAGGTAACGGCCGAAACTTACCACAGTACAAGGCTCGAAATACCGCATGCACACGTGCACGAATGCACGTAAAATTCGAGATGTGCACGTAACTTTTGTCACTTACATGCACTGCGTGCACGTAGAAATTTTCACACAGTGACTGCATGGGCTGCACTTTGTAATCAGCATCATTACCTTAGCTTCAGAGTAACGATTGGACATGGGACGTATTGTTAGTTTGTAGCAAATAGCATATTAATATTATTTAACTGATAATTCAATCATGAACGATTCCAATCCACTGTCCAATCTTACGCCCGTCTTTTCGCCATAATCATCAAATGAGCCTGCGTTCTGAGAAGTCTAACTTGAAAACTTCAAGTATACCAAATCATTATTGAAAAGAAGTGAAATTGTGCTTCGAGAATTTGGTGGTGCAGGTAGTTAAAAAAATTAGGTGCATGTTGGGCATGTAAGATTTTCCTATTAACTCAAGCCTTGTAGTAGACAGTGACGTTTCGAGGGAAGATTCTTCGTCGGAGTAAAACCTGAAGGGCCTTGGCTCGAACATGCGTTTCTACTCTTATTTATTTTTGATAGCAATGTCATTCCAGCTTAAATCAAATTCAGTTTTCACAGATTCATGATGCTTTTTACTACAAAAAGCCTTACGAATTAGGCTTTCTGCGGTAACCGGAGTCTCATTCTTAGCACAACTGACTCATCCTGACCTCTGCCCTTGGTTTTTGTTTCATTGCAGCTTCAAGGTTCGGAGCAATGCCTCCCATCGCTTGAAACTTTTTCTCCTCTTTAGTTAACCACCCTTCGAGAGACGTAATCTGGCTTGTCCACTCTTCCAATTTGCCAGCAAGATTTTCCTGTAAATGTTTTTCCATTTCAGACAATCTACACAATTAATGGGGAATCGAAAAGGTGTTTTTAATCTTGTGAAGAAGTGAACATATGCCAAAGTAAAAACACAAATTGTTAACGGTGAAACTACCTTTGCAATCTGTTATTCACTGGGCTACTTAGTGTTTCCCACCGCTCTACTAAATTCGCAATGTCTTTCCTCAGCTTGGATTTCTCTGACTCGGGTGTGTTGGGATTCTGCAGCAACTCTTCCCCACTGCTTAACAAATATTCCACTGTTTCGTGGGTCATCACCATTTCGTTTAGTAACTCCTGAAAATGAAATCATTTGTGAAACGATCGGAACATGTGTAAAATGATTCGTTAAAAAGCTCAACAAGTAATTATATATTATAATTATCACTGTTGTTTTTATCTTTTCAGGACATGTAGGCTTCATTTGTTCCAGCTATCTGGCTCTTTTTCGTTGCCCATTTCAGGCCCATCTATTTCCCAACAAATTTCAGTTTTAACTATTGCAAAGATTTGTATCACAATAAAACTTACCTATTTCTTTTCCAGTCTTGACTAATTCAATCAAATTGGCAACGAATGAAGACGTTATTGGCAGGGACACCTTGGGACGTCGATGGACCAACGGGAAAATAAACAATTCGGTTGCCATTTTACTGGTGTCTTACATGAGGGGACCCGGATGCTCCCACCACCGGGGGAGCCTGGTAACGGCACTAGTAAGTCTAGTAAGCAATCTATATCGGGTCCCTTCGCAAGCAACATAAACAACCAAGACAGAAGTCATAAAAAATTACCTCTTGTTCGGTAATCTGTTCACGGACTATAGGCAAAGTCTTTCCCATCGTAAAACTCGCTTCAATTTTGGCAGACATTGTTCTGTACCATTTATCCACTTCTTTATACTTTTCCTGCCAGTCATGAATCTTCTCAACCTGCTCATTTGCTGCCTTGGCCTTCCTTTCATTAATCCTAGTAAAGAAAATAGACTACTTTGTTACGCGTGAAAAGAAGAAGGCGGAGTAGAACAGCCACGTGGAGAAGAAAAATTTCAACAACAGGAACAAGAATGGCTACAAAGAAAGGATGAACGACAAGGAAAAGAGTGGGACGACAACTGCAACATCAAGAGGAAGAAAAAGAAAGAAACGGTGAAGTAGAAGAAGAAGAAGGAAAGAAAAAGTAAAAGAAGAAGAAGGAAAGAAAAAGTAAAAGAAGAACATAAAGATAAAACATGAACATTAAGATGAAAATGAAGAAGAGGATAATACGAAATAAATAATTTAAGGAAAAAAGGAGGAAAAGGAAAAAACTTGCGCAAGGAAAAATAACAAAACCTCAAAAAAGGCTACAAAGAAAGCAAAAGAAAAAAATCCAGCTTTTCAAATTTTTCTCTGATATGCACCCGAGCGGACTAACACATGAGGCAAAAGCCAAGAGCATTTATAACAGCAGAACAAAAACTCCACTGATAAATTAACAAGGGAAATATAATGAACTTAAGATGTTACCTTTTCTCTTCTCCATCAATATCGTCCAGTACGCCATTCCACGTTGTCTTCAACAGTATTACGTCATCTTTGACCTGCGATTTTTCCCAATCGGGACATGCGTCGTTCGACAGCACTTCCTCGGCGCATTCTACAGCATTCTCATACTGTGGTTTAATGTTCTCCACCAGCTCAAGACACTCCTGAAATCAAATTTCCATTGGTGACATTTAAGGTAAAGTCTTTGAAAGGCTATTAAAATGGCAAAGGTCTACAGGACGAGTTCAGTTACAGGTCCTTGGAAAACTGACGAGAGCATATTTTGTCCAAATTCTAAGAGAAACCAAATGATTACCTATTGATAATATACACAAAAGTGTTCGAAATGAATGTGCTTATTAATTACAAGTTACCATCCCTAGTCCATTCCGAACGACATTAGTGAATTAAAAACGCGTCGAATTTTGACAAATACTTAAAAATATTTACTAAAAGCAATTAGAATCTTCCACTCCTCAAATATGCACTTTCCTGCCAATATTCAATTAAAATTAGATCTAAATTCAAACCAAATGTATTCCAAGTCTAATTATTTTCCCTACTTGTGATTGAACTTTTTCGGACTGATCTTATACTTTTTTTACTCTGTGATTGTAGATTTTTGCACTGTTGGTTGGAATTAACTGCACTGGAATCAGAAAATCACAGTCGACGAACATTTTGTTGTACATAATTAATACAGGAACACATCGTAAAAACATAAGAAAGGGAAGATCTACTTACACGCTGAGCTAAACATTCGAACACAACCCCACTGCTTTAAAATGATAACTTTTATTTCTTCGTTAAATTTTCGTGACTTTATAGACAGTTCTAGCTCGTACAATACTTACTTGAAATTTTTTGTATCTTTCGCTGTGGTTCTGAAGTAATCCTGACTTTTCCACGATTTGTTTAACTTTTTTCATCTCTTTCAAGAGCAATTCAAACTTTCGTATCCATTCTTCCACCTTGTGCTTTTCTTCAAGTTCAGCCGCCCCGCGTTTAGCGACAAGTCTAATTTGGAAGTCAACAACTCTAAATCATTATCCTGCTACACACGAGTTCGGGTAACGAGTATTTATTAATGTCAGTTCGACAGCCGGGAATAATCTGCCTGTCAAATATCATTTCCGAAGTCTAAATACAGTTATTAATAAACTAAAAATTAAACTACTCGCTTACACTTACCGAGCCTTAACTTGAGCTACCTTTTCCAACAAAGACCTCCACTCATTTTTCATTTCCTTCAGTTGTTTCTCAATCTTTGACTTGTGGTCTTTAGACAAAGTTGTTCCGTCTAAAAGTTCTTCTCCATGTTCCACAATGGAATGTGGTTGGTCACCGTTTTTTATAGTCTCTTGTAGGCGCTACAAATACAACAAATATTTACCAAGCAAACTTACGGCTAAACAAATCAAAACGACAGCAAATTACTTCAAGTTTTTCCTGCAATGACTTTTGATTCGATACAAAGGTGGCGGAATAGGTGAGACTATGGGGCTACAATCCCCCAACATTTTTTAACAGTGGGCAAAGCCCGTCCTATATATTCAGGCCTATATTAAAAAAACTTGCTCGTCACCTTACTTAACTAATAGTGTGAGAAAGCTTTTTTTCCTAATTTGACATCTTTATTAATAAAAATAAAGTACGGAAATGTTACTTTACACATTTCATGATTCAACTCTCCGAAATTTTGGCGAGAGGTCAACGAAATGCACTGGTCTGTTATGCTTTTTTGTAAGAAATAGTTCCCTCCATATCAATTAAGAATCAATTTACTTAGATTATTGTAGAGTAGTCGGCCATGAAAAAGTATTTTTATGTATAAGCTGAGGCGTAATTTCCAGAACTTTACTGTGTTACCTCACATTCATCCAGTTGCTGGCGAATCTTTTTGATGCTTTGATCTCCCTCCTCAGTGTCTAAGGCCTCAAGTTGATCATCCATGCCGTCCAGCCAATCACACATTGACTCAGCTTGCTGTCGCCATTTCTTCATTTGTTCTGTCTGAGATTGCTTCAGAGAATCAATATTGCTGTTGAGTCTGGTAAATATCAAAGGAAATTAAATATCAGGAAAGTTGCAATGAATGAATGAAAAATCGAATTATTAAATGAACAAGCCGCGAACAAGCGAACGATCGTACAAACGAATGAACAAACAAACGAATGAACAAACAAACGAATGAATGAATGAATGAATGAATAAATGAATGAATAAATGAATGAATGGAGGGAGGGATATATGAGGAGGTGGATTGAGGAATGGACGCATAAAGGAAGAAAGGGAGGAAGGAAGAAACGAACGAAAGAAGGAAGGAACGAAAGAAGGAAGGAACGAAAGAAGGAAGGAACGAAAGAAGGAAGGAACGAAAGAAGGAAGGAAGGAGGGAAGGAAGGAAGGAAGGAGGGAAGGAAGGAAGGAAGGAAGGAAGGAAGGAAGGAAGGAAAGAAAGAAAGTAAGAAAGAAAGAAGAAGAAATTGCTGATCGACGGATGAATGCTGTAGTGCTACAATGCGGCAATGCTACAAAAAAGTTCACCCTCCATGCGACATAAATGAAGTAGTCTTCAATGTTACTTATTGTTATGTATTGGTCAATGTTACCTAAGAACTATGACATCATCCACTAACGTCTCCCGACTGAACACATCTGGCCTTAGACCCTGTTGCTATCATCGTGCAAGGTGCTGAGACATACCTCTCGATGCCTTCTCGAACTCGAGCCTTTAGAGATTCCAATTCCTTTTCCATTTCATTGAGCTGATCTTTGACGTTAAGCTGGCCATCAGTACTTAAAACATTTTGCATGATAAGCCTTCTTCCAAGCTCGAGTACTCTGCGAGGAACTGGGTCAGATTTTACAGCATTCCCTAGACGCTAAGCCGGAAAAAAAAAAAGATTAACCATCTAACTTATTTCTGAATCATCCTCAGGGTAACACGAAGAGAATACTTCATGGTTAACCATGAAATACTCTCTTGCATCGTGGTTATATCATCAGCTAGCATTCAAGTATATATAGCACGTCAGCATTGCATTGCAGCCCAATCTTAATTTACCTTTAATTCTTCAGCTTGCTCATTGAGGACACTGACGTCATCTTGAGATTTCATTTCCTCAATCTTATCTAAATCGTCGTCCATTTTATCCATCCAGTCAAGATAAATATCAGCTTGTTTGCGCCATTTCAGCAGTTCCTTTTCTTCATTATTCTGGAAGTCTATAATTCTTTAAAAGTTAAGAAACGGTGAATATAAAATATATGTTAAACTGTTCAGAATTTTGACTTTCCAACCTGTTTCGTTGAACCTCCGTGCGAGTTCTTAACGAAGACCAGCGCACTTGTAGTGCCTTTATATCACTTTTTATTTCGTCTGCTTCAGATGATGAAACTCTCGTATCCTCCGTGGCTTTCGTTCCTTTTTCTTCTAAGTCTTCCACACCAGACTCAACCATTTGAAATTGCTTCTCGTAATTCTGGAAGAAGGTAAGCATATGACTGATGTAAATTTGCCTTCTTGGCACGAGCGAATGACTACGTGTTACACAGGCATGAATAAAAAGTTGATATATGGACCAAAAGAATCTCCAAACTAAAAAACGTAGACTAAATAAGTCGGAACAGACATTGTTCCGCTTCCGACTAAAACTAACGTTTGCATGAAATGAACGAGATTGGTTTTCTACGAAACATGATAGATATATCGGACAGAATTTGTGAGATGTGTTGAGGAGTGAATGAACGCTTCTCATTTCAATACATGTTTGAATAGCAAGGGCAATTAGCATCCTCAGTTACGTTTTCGTAAGTACAACATATTCATACCAATAAAGTTGGTTGGTTAAAGAACAACGTTTCCGGTTAGTCTACATCTTAGCTGGTCCCGAAGATTTGCAGGATACAAAAATATGCGAATTACATGACACATGGCGAAGGCACGTTGACACAGACTTGGAAAAAAATTCACACAATAAAGAGTATCTCATCCAGGAAGTTAAGCCGGAGTAAACAAATGAACCTTTGCACACGTGTGGTAAGAAAGAAAATACACATCACTGTATAAAAAAAGAGCGTAGTCATGGAAACCGTTCGGTATCAGGCTTTTTCATTTGCACATCAATTCTTGATTTTGTGATTTTTTTGCCAGTCTGTGTGAGCATGCCTCCGTCACAACTCATGTAATTTGGATATTTTAAAGTCCTAAATGATAGTGGAAGTAGATAAGATATAGACAGACTGAAGATGCTTGTCTTCCTCACTTTGAATGCACTGTAAATAATGGTAAAATTGAATAAATGACTTTTTTTATGTCACAGACACTTAAAAGAGAATTAAACACTATGAGAAAACATGCGCTTACAAGTTCTGTGATTTTCAATTCACGTTCTTCCGTATCGTAGTCTTACCTACCTCCCATGCCTCAAGATCCACTCGGGTTTCAAAACTTCCTTCAATCAATGTGTAATCACTCTCGGTTTTCTGAACTAGCGTTGATATCTGAACAAGGGTGTCTTTAAACAGCAGAAACGGCTCACTTGACGATGGCTCGGGAAGAGAGGACTACAAGACAAGTAATATGCAGTAAAACGTAAGTCCAAATCTGAGCAAAACCATCTAAGTGATTAGTCTACGTCTCAAAATTAGTCCACGTCTCAACTCATTGCCATTAAATTCATTTTATGCCTCCAAACTGATAAGCTACAACGGTTTATACTCAGAAACGTGGAAGAAACTCAAACTTGGCCACACACACAATGCTTAAATCACAAACAACGTCAAAATCGAATAGGCAACAGGAAACTTTCTGTCGGACATATTGCAGTCTGTTTAACACCCTGTCCACTACAGACAATAGGTACAAGCTGGCAGAGGGAAAAGAAGTGGGGGCTCAGGCGTTTTTATGCGTGGTCGGTCCCCAACGAACATGTATACCTCAACGTCCGACGAAGCAGTCTGAACAATCGTTTCGTCGACAATCTTCCTTCTCTTGGCCCTTTTAATTGGTTCATATGGACGAAGAGCCTGATACAGACTTGACAAGTACATCATGACAAGCTTTTTATCAGGGTTGGGTTGGTCTACGTCTGCAAGATTGACGGTAATATTTCAAATAAGAACATGGAAAATTTAATGAATATGGAATTGGTGTGAAATACGATACACGATATTACATCCATGGGCGAACTTCATATAAGTGTCATAATCATAATCCTCATAGCATTTCTGATAACGATAATTATCATAATAATGACAGTATTCATAATAATGATAATAATGATAATAATTATAATAACCCTAATGATCATAATATTCATGATAATCATAATTATAATAACCATATTAATCTTAACAATTATAATTATCATAATAATTATAATAAAAACAATATCAACAACAACGATTTATTAACAGTTTTCAACACATGTGACTCCATCTAGTGAGATGTGAGGTTTACGCCATTTCCGAAACCGAGATCTCTGACTTTAACCTTGCTGTTCAATGATGGTTCGGTACGGCAAACGTTTGTTCTCTTAACTAGTTTGATTACAGAACAACAAAACGCATATTGTACCTGATGGTTCCAAAAGTTTCTGGACATGAAAATGTTCGTCTGCCACATTGAAAGCGTGCTCTAGTCTGTCTTTGTTCGACATGCGCTCGACTTCCTCAAGTTCAAACAGATCATTCCTATAAAAATAGGAAAAAAACTAAGGTCCATATTTCTGGAAAGTATTGCATGTATTTAAATGTACTTTTATACCCTTCACTTATATCTAGAAATTCATGGTATAAGGAACTCTCCATGTGTCTCATACGCATGCACAAGTCAAGGATGAGACGAGCTGTAAATTCTAGTTCACTTCGAAACTTAGGGAGAAACAATTTGGTAATTCAATATAACTAATGCTCCATAAGAGTCCCACGCTTGTCCAACAAAACTTTTAGTATCTCTCTAGTAAAACGTCTTTGGACGAAGAAAGATAAAAAAAAACAAAAAAGAAAAACAAAAATAAAAACTAAACAAAACAAGATCTGCAGGATTATATTCCAGAAGGAAGACCAACCAAAAACTATTCATAAACCCAAACTATTGGACTTCAACAAGATTAGTAGCAAGGAAGCTTGAAATTTTACCTGTTCGGATCCTTCAGCATAGAGGGCGGGAAAATAAGTGTTTCGAGTGTCTGGAGTTTTTTTTGCTATACAGGGTTGGCAAAAGTCAGGTTAAGGTTTAGTGAGCAGGCCTTGATGCTGGGAGGAATCTCGAGTACTGGCTCTAGGGTATAGGCTTGTGATGGAATTACTGTTACCTGTGAACATGAATTAAGACGTTGAATGCCATCCCATCCCGCCAGCTTTTAGAAAGATCTTTTACTTCAATGACTTCATCAAATCTGAACAAGAGAAGTTAATTATGATTGATACCAAGCCTCACCTCAAGACAATAATGATTTACTCGTACAAATGAATAGCGCTGTGCTCTTTCGGGAAAAGTTTACTGCTCCTTATCGGCAGCTCGAACGCGAAAATTGCTCTCAACCCAGAATTTGTTCACCAATGGGATATCAGTATCCGAAAACCATGCAAAGACGAAAGGGTCGGTGAATTGCCGAAACGTGGGAGAGGAAATACTAAGGTTTCGAGAGAAGGCCTTCCTCGAAGCGTCAGCGAATTGGTACATCTTTCTGTAGCTCGTTAATGCAATGTATTCTTGGCATTTCCGGCATAAATAGAGTTTTTACCCTTCAACGGCAGTTTGAGCCCAATGTAGAAGTTTGTCTTCCACTGCTGCTTCGCTTATCTTAGCTGCTGGCTTTCCTTTTGTGTCTACAGAGGCAGAAGACTGTGGTCCTTCTTGCATTGCTCCATGGACCTTTAGACAAAGTGGAAAAACCATTACTAATAGTACCATTACTACCAGTACCATTATTACCAGTACCATTATTACCAGTACCATTATTACCAGTACCATTATTACCAGTACCATTACTACCAGTACCATTATTACCAGTACCATTACCAGGTCGTCTACAGTTTAAGAGGAAGCAATGATAGTTTTTACCTGATAATGCAAAATAATGGACCAGACAAGACCCAAAGTCGATTTGGGGTTTCCATCGACAATTGCTTCTCCACTAATGCCATGAAGTTTAATCTAAAAATAACAAAAACACGACGTTTAGATGCAGGACTACAACGAAGAACTTCTGCTGGAGCAAATTAAAAATTATTTAAGGACTGATATCTATCTTGCTTTAAGCAGAAAAGCACTGTGGTAATATGGATAGCGTGAATAGATTTTAATGCAGGATCTTGTATGTCACCTTTTTATGACGAAAGATAAATGCAAAACAAAATCTTTTTCACGGTCAAGTGACAACTGAGAACTTAGAAAAATAAATTATTTTTATTCCTTTAAGTAGTAAGGACTTGTCAGCAGAACGTGTGGCCTTCACATTGGAATATATTACCGAGGTTCTTGCAGGACAGATCGAAAAACGAACAAATTAGAGTAAGTAAGAAAAAGGTTGACATGATATTTCGTTCATTTCCTTCTTTGTCTTTGTGTCTATTTGCAATTGCTCTACGTGATGTTGTTGAAATTACATAAAATGTTACGTAAAAATTACGTAAAAAAAGTTACGTAATTTCATAAAATCTTCATTATATACTATTCGCATACTTTTACATTGAAAAATAAGTGTACGTGAGAACTTCCATACTACAATCTTGTCAATCAAAATGTCCTGGACACGTAGTTTTAGACACAATGCGTTGAGGAACGCAGTCATTCTTTTCTTATGTTTATCACTGGCCGTGTAAATACAATGTAAATGAACTGATAAAAGAATCTCATAATCTTTACGCTTGCGTAGCAAAATCATGAGGAATGTTCAAATTTAGACGAGCCACTTTGCTTGCTTCGTTAGAAATCGAAAAACTATCACGAAATTGAGGGAGAAATTCGGCAGAGTTTTTTGGATGTCATGTACTCAAGTAGCACTTGTTTAGGTAGCAACGTCATGCCCCAACAAGTAAAGACTAGTCATGCTAAACAAAGTTCAATCGCAAACCTTTTCTTTCTCCAGAGCTTTGAAAACGATGTCTACGTTCGCCACGTGATGAAGACGAAGCTTTCCCTTCTCGCGAGGCTAAAAAACACGAGAAAATATGGCAAAAATTTCAAATTAAGGAAATTAATACTACTAGATCTAATACTATTTTTAACTTTGGGTTGTGACATAATTACATCCTAAACAAAGCCAATTTAGAGTGAATTATAATTTCTCTCATTCAAAGGGTAAAAACGACTAAGTACTTCCACAAAACAAGTAAATGTCAAGAACGACAACAACACGGAGAAAATGACATCAGAAAACATGGCCAACTAGACTCACCAATTTCCGATGGATGAGCACTTCCAACAGAGATATAAGTACATGTCCATCTCGCAAGTCGTTATTTAAATCGGAAATTTGAAGTTTGGGTTGAACCTTCAGATAAAGAAGATTTGCAAGGTAGGTTTAAGGAAAGATAAGAGTGATCTATTCACAGTCGGCTCAACAAAACAAACCAAACACTAGGACGTCAGTCTAGGGAGTACATTCACTTGCTCAGTAAAGAGAAGAGTGAAATGTCACCGGGCATTTTAAGGACTTTTTCATTACTATTACCATTACTATTACTATTACTATTACCATTACTATAACTATTACCATTACTATTACCATTACCATTACCATTACCATTACCATTACTATTACCATTACCATTACCATTGCCATTACTATTACCATTACCATTACCATTACCTATTATTATTACTATTATTATTACTATTACTATTACTATTATTATTACTATCACTATTACCATTACTATTACCATTACTATTACCATTACTATTACCATTACTATTACCATTACTATTACCATTACTATTACCATTACTACTATCATTACCATTACTATTACCATTACTACTATCATTACCATTACTATTACCATTACCATTACCATTACCATTACTATTACCATTACCATTACCATTACCATTACCTATTATTATTACTATTATTATTACTATTACTATTACTATTATTATTACTATCACTATTACCATTACTATTACCATTACTATTACCATTACTATTACCATTACTATTACCATTACTATTACCATTACTATTACTACTATCATTACCATTACTATTACCATTACCATTACTATTACCATTACTACTATCATTACCATTACTATTACTATTATCATTACTACTATCATTACCGTTACCATTTTCATTATCATCAAAATCATTATTTTCATCATCATTATCGTTATCATTTCACTGTCGTTATTGAACATATTTAAACACGGTACCAGTCCACCATAACATTTGTGATTCAGTCTTCCAATACGTACTGAGTATAGATAAACAGACCACTGTATAGTGTATATAACAATAATATCGCTAGTTCTGAATTAAATATGTCACAATACACAAATGTTACGCTGACAACTTCAGTAAATATTTCCCGGTAATATAAAAACTAAAAACCTTACTAACTTCAATAAGGGCCAAAGTCTAAGCCCAACCAATATATTTGAGCACATTTTGAGCTGTGAAGGCTCTTCGTAACACAACGGCTTTTTGATTTAATTTGTGATGTAACACAATTAGGCAATGACCCTTAGCATATTTCAATACGGTATCATCGAATCTCAATGTCAATACAAGCCGCATTTTCTTAAAATTATCCGCGTAAACATACAGAACTCAAAACAATTATTAATTTGTCTCGACTGTAAACAGCTTACTTGAGAAAGTTTTGAATTAATCCACCTGGTAAAGGATCTAATATGTCCCTCTTCTCTTGCGTCTAAAAACAATACAAAAATTACCCGACAATTACCCATAAAAGTTTTCACAAATCACATGCAACAAAGAACAGATTCACCCACCACAAAAAAAACATTCGTAATCACACTAAAACATAATTTTGAAGTGCATGGACGAGAAATCTTCGCGTACATGTAATTTTAATCCGTAATGAAGTTAACCCGAGCAGAAGTCTGAAATTAATAGAGCCTCTTGAGGACAAACGCAAATGACTTAAAGTTTCAGGGATCAAAATTGAACAAGACAAGCTTGATAAATCATCCCTTTTACACTCGTTTCAAATAGGATCAAGTGAAATTTGTTTGGTTTGATAGGCCGCCCCGAGGTGAACCAAGCCGCTCGTACGAGCTAGTTTAGGCAGTTAGAACAAACTAATCTCAAATTTGTCAAAAAGGCGTTCGTTTTTGTTTACCCTATATTGGGACTGCTGGATAAACAAGAACAGCCGCTCTAATTGGTAAGTTCAACATCAAAACTATGAGCTGAAATAGTTTAACGTCGAACGTGAGAATATAGACTGGTGATTAATATTTATGCAAATGCATCCTAATCCCTCGTCTCTACCACTTTCTTCAATAAAATCAATATTAGAATGTCATGGAGGAAGTCTCTCCTTGACACTATGTACAGCTCTTGCCAATGAAAGTACGCTTGGCTTTTACAGCATGAAAACTCGTAGCATGCGGTGTGGATGGAAAAAAATAGGCCGATAAAATGTCACGTGTATTTGTTGCAAATTATTTCGATCCAGTCTGGGTGACTTTTTACGCCTTCAATAAATCCGCTGATGAGAAGTGAAGCTCTACTCGGGGGGCTTAGACATCGTTTTGTTTTTTTGTTTTTTTGAGAAAACTAGTTTGAATATCAAGTTCACATACCAAGTTCAAATACCAAGCACCCATATTCACTACATTTGTGCATAACGTTCAGGTACTTAAATTAAACTCCAGTTTAAGGATTGGATGAGTCGCGTCCAAGTCCGAAAAAGACCAACCGTCCTGATAGCACGTGGGAAAACGTTGATTTATTTCCCCCGGATACACCATCATACATATACTCGCGGCTTGCGGTAAGACATACTAATCTATTTGCACGTGCACTCATTCAGGACAGCTTGATATGGCTTTGAGATTTCTGAAAAATTCAGTGCAACCATAGGACATATAGTTGCAGATAAAGTGCTTCTTCTTCTCAGTATTTATTATCAAAAGGCTCAAACTCTACTTTTACTATTCTTACTCTGTAAATGTTCCCAGAGTTCTTTTCAGAACTGTCCAGTATAACCATTCACCATGGTTAATACCTTTTTAAAAGTGATATTTAAATTTATAACCACGACCAAATCCTTGCTTTATTAGATAAAGACGAATGTTGGAACGGCTTAAAATAAGCTGAACGGACCTCTCATTTTTGAGCTGGGCTCTTATTTTCATTACCCTCATATTTTGACACCAAACCAATTTAAACAAACGACCAAATTCACCGTATAAATTATTTGGTCTATTACACAAAGAACTCGAGATACTAAATGTGGCATTCTTATTGTTAAGTGCTTAGAAGGCGTTCGACTCAAAGAGCCAGAAGTTGTCAAACGAGAAACATGAATAATTACGTTGTCGAAACCAGCATGCAACAAGCAACGATGATGATCAGTTATTTCATTCAAGAACATATTAAAGAAACAACTGTAGATTATATTCAGAAATTTGTGAGAATCGTTTCGGTTCTTCCACTCTCCAATTTCTAAACTGGTTTCGTTTTGACTGATGAATGGATCTTCTCTACTCCAGTAAGATCGTATGGCGGTGTAAATATGCATAACTTTTCAAGCCGAAACCTAGAGATCATTCATTACATAAGCCGACATAAACTGTTGGCAAACATCAGCCAAAGTGAGCAGGACGATAAGTCCACGTAAACAGTTAAGAATTTCAGACAAGCCGGATTAACCAGGTAATGTTGGTCAAAGACATCACTGTTCAGATCCTCAACGAGAGCTCCTTAGACTTATCGATGCTGTTCACCTAATAAAATTGTGCCCAAAGATCCAATAGGATTAGTTTTAAGCACGCTGACGATCACAGGCGGCTCTGCATCCCAACTAATTTATATTCGTATTATCAAAACGAGGTTTCGCTGCGACAACAGACATCAAAAGAACGAGACCAACGAACTCAGGTTGACGATGATACTGACTCGATTACGTGTACAAGCCGCTCAAATTTCGATTTAACAACTGTAATAACAAATCACTTCCTATCAATCTAATTCTGATGTTCAAATACAGGTGTGTTAACCTGACGAAAATCAAACCTAGAGCACTTGGTATTACGAGCATGCTACGATTGTCGAAGCTGCTCAATTTACGATAAAGATGTTTACCGCACGAACACACACTGCCCACCTTGCTTACCTTTCCTGAATCGTATGGTCCCTTCGATCTTAGGCGACTCCATTATTTGTTGAAACTCCTTATTTAATTGCCGATCACAACGGTAAAAGTCGCACAGAAATTTTTCGGCTCTCTGCTGGAGACATTCCCAAGTTAAACACGCTATTCAGCTTGTGTTCACTGACCTCATATGGATATGCATCACGAAACATCACCATTTCTGGTCGGACAGAATTTGCATAACGCGAATCCTCCGAAATCAAATAAATGAGAACAAACGAGCATGTTAAACATTCTTTACACCATTAGGTACGTCAAGAAGGACGAGGGCAAGAAAGCGAACCTGTAATTATTAGCTTAACAAGGAAGAGAAATCACAGTTTGTTCTTAAATACTCTAGCTCTAGAGCTCGTCACAACTGGTGGGTTACACGATACAGAAGCTTAAAAGTGAGAACCTTCGTCCGTTGTCAAGTAAGCTACCCACATTATTTATGCTACGGACGAAACTATAGAAAGTTTTACGTTGTGTTCAGAGGATCTTTGCGACTGATATTAGCACCAGTTTATATTGGACTACCTCTCAACCCAGGCCTTATTTTAGTCCCAGCGTAATTGAGAACAGGTATTGTTATACGGACTTTCAACTTATGTCGCATAAATGGCCGAATGATTCGGCAATCGTTTAATATGTATGCAAGAGTCTTTACTAATCGAAGTGCACGCACGCTGCCGTTAGGTTTTTAAGGGATCTATAGTATGCCTCAGAACATTCAAGAATGAAAAGGATTAAAAAAAGTCTTGGTTAATCATCGAAGTTGAGTATGACAAAGCCACGTTGGATAATGTTGATGACGCTTTGGATGCTGAGTCTTTTGAACTTATTAGCATTACACTTTGTCAATGTCAAGCTCAATTGCCGTTCCCTAGCAACTTAAATGGGCCAACCAACACTGCTCTGTATTTTTACGATTTAAGAGTGGATTTTGTCATGTTTCCATCACGGATTTAAAAGCAGTTATTCAGTCCTCGATTCAGCTTTCAAATAGCCAATGTTCTTCAAGTCTTAACTCTTTGTGACTAAACATCTTGAAAAGGCTTTCAGGGCAACGAGGAAGGTTTTGTGTAGACCACTGACTTCTGCAAAGGACTCCTAAATGATAAAGTCCAGCTGCACACTTTTTTCTCCTTGTGTTGACGTACGATGTGCTCAGAACACGAAACCTTGCACCTTCACGCACGCACGCTTGCTTCCGCACGTACATTTACGTATAGAAAACGCTGCGATGGAAATCAGCCTTGAAGTAGGGATATATCGGTGACCTGGGGATCCGAATCAGTATCAAAAAAAAATCTGTAAGTCAATTTGTAGAACAGCGAGATTACGTGAACTGACATCCAGCTGATCGGATTGGCATATCTAATCCATTACGTGAAATCGCGATCTGTAAATGCAAGACAAGGTTTAGGAAGCAACGTGACCGCCTCAGAACCTTAAAATGAGAGGTTATACAATGGAAATAAGAAAAATTGATTCATTTTGCTACAAATGGTTGGTCATGTATTTCCTCCTCCTGATCGAGCAGGAACGACATTCTTTAAGCCAGATAATTCGGTTTTAAATATCAAATGTTGGTTAAAATTTCTGTTCCTTTTGGATGTCGAGTGATTCTCAGCGGCATGAATAAAAGGGTACTCCAGCCTCTCCATACACATTAGAAGCGTGAAGAAGACATTTTACAGGAATTATGATTGACAGAAAAAGGTACTAGGAACCTCTACTGTACAAACTCTGTGGTGTTATAGAGAACACAGCGACCGGATCAGCCAAGAGACCACTATGGTCGCGAAAACTACAGCCCTCTTCATCTTGAACAGCCTCTCGAGAAGCCTTTAGCAATGTCGTAAAGACTTTCCCACGAAAGTCTTACATTTACCAAATAGCCTCTTCCAAATATATCCAAAGAAAACCAAGTTGAAAGCTGGATAAACCGCGAAAAATGTCAAGGTCTTCAACAAAACGTTCCCACAAGGAACACTTTTCTGTTTCTCGCATAAAAGCTTTCGGCTAGAAAAGATTCCGACACAAAGGACACGTCGAGTTGTTGCTTGTGCTGAACCACCGATACAAACATGCCGAGTGAAACTTCTTCTTGCACGTCTTACAAGATAACTTCGGCAATGAGTAGTTCGAGCCATGGATGACAGAGAAACATATCATGCAGTCGTCAACACCTTCGAATTTCTTATCCACGTTACGCTTCCACAACATGAGGCCCTCAATCACCGTACCGTTCTGAAACAGATTCGAATAACACGTTTAGAGCAGGATAAGTCGTTATTTTTTATCAGTGGGAAGATGTAGGGCTCGGGCTTAGCAGTCGTCAACTGGCCAAATACTTGTGGATTTTCAATTTTGGTCGGAAGATATTATTCTCTGGTTATACACTATCTAAAAGATAGAAAAAAAGCTTCTCGACGTTTCGAGCCAAGCCCTTCGTCAGGAGATACAATATAGTCAATACACTAATCTCCTGACGAAGGGCCTTCGCTCGAAACGTCGAGAAGCTTTTTTTCCTATCTTTTAGATAGTGTATAACCTCCAGAACGCCGCTGTTTTATCGAAGCTATCTACACTGGACCCCCGCGCCTTAGATATTATTCTCTTGTTTAATGTTCACGTTGGCTACTAAAATTTTAGAGAGGACTTTCTTGATAAGCTGTCAAAGACCAATATCAGCCGACGGTTTGAAAAATTATGAAACAAAACCTAATCCGAACAAAGCATCTTGGAAAACTGGACATTCTAATCAAATCAAGACGATTGAGGAAATCAGTTATATTTCGATTTTATTACAAATTAGTCAGATGATGACTTTGTAATAAAGTCGAAATATTACTGACTGCTTCAAACGTCTTAATCTAACTAGAAGATCCAGTTTTTCGAGATGCTTTTATTCGGATTACGTTTTTTTTTGTATCAAATGTTTGTGAAGTGTCATGATCAAATTATTGGTGTCACCATAGTGCAAATAAGTTGTATCATTATGCAGAAAAATGATTGATTGATTCATCGATTAAACTTTCTTTGAACACTGTATCCTGTCAACTTTGTACAAAAATAAAAACTACAGAATGTTGCTTTCCTTAGATGAAAATTACTAAAGATAAAAATTACTAAAGACAAAAATTACTTGCTACAATACTATTTAGAATTAAGTTAATATAACCATGTTGAAAGGGCTAACTACTCACAAATCTTCATACTATATTACATATTACATAATAATTTAAATATCATAAATTTGAGGCAAGTTGAGCAAAAGAAACCAAAGAAGCAGAAGATATGAAACTGGCAATGTGACAGAGGGAGCAAAGGTAATTCAGCCATAAGGCTTCTCTTTCTCACGCTTAAAATCACAACGAGTTTACCTGATGCATCAAGAAGGTTGTCAGCTGCATCATCCATAACCTCCATTGGTTGATTTTTACTCCAACGCGTTTTCCACAGTTCACGGTTATTAAGCCCAGTGGATGACTGGGAGATAAACCCACTATAAGTTCGATAGAAATTTCCTCAATCTTGTAGTACGCAATCACTTCTCGAGTGCTGGAACGAGTTACTACCTCCATGTTGTCATACGTGGTAGAAGTGCGTAGAACGGTCTGCATTTCCTTCTCGCACAGCAATGGAGAGACATTATTCGTCGTGTACCTATCAAAAGAATTAACAAGTGAAGGCGATTGGTTGAAGTGTCTTGCCAGCCATCAGAAGGTCATGGGTTTAATAGCTATTTGGAGCTCATAAACACTTTATGACTCTATTCACAATTTAGAGTTCAACATTTATACAATAAGCACTTACTTTTCGACAGCTGTCGCCTGTTTCTTGTCCAAATTATTCCACCATTGCCGCACAAGAGCGGGTAGCGCTTGTAGCAAGTCATAATACGTTTCAAAAGCCAAACAATGAACAAATTCTTCATCCAGTATACATTTTTCTTTTGTATTTCTCGAACCCTCGAAGACTCGTTTACCGACACTCGGTTTCTTCGGAAGAATCCGAAACAGTATTGCCAGTAATTCATTCAGATACTTTCCACGTCTCATATAATTTGCATATTCAACACGCAGTTCTTCAGATGAGCTGACAAAGTACGAAAGTAGAAGTTTCCAGGCCAAGAGGAAAGCACGACTAATGTGTAGCGCTTCGACGTCGCCAGCCATCCCAAGAGTTTCCCCGAAAGGCACCCGGGCTTCCGAGAGAACATCGAGCAATTTACTCTGTCCACTGTTAATTACTGACATTATTTTGCTGGGTGGTGGTCTGGAACAGAAAACGGGACAGGGCAACATTTTTAAATACAATTAAATTTAAGAAACTAACACAGAATTGTTTCAAGGAGCTAAAGACGTTTGTTTGAGTACGTTGACACCTATAAAGGTTCGTACACACTTGACGCGTGACGTCGCGCCGTAACCGTAAGTTGTAACACGTGGAAATTAGTAGGACACTATTTTAGTGGTATCGTCCAAAATTGAACGATACCACTAATCAGAATATTTACCTAATCAGAATATTTACTCCACATATTTTGGCAAAAAATTAAAAAATTCCCATTCAGTTGGCCTTTCCTTGCCCTTTCCCACATAGGTATCCTGTCTACTAATTCTAACCACGCCCTTGCCCCATTTTTCCCTAGACTAATCTACTAACATCAAGTATACACACACACGTACCAAGAAAGATCCCAAAGAGTCAAGACGACTCTCTTCCTGTATGTAGGGATGGATTTTATATAAATCTAACCTAATTTAAAGGTGACGTACCATGACAAAGCTTGGATCCGAATAACTGATTTTAAACTTTTATGTTTTTTTATGATTTTAAAAACTTTTTTCAAAACACGTGGAAATTAGTAGGACATTATTTTAGTGGCATCGTTCAAAATTGAACGCGTCCGGTTGCAGCGCTCGCGTAACGCGGTCAGTGTGAAAGGTAACGTTAATATAATTTGGACTTAATTTTCAAGCGTTGCGGCGTACGGCTACGGTATGGTGTTACACGTCCAATGTGCACTAGCCTTAACAGTTGTTTATTTCACCTGTAGCCTTCTTAGGAGATAACGTGTGCACCATATTTTACAAATCCGAAAACGTAGGCAACTTCAACGAAGTAAAATGGCGAAGCATAGCGCAGTACAATAGAATGCAGTGCGGCCAGTAGGCATAATTTCGATTTCAATCTTATAAATTAATGCGAAAAAGCCCGTTCGGGAGCATGTATTTAAATAAAGTAAAGTAAGTAAATAAGGACACGAGATACAAAATTATTTTACACCGTAAAACACAAGACATCAAAGTTTACATCGCATAAAATGACTTCATATCGTAGACTTCAAGACACCGCACCACACACTACAAGATACAAAACAAGATATAACGCCATCTTGTCACATCACATCCGATCACATGACACGATATGACGTCATACTTCCTCACACCACAGAACAATGTCACACACGTAACACTAACCTGGCTGGGTCGTCTTCCTTACTGCTTAACTGACTTTTATTTTCTGCACGAGAAGCAAGAATTGGCATTACTCTGCAACGTAGAAAGGGAAAATTATTTTAAAGCCTCCATTTAAAAATATCTTAAAATTTCAGTAGATGTTTGACGTTCGTGTGTTTACCTGAGCAGAAGTTTATACGATGCGATCTGGAAAGCGCTAAAAGTTGATTCTAGATGCGGAGAAAACTCTTGAAGAAAGTCTTCTTCCCAATTTGAGACGCCAGCAATTTCGGTTGCAACAGCAGGCTTAAATTTCGACGTCACATACTCTTTGAGGTTTTCAGTACTGAGGTAAGTACAGACATCAGATAGAGCTTCGCTGAGGCGATGGAAAGACACGTATAGCTGAGGGTCACTTGATATGTCGGTTTCTGTATCACAAGAATAAGAGAAGGATTTTTGAGAGTTTCGTAAGGAGTCAAAACAAGGGATAAATCATATTTGAAAAACTGACTTTAATAAAATATGTCTCAAAAACTAAATAATCTGCACTATTATCATGAACATGGCCGATTTATTCTTATTCTCGTTCTACCGTTCGTTCTCCTTCACAATCTCGCTACCTTTATTCTTTTACTATTGGTGAGTTTAGGTACAAATAAAACAAAATTAGAATAAAGTAAGATTTTTCTTTGAAATTCTCACCGATAATTATAAAATAAAACCTTTAATTATTCATAAATAAAGCCCTTCTTTTTCGTAACTATTGTAGATTACAAATTTTACCAGCAACTGTTGACATCAATCGGAGGAGATTGCCACAGGCGGTGTTACTAAAAAACTCTCGCCACTCCTCCGCTAACTTCTCAATGAGCGGTTTATCTTCCATGTCAGCGGTAGATGTTCTTGCGTCTACTTGCTCAGGAGACGTCTCAGCAACGGTCGAATTTTCCAAGGACTGGCTTTCTTTACAAAGTTCCCGAGCTACAGCTTTGATCAATTGGCAAACGTGATTTGCCATTGCACTGACATGAACCAGGCCTAAATGACTCTCTTGGCAGCTCTGGAGATAAGATGTCAAAAAAAAAAAACAAAAAAGAAAAAAATTACTGGACATGATTCTAAGGAAAATGTAAACAATAAATTTTCACTTGGTTTCATCAGAATGTGGTTCGCAGAGAGGATGCAATTACTACTATTGTAAGCCGAAACATTGGATATTAATTTCGGTGTGATCTGATCGGATACTTTAGCTTTGACTATCATATACAATTGACAAGTGTAAAACAAAATGGCTTCCTCATATATTGTAGAATACAATCACTATTTCAAGGGAGACTGCTCTACATTTGATTTGTACAAAAACAATTCGGCAAAAAGCGAATATAAATGCTCAGTTTGTCTGTTAAACTCGAAACGTCACTATCTCGCTTTTACGTTTTTGGCGGAGCAATACTTTTAAACTTTTTCTACTTCAGTCAAAACATGGCTACTTGACTGTACCGTGGAGTCTAGTGTCTGTGGTCAAAACTGCCAACACAGGACTCTATTTTTCATCGCCCATTTTATGTGACTGGTCGTTATGTCACAGGCAAGCGGTTGTCCATCAAACCTACACTGACGTAGACGATCAACTTTAACAAACATCTAGTAATACTCCAAGGTTTAAACCGTACTAACCTGTAACCAGTCCAGCATGCAACACAATATCATATCCCACTGCTCAGCACTTATATTCATCGAATAATTCGAGACGGCAAGTTTAAAGATACGAATAATGGCCATGTTCGTTGAAACCGTTGACATTTGGACATCGTCGAGGGAACAGCTGAAGAGTAAAAGCGCTTCAAGTGTATCTTTTCGGTCTCTGATATCCTCCAAGACGTCAAGCAGAGTCGAACGGCACTCTAGACCAGCTATCTCGGAATCTTTCGCAAGATAAATCCATCTTTCGAGGGCACACGAGATGAGGCAAAGGCAAAACATGTTACCTTGAATAAATTGAAAATAGAGTTACTGTTGTTCAGGGTATTTCAAACGGAGGTCGTTACCAGATGTACAGTAGGTCAGCGGTCTACTTCAACCTCCATTTCGCAGCATAGTAGGTAATCCTCGAAGCAGCTTTAAGACCTTGTTCGTCCCATTATCCAGTGACTGTATATTTCAATCAATGTCACAATCAAACTCGTATTACTTTTTTTTTTTAAATGACACCTCGACAACGAAAAGCAAATCTATATGTTTTTAAAACAGTTTTTAAATTGACTTTAACGCAGGCCGTAACCCTAGTTCTACTTGAGGGCAAACTTCTTGCAAGTTACACATCGATAATTGCTTCGTATGAGCCCCTGGATTGTCTGCCAAAACTAATAACACATTTTTGTGCAGGAATTTTCCGCATGCATGTTCTTACCTAGGGAATCACTCGCCTCAGTACTCTTCCACTTCTTGTTGTAAGACTCCACGATGACTTTTAAATTATAGATTGATGTATCTGAAGCAAGGAGAACTTGTAGGGTGTGCATGGCACATTGTCTGTGGTCAGTTTGACATGTTGTAATTAAAGTATCAAGTTGAGTATTTGTCCTTTGGTCAGTCTGACAGCCAACAATTACCGACTTCAGCGTCAACGACCATAAGCCACCTTGCAACTGCGACAGGTCCAGTAAGGCTCCCAGCATAAGTTCGATGTTCGTCTCTGCCATCCATTCGAGAAACGGGTTAAGGTTCGTCTGTAACGTTTCGAGAAGAATGTCCCGTGTACCTCCCTTATGAATGGATGGTATTCTTTGAAGACACTTCAAAAGAAAAAGATGATAATTACGAAAATACTTTAAAAATCTAACTATCTGCATTCTTGGAACACCTTGGGTGTTACCAAAGCACGCCAAAATGACAAAAGCGGTATTTTTGTCACACAGTGACCGGGTAAAATATTGACGTCACCCTACCAAAGACTTTACACGACTTAAACAAAGACTTAACAAAGATACCCATAACACATATGAATACATTATATGAAAATGTTCCAGTTTAATACATGAAATGTAACGTCCATAAGCAAAATTAATTTTCATCCGCGAATCGTCCATTTCAAATGTGGAGTACCAGCTTGACGGTGCAGGATTTCATACGTGAAATTTTGAACCATACCGTTTCAAACTGACGTAATTTACGTGCAAAAAGTTCCGATTCTGCATGTTCTTGTATGACAGAGTTTGTTTGATTTCTGTATGTCAGAGTTCGTTTGCTTGTTTTCAATCAATGGACAGTTTTCTGGTCATTTTTCTGGTATTTTTACAAACCTCCCTCATCCACAACAATTCTAAAGCAAGACGAATCATCCATTCCTGTTCCGAAGCAGCAAGTTCATCTGCGATGTCATTTCCAGGTGGAAGCATTTGTTTGACAGCGCGAGCCAGAAATAGACTAGTCTTGTGGTGAGCTTCCACTTCCACTTCATCCACGACACGAGGAAATTGCAGAGCTTCGGCGAAGTTTAATTCGCCATCGAATAATGGCGCAATTGCCCACAAGCTCTGAATAAAAACGTAAAGAAGGTAAAGCCATGATGGTAGTCATCAAAAAATTGTGTCGAAGAAAGGCTTTAAAGTTTAAAGTTAGGGCAAACATTTTGTCTCCGTTTTCAAACAACTGTTCTCACCTCTGACGAAGTATTCAATCGTAATTTGTCCCATTCTGTGGCAGTAGGTGACAATTCTTGCAGTGTTTTTTGAAACTGCTCGTTACTTCCCTTGTTCAGTGACTGTATTATCTCAACAGATGTCTCCACAAAAACACTAAATCTGGAAGGAAAAAACCCGCTTTTTTAGCGCTTGAATCCTTGTGTACCATGCAAGTCGTGTATTTTGATGGTAGTGCTACAAGAGTCTTACCTCCCAATGGTAGTGGACTTGCTGGAATATAGGTGCTCCTTAATAACTTGAGTGGTTTGTCTAACTAATTTTTCCATCCACTCCTCATCAGAACTTGCCGAACTCACCACGGAATGCCAGTATCGGGAAAGACAATCTCAAATAAGCGTGCGAAAAAGTGAATGAATGAACCAACAAACGAATAAGGGAACGAAGAAAAAAAATGAACGAACGAACGAACGAGCGAACGAACGGACGAACGAACGAACAAACAAGAGAACGAATGAACGAATAAACGAACGAATTAATGAACGAATGAACAAACAAAAAATGAACGAACGAACAAACAAGGGAACGAATGAACGGACGAGCGAATTGGCACCTGAACAAAAGGACAAATAAATTGACATGAATGAACGACTAAATTAATCGACCGATACAGAAAGAAAGAAGTATGAAGTAGGACGGAAAGAAAGAAGGGACAAGAATGAAGAGGGCTGGTTATATGAACATGGCTAACCACTGTCTGCGGTACACTTCAAAATTACCAAGCATGAATTATTACCTTGTTCTTGGTATCCCTGAAGCCTCAGTTTCACAACATCCAAGACAACATCATTCAATATGTCTGGTAACCGTGTAACCTGAAAACAGTAATGTACACCGTAAACTTGCAATTATTTTTGTTAAGCTAGGAAAACCGTGGCGGTTTTCAGGAGTGGAAATAAGAATCGTAGACGTACCAGGGTAGAAGGAAATTCAGTATTTTGGGTAAATTTTTCAATAACTTGAAGGGCAGAGATAAGGTCAGTACGGATAACCTGATCCCTGGACAGAGTGTTGTGAAAAAGTTGAAATATGTCCTTCAGTGAATCCGGATCGAAGAAGAACTCTAGTGAAAGATAACCAGGGAAATAGATCAGTTAAAACTAAATATTGACACCGACATCTCCTATTCAGGTTGTGAAAATTAATCATTGTCTCACCTAATAATTTCGAATGCTTAAAAACTAAATCTAGAATCCTCCAAATGTTCCCTTGGTCCTCAATGTTCGAGGTTTCCTGACTGTAACAAGAGAAGGATCTTTTCAAGAGTTCGACGACTCTCTTGCCGATTTCTAATCCATGTACACACGACAAATAGAGAAAGAGTTTTGAATCAAATATCTAAAGAGAAGGAGAATAAACTAGATTAATAACTGTACAGACTTCGCCAACGCTACATTTTTACTATCAGTCGAATACTCAAATATCAGATATAATAAACACATGGTTATGTCATGATGTTTTCACAATGTTTAAGTCTTAACACTTCGCGCAAATAGTGAATGTGTATCAGACAACATACCACGATTTTATGGCTGTTGAATAATTGTATGATATATCTGTTAATTAACAATATGTACTTGTTTATAATCGATAACGTTTGAAAAGGTTTGCTGAATACACTAAATGATCGTGGAAGTCCACGTACAGTTATTCAACAGCCAAATTCTCCTAACTTTTTACCCAATCTGATTTATTTTTTCGAATGAATTTATTTAGGTGCATAATTACCTCGTTCATAATTAAATGCAACAACTCAGAAGTGGAATTGACCTGAAACAAAATGAAAATTTTTCCAAGCACCATTAATTTGGAAAGAGGGATAATTCGTCAATACGAAAAGACGTAGAAAAAACAAGAAAATCCATTAAATTACGAGAAAAACGAAGACTTTTATGTCCTTTTGGATATTATCAGTTAAAGTATCCGGGAGCCCTGCTCGTCGTTTGTCACAAAACAACATAACAATTTCGTTCAAAAATAAAAGAAACGTTAAAACGAATAAGAAATTCAGAAACCTCACCTGAAGAACAGTTTCCAATGCCAGCTTCTGGTTATCTTCTTCAGCTTCATCCATTAAAACAAATAGCAATTGAACCAAAGAAGACAGCCATTTATCTTTGCGACCAGTTTTATGTTCGCTCTTGTTTGCAATCAGTGGCAGAACTAACACGTTAATACAATGCATACTAAGTTCTAGGTTCACAGAATCAAACTCTGAATCGTCTTGCATGCCAATCGCTGCTGATGTTCGAATAAGACCTTTCAAAAGAACCGGAGAGCAAAACTCCTTTACCAGGTCAGAAAGCAGCACCAAATGACACTCTGATCTTTCTTTCACGACATGTTCCAGACATGAGTGCAAAACCTTACCAACGCTGTTCAATAGCTTCCCTCCATAAATTAAACCGACATCAGTATCAAAGCTTTTTTTCTGCTTAACAACTTCATGCTTGTTTTTAACACCTCCCTCATTGTCTTTAGCACTAGACTCCTGAAATCGGACTTTAGTACCAACTTTTGACTTTTGCAACGACGTCCCTGGAGACTTTAGCGAACATAAGCATCTCACAATCTCCTGGAATGCCACTTTATTTTCCTTTCAGAAATTGTGGATAATGGATTAATATAACGGTAAAATGTCACGCAGGATAACACTCAGTTAACAGTAAGTATGTAGGCAGTTGACAATCCGATGATGATGCTGGGACCAAATATAGTAATTAATTGTACAGTATGTAACCAGCAGACACTCCCATTTTGATGATGAAAACCGTTTTGGTAAGCCATGATATTCATAAGGACAGGGGAAGAGTTGTGTCTAAACTTTAGTTAACAGTAGGGGCCCATTTAACTGCAGCACTCTCTGGGACAAAATATCTTGTTCATGTGTTTAAACGCTAAGTATATTTCTCAAAGTCGTTAGTAATTCTAAACTCTGTAAGGCACAGATGAATTGGACTTCGGGCCTGGTTCCTTGGACAAAATATTGCCAACACTGTTCAAACGTTACCCTCGTAATGCAAATTGATATTGATAAACACGAATTGAGCACTTACCGTATTAGAGCAGTTAACTTTTCCATAAATTAAGTCGTCAAATGTATGCCAAAAGTAATTTCCTATTTCACCATCATTTGAAAAATCATGTAGGAAGTTTCCAAGATGCCCATACAGTGGAGTACTGGATATGCAAGATTTAGGTTCCAGAGACATGCCGACCACGGTTATTAACTGTAACCACAGAGGACAATTGATGAGCAAGAATGTTGAGATGAACGAGGCAATAGTGAATAGAAAAGAAGTGAAGTGTGTCTTTATTCATATTGGATAACCCTATCAGCTACCTAAGTTGTTCTCCCTAGAGGTCCAGTAAGGGCCATCCCTCATGGGTCCAGTGTTACTACAAGAGGAAACCGGAGTACCCGGAGAAAACCTGCGATGCCTGGTAGAATCAAACTGGACAACACTCTTCTCACTTGTGACCAAAGTAATTTTAATCAGATAACTGCACGCAGCTGGAATTGAACCCTAGTCAGAGTGGTGAAAGACATGTGCACTACCACTGTGCCACCAGTACTCCACCCGCTCCCACTAAAGGGAGCGCACGATGGACAGGTATCCTCCTTTTTGAGCTATAGCAAAAATTTTTGGAGAGTTCTTGAATGGCGTTAAGATACTTAAGATACAGTACATGTCATATTAACAGCTAAAACATCCAATTCAAGGTGTATGACTTACTTGGTCAATAACAAAAATTCTAAGCCGTCGAAGTTCATCCTCCTTCATCGTTATTTTACAACTTTGTGTTCCGGGTAGCAACACGTATCTCGTGCAATCCATGAATGCTAACACAACTGCTCTACACTCGGACTGACTTTGCTGAACTCTGTTTCGTTGTAAGCCTTCAATAAGATTTCTGAACACGTTTTCATAGAAGCCTGAAGAATGGGAAACTACCTGTAACGTCAAAGTGGAAACATGTTTGTGATGATTCTTCTTGCTTGACTAATTACATTTTTTTTTTCTTAAAACTTTTGGCATCAAAAAGTCAAAATAGTTCAGCTTATTTGGTGGGATTGAGAACTACCAGTACACGTTGGACGGACAGAGAGGAAATATCCCTGCCAAGTTTTGGAAATTTTCAATCCCACCAAAACACAACGAAATTATCAAAATTATGAAATACGCAGCTAGTGTACTACAAAAGTTCGAAAACATTCTGAAAAGCCAGGTTCAGTATTGTATACAAAAATGAGCGTCTGTCCGAACAGAATAATTTGAGCAAAAAATTTACTTTCTCTCAGAACACTTCCAAATAGTTTCTGTACACAACCACCGCGCATTTTACAGTATGTGTTTGAATTTTCACTCGAGTTGAACGACGGCCAGAGTTTGCTTGACCGATGAAATCCTAAAATTTTCTCCTTCCTGCCAGATGAATAACATAAACTCCGAAATGTGGTGTCGAAACTCTTTGTGGACATAGAAGACATTTTTTGACGTTATGAGATACGTAAACTAACGAATATTTTACTCGTTTACTAAACTCGAATTGTTCGTAACTTCCACAGTATAACAAGTTCTTTCAAAAGCTAAACAGTATTTTAAAATTTTATTCAGACACATGTACTGTAAGAAACAGACTTTCGTAGAGTTAATTCACCTCAAGGGGAAGCTTGCTGAGAAATGGCAGCAGATTTATCAGAACAGGATTAGCATTGCCGAATGCAGCATTGGATAAGAAGTTCCAGAACTTTGGGAGGACAGCTTTCTCAATGTTGACGTGTTGCCAGCAATCCTGGAATAATAACAAAAACGTTGGAATTTTGCCTATCTCGTAATTAGTTGAAAATTTTCATTAACAGTAATTCCTCTAACCTTCTCTCTTTATCCCTTCTGTCTCTCACTTTCCGTTTTTCCTCTCACCCTCTCTCACTTCCTATATCCCTTTCTATCTTCCTCACTCCTGCTGCTCCTCACTTCTTTTCTTCCTCTCTCCTTCCTTTCCCTTTCCCCACTCTTCCTCCCTCACTCTCCTTCATTCCCTCTCTCCCTCTCTTCTTCTTCTTCTTCTTCTTCTTCTTCTTCTTTTTTTTTTCTCTCCATCTCTCCCTCTCTTCTTCTCTCCCTCACTTCCTCTCTTCCTTTCTCCCCCACTTCCTCTCTTCCTCTCTCCCTCTCTCCCTCTCTTCCTGTCTTCATATCTTTCCCTTTCCCTCTCCCTCTTTTCCTTCCTCACTCCCTCCCTCTCTCTCACTCCCTTTCTCCCTCCTCCCTGTTTCCCATTACCTCTCTTTCTCTCCCTCTCTCAACTCCTTCCTACCTCTCCAATTCTGTTTAAGTTCAACAATACTCATACCTGAACAGTATTGACAACTTGCAGAACAGCCTCCCACAAATGACTTGACACTGTAGCATCTGCTTCATCTATTGATCCCAAAACAATTGGACAAACTGACCTTTGACAGTTTTCTAACACAGTGGGTACTTTTTGGCAGAGGGCAGAAACCAGTGAAAAGAAAGCTGCTCGTATCTACAGCAGAATCACAATAAGTATCACTATTACACAATTTTAAGAAAATGGGTGAAAGAAAGTGACAAGAACAAGATTGGACTCAAAAGTAATGCAAATAACTATATCAAACATTTTGCTAATCATGAGTCCAAAATGGGACTGCATTCTGCCTACTTTTGCAGGCTTGTGATGGTTAATACTCAAAAAAAAAGTTAATAATTATGTTAAATCAAAAGACACTAATTATGTTTCAAAAGAAATATGCTTTTACACTGGAGAAATTTCATATTAACTCACAAACCATAACCCTTTGGACCTGCAGTTTCAAAGTTTTCTGACGGCTAAAAGTTGAAGTACAATGGAAATATGAAAAATGTTTCCAATTTCTTAAATTATAACTTCTAATACCAATGAATTGAATATATTTTAAGAAATACTGATATTTAGGCTAGATGACAAGTCCCTATCTTCCCCCAAGGTTCAATGCATTCATCACTACTGTATGTAGACCAACCCCTTGTTAATGTGGCTACTATGTTAGGAAAGGTTTGACAACATTCTCAAACCTGAGGTGATTTGTGCTTTCCAAGTTTCCAAAATTTCTTTTCTTCTGTAATAGCTTGATAGTACTTGCACATCTCAGTGTTGACATCTTCATTAACCATTTTCACAAATTTAGCAAGGGCTAGCAAGGATGAAGAAATTACTCGGATGTACTTGGCCAAACGATCTTCCTCTTCAACAATCCTAAAAATAATGGAATGAAAATTAAATGAATATCAACCCAAAGGATAAAATAAACAACTACAAAAATTTTAGACAAAAGTTTCACATTGTTATGTTTTAATAAGCATTTGGCATCTAACAATACATATGTCTAGTCATCTCTGGAAAGTGTGGCCAAGTAACGTCCATAAGCAAACCACTATTTAGTGCATTTATTTTCTGGTGACTCAGTGCTCTTTAGGCCCGTAAAAATCAAGAACAGATGCACAACTAACCACGGACGGGAAATGCCAAGTAATGTTAATACAGATAGTAATGTTAACACAGTACTTACAACTGTAGCTGTTGTAGTCAGCATAATGTAAAATACTTGTTCTAATGGAATACTTACTTTGGATCACTTAGTGTATCTGCAGTCTGGTTAATTAAATTATCTTGCAAAAACTAAAACAAACAAAAAATTAAAACCTCTGCCTGGGGAGTGTGAGTCAATTAAGTAAGTTTTTCTGCTGTATTACATATTTCATAAACCTTTGGGTATTAAAGGTTCTGTCAAAGATACACTTACAAAACCAAACATATAACATCAGTTTTGTTCCATTTTATCTTATTTTACCTCAACCACTTCTCTTTTACAAAATTCCAGAACTTCAACTTGCTTGCTTTCTGAAAACACTACACTGAATGATTTCTGTGCAGCTGTTGCAACTGGTGTGTAAGAATCACATTGAGAACATATCCACACGCCTATCACACTTTTCAAATGGGGGGCCAAATTCTTGCCCACACGAGAAGCCATTTGATTCATGGCAAGTTGAGCAGCTTCCCTCACACGATAATCAACATCCTAAAATTGACATTCGAGTAATTAACAAAGTAGAAGAGACAGCTACAGTACATGTTAAGATGAGTGCATCTGTCATATACATACATTTTATAAGTAATTCAACCTTAATTTTGATTCAAGAGCAATCAATTTGGATATCTGATCATAATTGGCATAAAATTCTAACAACTTTTCAATATTATCTTCTCTTTCATCATGGATTCATTTCGTAATATGTAGTATATAAAATACTACACTACACTCAAAAGGAGTCTTTTAACAAATATCAAAACACCTCAAAACAGGTTTAAAATTTGGTTGCCACCTTGTTTTTCAACAACTTCGTAGAGTTTGGATATCTGTAGAAACACTTCTTCTTGTGCATGATTTATTACCTGTACTTCTTAAACTCATTGATAATTTATGAGGAAAATAATATGGAAAATCATTACAGACATATTTTGATATTGGGTTCAACCAATTACACAAAATACATGTTTACCAACAGTTAAAAGGTTAATCAACACATTTACACACCTGTAAACATAAAATATTAAGAATCATATGCCACAGACTATAATTTCCATTGCTATTTACACTTAAAAATTTCATACCAAAGCCAGTTTATTGTACAATCTTGGCCAGAAAGGTAAAGCACCTTGCACTGCCTCCATGGTACTTGTCTTGCACAACTCACCAAATTCTTGGACAGCCTGGAACAAATACCAAATTCGCAACTTTACAATTTGCATCAAAGTCAAACCTTTAGCCACATCTTGGGACCACAGTAGTCAAGAAACAGAGAAAAACACCTGATTGGGATCAAGAAGAAAAATGTCCCCAAAGTTCCAGACAGTTTTAAAAATTTAAAGCTAAAATATAATACAAAGAAGGATATTTGACATCGATCCAAATATAATATTTGATATTTATCAGTATTTATTTGAAAAAAAACATTGTTTTTTAAAATGCTCATTTTTAACTTAATGACTTGTTAAAACATGCTTTTAACTTTCATAATACATGTGTATACACATATATGTAAGGTACATATTCATATACGTAGACATAGACATTTTACCTTCAGCCTGGTTAGTGCATCCCTTTTTGTTAATTTCTTCATCACCACATGGAAATCAGCATGAACTAACACATCTGAATCATTACCTGCTGGGACAAATTGCAAGGAACTACCATCAGATGTAGATGCAACATCACCAAAACCCACAAATCCTGTGGAACCACTACGTGACATCAGTTCAGCAGCACGACCACTACTTGAGGGCTTTGAAGAGAACATAGAAACAGTAAGCACCAGTCTTGAAAAAATAATTTTCACAAGGACAGTATAAAACAATTACGTTAATGGCATTGTAAAACAGGACTGAAGTATGACATGATTTCAGTGATTGGGAACAACTTGAAAGAAAAATCGAAGATGTGGCACTGTTTCTTTAACAGTCTCCTTTATTTCAACCTATTTACCACATGAAAAGTAATATCTTCCAACGTAAATCAGGAAATGAACAGAAAACGCTGGTGACAATTACTGTCGTAGGATGACAGGTGAGTTAATGCCCGATGTTTCAACCTTAATTCCTTGCTACAGAACACAAAAACTCCTCAAAAATTTCTTCTAGTTTCAAGACCCTTATGAATAGACACAGGTCATTGTCAATCCATATATTTGAATGTTAAAGAAAAAATTCTGGATCCTAAGAATGAGTATTCGTGGTTGGTTTTACGACATCTGAACAAGTCATGATACGAAAAGAGAGTTGGCCAAAACTGCAGGCATTTAGACTAAAGTTCTCGCGAACTATATCAAAGAAGTCGAACCATCGTCATCAACTTCGCCGAATGCCAACTCACCTTTGTATTTCCTTTTGTCCTCTGTTTTACCTTTCCACCCATGGTGAGACGATAGAGATTTACTAATTTTCTTTCAAATAAAATTCTCGAAATTTTGGATACTTTATCACTGTCTTTTTTTTGTTTGTAAAGCTGAAATAGTATACTCTCGAAATGTACAGTGTGTGCGAAATGATGATGATGATCAGTCACGTAGAAGTTGGTATAATCAATACAAGGAGGCCGCCATGTTGTTTTAGGTCTTTTTGGCGTGAAACAGTTGGAATGACGTCATAGTAAATATCAAGATGGCTGCTATCATACATTTTCACAAGTTAACCAAAAGAAAACTTTCATTTGAATAACAATATCGCAATTCAGATCATTGTCTTATACCAACAATTTATTAACAAACCACGTATCCTTAATTCTTTATTAAACCCTATTTTTTCCTGTGTTTATTCCCTAAAAGAAGGTTTTGTTCGAGTTATGGTAGTGAACACTGAATAGGTTGCAGTGATAAGCGGAATCGGGTTTCCCATGTGTTGAAATCAAGGTCATCATAAAGTACTCTTAAAAGCTAGTTTGTTCGGGTCAAGCAATGGGCTCAAGAACAAGACACAGTATCGTCCATGATGTCGTGCTTCAGAAGTATAAACTTTCCATACACGGGCGTAGAAAGCAAGTGCGGGAGAGGCTACGGGAGTTCAGCCCCTCGTGCATTTGAATGGACGAAGTGTTACGAAAGTAGCTTCTTATCTTCACATGTTCGAAAGCAGCTCATGCGAAGTTCAGCCTTGTTTATGGACTGACACTCGACCTAAGTCTACGAGATTTTGAGGCCATTTGACAACTGACGCGTAGTCATTGTAGCTAGACCGCTTTGGAGGAGGGCAGATTTCACTAAGAAAGTTTGAAGCTGCTGTTGGAAATCGGAAAGCTTTTTATTAATGCATGCAATGGAAAGACAACGCAGCCACCTCAGAGGCTACAAGAACTGTATCAGTCAGACATTAAGTTTCGGGGTTTAGGAGCACTGCGTTCTAAATAAAAAAAATAAAAGTAATAAAAAAAAAAAAAATATATATATATATATATATTTACTATATATATATATTTACTTAGAAAGTAATATTTTTCAATGGAAAGAGGACTTAAGAGTCGTGAACAAATAACAGTAATTTGAGTGCATAGATGACTTTGACAGCATTCTAAGATGTTTTAAAAATCTATTACTTTTCCAAGGGTGTACATGTATATGATGACTTCAGGTCCCCAAAAATCAAATTCGTTCCTACACCACTGTTTCAAAAGACCTCTTAACATTAACCACTCTGACACTTCTCTAAGACCTCTTCCAAATGGATGCGCTTTCAAAAGTTTCCGTATTCAGAAGTTTGCGATATTGTCTTCTCGACCTACCACGCGGGGACGATAAAGAAACTATTTCAAAAGATTGAAGGATTGAACGCGGTTTTGCGGACACTACACGAAAATACAAAAATATATTTGCGTATTCGAATGAGAACGTGTCCTTGTAGAAGAAATCTGAGAATTATCAAAAGCCTCGCCTCCTGCACTCTGTAGCCATTTTCTAACCTCGATATTTACATGCAGTGATATTGTTTCACGCTCGCTTCAAACTATGTCGCAACTCAACTGAACAGAAAACTGCCCTGGTCAGAAAATAATCCAAATATTTTTGCTTTTTGATTTTTTTTTTAGCGCTGTAGTCGTGTTTTCTTTTTTCGAGAGAAAGACAAAAACTTTTCCTTCCAGACAAGGACTTTTCTCATTAAGTTTTCCAGGTTTTTGATGTATTGTCTTTCCAAACTACATTTGACGACTTCTTATCAAATTGTCATTTCGTCATTTTATTGAGAGAGAAACTTCCATCTAGTGGTTAGTACTTTAATTTTGCTAATAAAACAGTACTGAATCAATCAGTGGTAAGTGAAAAAAACGCGGCTTGAGTTTTCAAGTCTTTTTCACTCTATCATAAGCCCTAGTCATCAGGGTTTAATGAATTCGTTCTCATCTGTAAACTCAACAATTAGCGGATGTCACATAATGTTATAAAATACATAAAGGAAAGGAGAAGGCAAATTAGGACCGGTGTTTTAAAGCAACACTTGAGAACACCTGGGCAACGCCAGTTTAAGCCAGCTAACACCCGTAAAGGGTTTGAAAATGGACGTGGATGTTGTGAACCGATCTTCGGCGTCCATTGACTTTTTACCACACTATTCCCACAATGATACATCTGGTGTACAAGTTGAAATCATGCCTGTTAAGATTATCAAGTTCCTGTTGTATGCTTTGGTCTTTGTGATTGGTTTCGGGGGAAACTGTGTGGTAATATGGATCACTGTTGGAAAGCAGAAAGCCCGCAATTTTCACAATATGCTTCTTCGTAACTTGGCTGTCGCGGACATAGCTTTTCTGTCCATAAACCTCCCATTTCGCTTGGCCTATCAAGAGAATAACTACGTCTGGCCGTTTGGCAGATCTTTCTGTAAAATCATCCCGATGTTTACATACTTGTTTCTCACGGCGTCCTCGCTGACCCTGGTGGCGATCTCTTATGAACGATACCGGAACATTTCCTCTTTGTCAGCTCAAAGCGGGCCTTCCACTCCGTGTGCGAAGCTAATGATTGCCTTACTGTGGGCCGTATCCTATGTACCGATACTTCCGTTTCACATATTCCTGGACGTAGTCAAGAATAAGGAAGGAAGACCAGTCTGCACCGATATCTGGCCGTCCCCTTTATTGGAAAAATTGTATTTTCTCTTCCTGTTCGTCCTCCAGTTTCTGCTGCCGACTATTGTCATGGTGGTGGTTTACATTCGTGTGGGTACGATTCTAAAGAAAGCTCACTTAAAGATGGCCACCTTTGGTTTGACAAACGCCGCGAATAGGAATCTGAAGGTAAGCGACCTCAGAGTCAAATGCCAGCAACAGGCTTTGGGTAATTCCATACATAAAAACATTCTTTCCGTCTTTCAAGTATGTATCTGAAATAAAAAAAAATACAGCATCGGATAAATTTACTTATATAAATCATGTCCGCGAGTTGAAAATTAAAATTGTCAAGTACGATTTTTCACCTAGGTTATGTAAATATTCCAAAGAAAATAACAAGATAAGAGCAATCGTATATGAAAATCGGCCTTTCGCTGTCTTAGTCAACAAGAATATCTCCAGGTTTTGTAGTATGCTTAGGATATCTTAAGGAGGATTGCCTTTGTTCCGAATCATTTGAACTTCCTTGCATTCCTTTTTAAATCAAACAAATACAAGCAAAAAGACAAATTCTCGTGCAAGTTAATAATGCAGTATGACAATCCTTGGGATGAAACGTTCGTGCATATCAAGGTCAAAACGTTTTTAGAACGAGAATCTAGGTGAAAATATCCGTGTACAACAGATGCCTCGATTGATTTAATCGCTCCAGTCAAGGTAACTCGGAAGAAGAAGAAGAGAACAACCACCAGAAATTCGTTTTTAGTAGCATAACATAATAAACTGCTGAAATGCAAGCGGGAATCTTGGTTTTTAAGGAAAGCTCTTAACCAAGGCAATCGTCACTGGATGTCATTATAACGAAAAAAAATTAATGTCTCTGAAGCGTGTTTAACAAAACACTTTAAGTTCTTTGTTTATGGCCTTTGTGTTTCACCGTGATGAATGTTTATAATTTTGCATAGCGTCATTCTAAACCACTGTCTACCCACGAACACTCACACTTTTTTCTCAAGTCAATCTGTACAGATCACAGGGTAACGAGCCACTTTTTTTGACCTTCGTAAGATATTAACCTTTAGTGGCGCGATTCATGGAAGGTAAAACCTAGATCAGTTACTCGAATCGGATATTGAGGTGTGACTGGACTTACTCGTGACTATGTTTACTTTGCTAAGAGATGTGCATCTACAATATTATTGTTCGGAGTGCTAAACGGCGTAACCAGAAAACAATGACTGAAGCTCTAATCGAAGTCTTCCTTCTTCTGAACTAATGATTTGGGATTCAAAAAAAAGAACCTTTTTAAACCGATTCCAGGTTTTATTTTCCATCGTCATCTGATGCAGCGTTGATTGAAGTGTGTTAAAGCTTTATATTATCGATTGATTTTCTTTGCTTTCGCTTGTACGTATAGTGTGGGCGGTGTCCAATTCCATCCACCATCCCAACAGTTACCAATACTAGCCAGAGTATTTGTGATAGAAAAATGATAAAATATCTTTGGATAAACAATATTGCGTTATCCTCTTTAATAAAAGTTCTACTATGTAATTCATTTCTAACAGTTACTTGCCCCCTCTTCCTCCAGAGCAAATGGACATTAAATGAATTTACCAGTGCTTACAGCAAAATCATTTGCCAAAAGGCACGTTGGCTTGGCTGACTCATACTTGGGTTCTGATTACAGATTCAACATTATTAGGCAAGCCATTATCAGCCTACAATTTACGAAAACCGAGTGTATGTCAATTATTAGAAAACTATTTATTACTTATCACTCAATCCCCGTAAAAATATATTTTGGTTTTTGTACTTGTCCTGTATACCTTTTTCTCCTTTGAATAATTGAGATTTACGCCATTCATTTACTCGTTAAACCTTGAATTCTCCGTGTATTCGTGTTTTGCAAGATGTTATTTCTTTTCTAAACCGAATTTATACTTTATTCCTCGAAGAATCAAAACTGCTCCAACAATATGCTCACCTGTCAGGACCATTAACGGCCAACAAAAAGCGCCTTGTATTCGATATACAAATGATGAAATATTACATGGTTTATACTATATCTGCTAATAGTCGTAAGTTTGAAGTTCAAAAGTTCTAAAAGTTTGAGAGTTTCGTCAATGAGTGTCTCACTTTGCCGATTTCATACATTTGTGATCCTAGTAATGCTACAGAATATCACTGCAAGCCTAGTAATATTTTCAAATATTGACACCTGAACGCCCACTAATTAATTTGATATTTCTGATCATAGCAACTGGCCAGCTGCTTGCCCAAATGGGTATATTAGTCAGGACGTCCTGTCTATACTTTGCGCCGTGTTGAATGATATTAATGAGAAGACAGCATTTCAGAGATTGATCGTTTTGGCTACCATGGTTTATATGTAAGGCTGAAGGTTGTCTGTATTTAATGCATTGTAATTAAAAAAAAGTCAAACTTGGGACAAAACAACACACGACTAATCGCCGGTCACAGGTAATTGAACACTAAATCTCACGACCTCCTTGTTTTGTGGTCCGAATAAGTCCATTTCTTGTGGATAATACGCTGGACAGTCGAAAAAAACACTTCTCACGAATCCAGGAAAGCGCTATTCGGTGAATCGATAATTTTATTCGTAAAACACTATTCTCACAAAAACATCAAAGCTTCAAAAACGAAATGGGCGCAAAAATAACGCCATAAATTCTTTATTATCCCTTTATATAATAATTAAGTTGCATTTTTCTTATTCCAGGCTGTTCGAATGATTTGCGCCATTGTGGCGGTGTATATCCTGTTAACCTTACCTTACCACATTACATGGCAGTTAAGAACGTTTGGTATAAAAAATGCTTTGGCCAAGAAGTTCTCCGTTTTACTAGTGACAGCGACTAGTGCTTCGCACCCGATTATATACGGCGCATTACATAAAGAATTTGCGCCTGGCTTCAAGGCTTTTCTACGCCGCTCTAAGAGAGCGAGAAGACATTTCCTTTCACTGTCTATTAAAAATGGAACGCTACGTTTCCAATCCACTCCTGAAATCAGCAACATGGTGACTTCTTCGAACGACGATTTACCATTCGAACAATATGTACAGAAAATTACTGCTGTGTAAATTAAATTAAATTATATCATTTGAAAGTTAAACTGGAACTCCGGAACCTTCAACAGTAATCACGAATTGGCATTATTTATGTCACGATGACTATAAGTTGGCCATGTTTTAACTTAGGGTCAATTCTTCTTACCTATACTTATTCAAGAATGAGAAAAAATATTCTGTTATATAGGGCCTATTAATCATTTGTTCTATTCCATTCATACTTTCAGTTGGATAAGCTTTAAAAATGCGCAATTATCTATCATTCCCAGTATTTACTCTTTCTGAACTGTTAGAATTTATTTCAATTTACCTGTCTTCCTCACTGCCTCGTGAACTTTTTACACCAAACTGGCTGGACATGTCAATTGATTTGGGGACCAACAGGTCAACGATTTACCTTCGTTATTCGAGAAGACATGAAAGTTTTGCCATTTGGTATGATATTGAGGCAAATATTGAGATTATAATCAAAGTGAGAGGGTAGCATTGGTGTCTGCAATTACAGTTTTAATTCTGGTTATCCCAACCGCAAAAGCAGAAATGAGTTTGAAAGGTCTGAAACTGATGGTAAAATATAGATTAATGTTGTATCAACCTGCTTCCTTTACAATGCAAACAAAATTTACCCAGATCAGAATGAAATTGCCGTCCTGACTTTCGTCTCTGAACGACCAATGTCGTCTTCAGATCTCGAAAATGCTATCTGACACGTCAATTTCATTAAGATAACGACGTCACAATGACTAAGCATAAGGTTTAGTTTCAACAGAAACTAAACCTTATGCTTAGTCTTGGTATTTTGAGAAGTATAGCATTATTGAGAAGAGGTCTCCGTCAGCTTTGACGTTATGTTTTCATAAGATCTCTGTTTGGTAATCGACCGGTCAACGTCTCACAGACACCTTTACAGTCAGAGGTAGTGCCAGTGATATAAAATGACCCATTAGCTCAGAGACTAAATGGTGAATACGAATTGCAAAATACCAAAGAGAACAAACAAGAGAACAGAACAATGAACTCGGCTTCAGGTAGCCGTGTACACTTAAGGAATCGACAGTTTATGAGAACAGATTTGAAAGTAAAGAATGAGTTGGATGAAAACAGCTGTTAAGAACTTAGTTATAAATGTGAAAAGATCGAATGATTAAAGAAAATGCGTGAATCTGGAAAACAAGTTCCAAAATTACTTTGTCTATTTAACCCCTCACTTACAGTTCCATCCTGGCAAACGCAACATATTTTTGTCTAAAACAGTTGATGTGTTCTGGTTTACTGATGTATTTTCTTCCTGCCTAAACTACGAATCTGGTCCACCGACTTGAAATTTAAACTACGAGTCTTGTCTACCGATTTTTGACGTATTTATCTGTAAAAGTTCATGAAATTATATATTTTAAAGAGATTAAAAAGGTTCTGGACTAAATAAATCCCATCACATAACATACAGCATTCAAAGAACGTAGTTATACTTCACTTTGGAACCTTTTTTGTACAGTTAGTGCAATAAATTTAATTAGTGTAAGTGTACTAGTTTGTATCACAAATCCGTAAATTTTATTGGCTGTCCTACTACAGTTTATTATTTGCTGTTAAAATGTAACAACCCAATGAAAATCGTCCTTTTATGACAAACTGACCAATAAAATTGACCATATTTATGAAAAAAAATCTTAACGTTTATTGCAATAATTGACCAACTTTATACTAAAGCAGTGTTACATACTAAAACAAAGTTACATCTCATCCTCATTTTCTGTGAGAAGTAGTTAACTCGACATCTGCTTTGAATAATTAACGTCTTATAGAAAAACTCGGGCTTATAGTTAGTAAAACAGACGAGAAGAAACTGTGGTCACAACTTAAGAACGTACGGTTAAAGTTTCTGGTTGTCCTACGCTTATTTGACATTCTCTACGTAAATTAAAGAGGAAAAATGTGGAACTCAAAAACATCCTACCACCCTTGCAGTTTTCTCTTGCTTTCGACATCTCCCATCCGTAATACTTATGCAAAATCTATTGTCAGGGTTATTTTAACCACAAATCCTCGTATATCTTGGTAATATCATATTGACAGAATGTTTTAAAACCCGAAATAACTACTTAAAATGGCGTGTGATCATCACTTGGCCTATCACCATAACATACAATACTGGATGCAATATACATTTTTGCGGTAGGTATTGCCCTTACGTCTTTCCCGAACGGACAGCATTTAATATTGTTCCTGAGAAACAAGTAGACGATCTCATATCCGTTTCGTGTCTCACATGAATGAAAGAATATTTCACAGTTCAGCTTGTTTCCGGGTAATTGCAACAGAGGTGTATCTATTACAGAACCGTTTCAAACGTTGTGCGACAGTCGTGTTGAACTTAGACGAAACGAAAGATAATGAGGTGAGTTTTTTCATATGAAACCAACTCAAAATCTTTTTTTACATTAGCGAAAGAGAACAACTGTTGTCTGATGGAAATTACTTGGTCAGGAAAAGTAATCTTACGATCAATAATTTAATTAATTATGAAGAAGTGGCCTTCAACATGAACTGTAGCCCCAACTTCTTTTGTGATCACTTCAGCCTCAGATGTTCTAACAAGAACGCATTTCTCGAACCATTTATTTTCTCAAGTGAGAGAAAATTTATTGAACGCCGATAATTCAATTTTAAGATAACATGAAACTCAGAAGAATTTTGCTAAAAGCTTACAATCAGTCAGTGATCGAACATTTCACGTTTCAATAACCAAGAACATAAATTTACTAATATGAATCAATACTGCATGCCTTTAATCTGAAGAAAATGCAAGTCCACGAGTTTGAACTTAATGATACAAAACTCGAGTTACAAACTAAAAATCTATCATAATTTAGATTGATTGGGACTTCAACCAATTATTAACCTCGAGAGATTAGACTGAAATTACGCTTTGATGTCTGATTAAAAATTCATAGCCTTTTGAAAAACGACTGAACGACCCATATCCATCTCAAACACTACTTTAATTGACATGCACCCTAGAGCTCACTCGAAGATTGGATTTCATGATCTCTGCATTTTTATCTATACATCTAGCCCACGTCGTTAGATTTGACCAGCTAACAGCATTAAAGAAGACGTATGGTATCCACACAAGTCAAAGAAACGGCCGTAACAGAATATTTCGTGATCATCTTCCGGTTATATTACCGGATATTCTTTATTGCTAGCTGTTTCCCTCGCTTTGTTTCATTCAATAGCTCCTCCATTCACACAATATTTCATTCACCAACCTTCCCTGTCATTGACTCAATTGCTTCTCGTCACCTTATCAATCTTCACTGCCGTGATCAAGGATTTTCTTGCCACTCGATCAAAAACGCTGATTACAGACTGATCTTTCTTGTTTTAAAAAGCGCTTTGTACAGTATTCGTTATCTTTGTCCACATTTGAAGAAATTCAGGGAAGATACTTTTACTATATCCGTCTTCCATGTCTAGACCAACTGGAACACTTCAACAGGTGAGAATTTCTTTACATTATCATTACTTTACTTCAACATATGACATAAACAGATACACGAAAGAATTATTTTATATATATTCACAGCAAAGTTGCGCCCGCTTGGAAAAACATCCAGCCGACTGTTTGAAAACGAAAGCTGTATAAGAGAAAGGCTTTCTATGAAAATTGAATTACTAAGGTCTACTCAAAATATTCAACAGCGAATAAAGCCTCAGTTTTTATTACGTAATAAGTCCATATGGTAGACTTCAAATATGCTTAAATTTTCGCCTTTTCTCAATAATATTAATATAATTATAAATTCGTGGATGTTTTTTTAATTCATTCAGTGAACATATAAGAACATACTCAACATATTCGCTATGAATATTGAAATTGTTTTTTTTTTCCTGGAGTTAAATTACTCGTGTTCAAAAACTTTTTTCGATGGTAAGAAAATCAATATCCTGGTAACCGAAGATTGACTTCAACGTTGACTGAAACAGCTTTCATCCACACGAAAGCGTTCCTATATTTATGCTGAGAGGAGCTATCTGAACCACGTGTAAGCAAACCAAACGGTAATACTTTGACAACGTATGAAAAGACTCTAACGAAGAGACATTTTGATAGCACCGACAGATTTCTATCAAGAGCAAAAGATGGATTTAAGCACGTAAGACTGTCTGCTTTTACCAGATAATTACCGGGTAGACGTGCAAACCACTGAGCTAAGAAAGCTAAAAGAGGAGTTCCTCACTAATTCCCAGGCTCTTTATAAGCCCGCTAAGACTTAAGCCTTTTTTTTTCCTTTCAGACATCCCTAAATCGATTCACCATGTTCTATTCAATTTTTCTCATCTCTTCCCTCTTATCTAATGTGCAAGGAAGGTACTATCAACCAAAAAGTAAGTGTCCACTGTAGTTGGGAAAACATTTATGCTAACAACGATCGCTTGCATTTTGATTTCAAAATTATATAACTACGCGAAAGTCACATCGGTCTGACATTCACACTAATAAAATCAACATACACATTAAATTTAGCGGCAATCGAACCCGCGATCCTACGAAACTAGTCCAGCGTTCTATTGACCGAGCTACAAACAGATCAGTGGGTACAAAGGCCATAGCCAGTAGACTGGTCCCGAATTCTGTTGATATGATGTTTGACATCTCCAATTTAACCAAGAAACCTGCTGATTTATGATGTTTGTAATGCCAGCGAAATTAAAGCAACATTCGGTAGTCTAATCTATTGGACTTATTTTTAGATTGGTTTCTAGCCTGTTGATTGTGGCATTGCATTCCTTCCCTTTGAAGTGCTTTGTTTTTCTTTTCTTTAGGTCTTCCCCCGACTTACAACCCACACCAGGCAAGAATTGTCAAATGTACTGGACTTACTTTAACAAAAGTTGGCTGTTACAACGAGCGTAAAGCGAGCAGAACTGATTTACCTCTCGCTGTGCCTGAGCTGTTGTTAACCGCTCATAAAAGTAGTACAAAATACGTTGGATATGACAGAGTTACCTTCCCGACATACGGCGATTTCTTGCAAAGGTGGGTCTTTCGGGACATTTTATGACAGGTCGTGACAATGGAAGGTAATATCTGTACAGGTCTAAAAATGTTGCCGTCATAGTTATTATTGTGTTGAGGTCACAGGGAATAATGACCACTAGGAATAAATGACTCGATAGATTACCGCGGTCTTCTGCAACAAGCGTTACGTTAGATAGTCTGTTACCACGTTCTTTGTCATGTAAGGTTTAGAAAAATGATATCTTGAAATGTTCCTTATTACCGATCGAGACCTGAATGTGGGCGCGAAAAATCTTCCAAGAGTGTGAAACGAAGAGAGAATTCTAACTTTCAACGCGTGATTTACACTTGGTCGATGGATATACTTTCGCGTGAGTGTTCACAGTACGAAGAACTTGCTTCTATTATGCAGAAATCGTCCGAGAGACGTAAGTGAATGCGACCAAATGAGTGTTTCGGTATCTCCCGAAGTATACAGGCCGAATGCTCTAAATAAACAACATGGCATAACCGACACTTATATTTAATGAATGTCAGTAAAACTTTACTACACTTCATAGTAACTCGCCATAGCTGTTTGTAACTTGTTCGCGTGCCTTCGTTTCCTTCAGGTTCGTTTGTGATTGTGCTAACAAGGTGAAAGCCAAGGGCTACGTTTACTTCAGTTTACAAAACTACATCGAGTGCTGGAGCGGCAAAAATGTGGCTAACACCTACAACTTATACAAGGACGCAGATGGATGTGTTCGAGGAGACAAAAGACAGTGCAATTTGCATTCACAAGGGCTGTGCGCTGGAACTGGTCGAAGACACTTCGTATATACTTTAACATCGGCACTACCGAAACATAGTACACCAGTTGCCAGTGTATTACCATCGACCTCACCTTCACCTCCTGTCACTACCATATCCACAATGGTACCCAATGGTACACTAACAGTGAAATGTGGCAGCGTTGAGTACAAACTGAGAAAGTTGGGATGTTGGAATGAACGGGACAATTCACGAGCTTTGCCTGAATTATTACTGACTGCGACAAATCCCTATGACAAAAAGTTTTATACAGGATACTACCTTGAAACAAAGGACTATGGAAAGTTCTTACATAGGTTGGTGTGATAGTACTTCCGTAAGAAGTTGAAGTGTGAGTGAAATTCTTGTCTACTTTGGCTCAATGATACATTCCTGCTGAGCGGAAAACTTACTTGTTCAAATACCTTAAAATCCAGCTTAAAAGCTCCCTCTCAGTTTTCAGTCAATACGGTTATAGACCCATTTGTTTAGTAGCTAAAAATGCCTTGCGATTAATAGCCCTGCGGATATAAACCTTCCTTCCAATTATCACCTTGTATTTCTAATTCTTAACTGACTATATATTAAGCAGAAAAATCAAGCAATGAATTATCAATGCAGTTGGTCCGTTATGTACTTCAAAACAATTTTCTGTTTCACTTATTAGCCCCTGGTTTGAACCTCGCTCAAATGCCTTGCGAAGCCGAATAATTTTAAGCATAATGAGCTGAATTCTAAGTTGTGACAAATTACATTCTTATGCTAATTTTATTTAGTGTATTCAAGCGTACTTCAACGGTGTAACTTAAAAATGGCATTCTTGGTCCTATTTTGGCCGATTTTCCTCCTGGATACGATTAAAACAGAATTTCTCGCCAGCTTAACCAAGGGGGTTGACGAAACAACCAGTGTTGTAACGAGTCAACCGGAGACCGAGTTACGAGTCGAGTCGAATCACAAAGATGTTGAGTCGCGAGTCAAGTCGAGTTATTTACGTGTGTGATCGTGTCACGTCGAGTCGACTCAGTGGCCTGACTCGAGTCAAATCGAGTCAAGTCATACAACTTGATCGGGTCTAGTCCAGTCAAGTTATAAAGTTGCCATTAGTCTCCAGGGTATACGTTGTGAGGAGTGTAAAAACGAGTAAAATCGTTCAACGTTAGTCAAAGTAATATTGTATGGCGTTAACAAAAGTAAAATAATAAAACATAAGAACGGACTGAAAAGAGTTATAATTGATTTACGGTTGAGGTCAAGCCAGAATTGACTCGACTCATTTAGAAAGGGATTTGCTGAGTCTAGTCCAAGTCGTTTCTCACAAAGGACTCGAGTCTAGTCGAGTTGCCGAAAATTGCGACTCGAGTCGTTACAATACTGGGAATAAGATAACGCAAGTTGTACCCACAGCTGATAGCTCGTTCCTTCGAAGCAGATTTAGTCACATAAATCTCTTTTAACTTCAGGTTCATGTGCGACTGTGTTTCAAAGGTGAAAAGGAAAGGATACTCTCTATTCGGTCTACAGTCATATGGCCAGTGCTGGAGCGGATTAAGTGTTGGATGTTCTTACAAGAAATTTGGAAAAGCTGGTCATTGTATTAACCAGAAGAAGTGGATATGCTCGGATGATAGTTCCATGCTGTGTTCATCACCTGACGCTAAGGCTAACTTTGTCTACGTCCTCGCTGGTTCACATCCTGGTGCATGTCCTACGACACCTCCGCCACTCGGTGAAACACCAACGCCATCAGTTACGACCACAACGGCCGTGGTACCCTCTGGTCCACCAACACTACAATGCGGTAAAGTTCAGTACAAGCTGAAAAAGCTGGGATGCTGGAGTGAACACGGAGACAGACCACCAAGAGCTGTTCCCGACTTTCTCCTAACAGCAAGAGATAACATGAGCCCGCAGTATGCAGGATATGATCTTGATAGGACAAATTATGCAGCCTTCCTTCAAAGGTCAGTATGCTGTGAAGGAAACTTAGTTTAGTCTTCCCCTAAAAGCTATTGGTATACGTATTTCGTTGCTATGCCATCGTTGCTAAGGACAGTTCAACTTATAGCAGTTAATTGTTTCAGGGAGAGATTACAGATTTAAGGAATAACCTAGATATTTCAAGGAGTATATCTAGGCAAAGTACTTCCCCTAGATACGTGATATGCGACGCCTTCATCGACTAAAGAGTTTTCCTCATAGCTTCAACCACGACAAGACGCGGTTAAACCAATCAGTGAGTCAAAAACACCCCACGTGATCAACAGTCTCTCTCCAGTCTTCTGACTATCTACGATTGGAAATTACTGATATTGCATTTTTTTTCCCGATGTCAAAATGCTCGCTACTTATTGGCCGAGCGTGAGGTCTGTGCTCATTCAAATATCGGACTGATGATTTTAAGTACGAACCGAGACAAGCAGGCGAAAACAAAGGTACGATATTTCATTAGCTCTTCGATATTTCATAAGCGGTATATCATATCGCCTTGCTGACATCTGTTAGCCAGCGTCTCAGTCCACACACTCACTCAGCGTCAGTCTCATCTCGGTGTCACTCTTCTCCAAGACTCGATTCAAACATTTCATTTGACTTGAAGGTATCGAGATTAAGGTTTCGTCGTTTCTTGCTGCACAAATTTTGGAAAGTCCATGGCTCAGGAAAAACTCGGAGCTCCAGACAGAACATGAAACAGGTAACTTTCTGTAAAATGCCAGCCAGGTGCTCCAACCATTGAGCCACTAATGTGTTTCTGAGTGTTGGCAAACCTCAGCTTGTACAGCAACAAACAACAAAACCTTAATGGCCTCAAGCGGCAATTTCTGAACTTAAGTTTGGAATTTCTTCTGCAGCGCCGTTCTACACAATAAGTTTTTTTTTCTTGTCTTTGGTCTTAAGGCATGTTTATTTCCCATTTTGTTCGAAGATTCACGCGAACGTTTCGAGTCTGAGATAGGAAGATACCCCTGATAAGTACATTTTTTGCAACTTAATTTTATAAACGAAGTGAGTAACATCCGCACATTGTTCGGACAATTTACAGATAACCCTAACTTTTTATGTAGGTTTGTCTGCGACTGTATTTCCAAGGTGAAAGGGAAAGGCTACTCCGTATTTGGCCTGCGGTATTACGCCGAATGTTGGAGCGGACCTAAAGTTGGATGTACTTACAAGAAATATGGAAAAGTTGACGGCTGCTTGAATGAGAACTTGAAGCCATGTTCTGACAACAGTTCCAGGTTGTGTTCGGGCGAAATTGCTGAACATGTTTATGTTTATGTGCCCACTGATTCCCCTGGTGGAGCAACATGTCCTACTACACCCCCTACTGACGCCATAACTTTCCCAAAAACACCCTCACTATCTGTTACCACAGCAGCAACAGCGCCGCCCTTGGGTCCACCAACTGTACAGTGTGGTAGCGTCAAATACAAACTAACAAAGCTGGGATGTTGGAGTGAACTAGGAGACACCAAACCACCAAGAGCCATTTCAGAACTACTGCTGACAGCCAAGGATAAGAAAAGCAGTGTGTATGTGGGATACGAGTTTCATAAATTTCAATACGATCATTTCCTTAAAAGGTCAGTGTGTATATGGTAGTGGACGCTTTCAATTTGCATGGTAACATTTTAGTCATTCTAGTAAATTTTATGGAGGAACACGATAACGTTGGAAAGGGTGCCAGTTAGCTTGTAAAATTCGAGCCTAATGTTCGGCGAAGTCCATTCTGCTTTGAATATTCTCCCTTTTTATCAATATAAATTCGGCTAATGCTCTCAAGATCGTGGAATCGTTTTCAATACCCTGAAAAAATTCACTGGATGTTGGGCGATCAAGTTGCAAGACGATCCAGTTTGTTCTAGGAATTACTGAGCGCGAAATCAGTGGCTTGAATGTACAGTGGAAGTATGCAGTTGACTAACTTCTTACATGCAGATTTACGCACAGCTTATGTTAGTCTCAAACCCTTCAGTTGTGTCTCAAAAAATGTCCAGACCTGGGCTGATTTTCATAAACGGTATAGCAATGATTAATAGAGTGACGTCATTTGTCTTGACATCACTCTACCTAGGATTAGAATAAAGGAAACAACAGTTTCTTTCGTGAATTAGTTGCATGTCCTAATTCTAAACACGAGAATAATTCTGCAAATCTTTTCCATAGGTTTGTTTGTGACTGTGTCTCCAAGGTGACCCAGAAAGGCTACTCTGTCTTCGGTATCCAATTTTACGGCGAATGTTGGAGTGGACCTGCAGTTGGATGTACCTACAAGAAATTTGGAAGAGTCGACGGTTGTGTGAACGAGAGACTGGCACCATGTTCTGACGATAGCTCCTTCTTGTGTTCTGGACACAGCAGTCAGAATGTTTATGTTTACGTTCCTGCTAGTTCCCCTGTTGGAGCCACATGTCCCACAACATCTCCTTCAGACACAACAACTCCAACAAAAAAACAAACACCATCACCGTCTGCTAGTACAGTAACACCACCACCTGTTGGTCCACCAACAACAGATTGTGGTAGCGTGAAATACACACTAAAGAAGCTGGGGTGTTGGAACGAGCTGGGAGACACCAGACCCCCCCGAGCAATTCCAGAACTACTTCTGACTGCCCGGGATAAGCGCAGCAAAGTATATGCAGGATATGACATTAACAGAAGAAATTTTGATAGCTTCCTTCAAAGGTTGGTGTAAAAATATTGAAGATTTCGTCTTTTGGTTAGACAAACAGCATTTTTAAAAGTAAAAATTTTAACTCGCGAAAACTTATGGAATGTAGTACTATCAATGTTCAGTTAAGTCAATGGCGCTGTGCAGTCAGCAAAAACACCGGGATAATGGCCAAGTATTAGGCGACTGGCATCGGGCGCCAGCTGGTTTCAAAAACGTTGCACGAGGTGACGGTTAGTTTGTATAGCCATATTTTGACTTTGAAATCTGAACTGTTACCACTACACCAACCAGGCCAACTGTTGAGGAAAATTTAACTGATTGGTCTTCCGTTATTTTCGTATTACCACATTACATATCCCTGGATAAAAAATATGATAGGGCAATCGAATTGTTTAAATAAGCCCCACTAGTAGTGTAACCTACCTGTGCCCAGTACCAAGGTTTCAATCCTCATCGGAAGTGAGATGAGATATACCATTCCCGTTGATACATTAATACATTAAATGCGTATACACATACCTCAACGCACTCTGCTACTACTCCCTGAACACTTTTTTCTTATGTAGATTTGTTTGTGACTGCATATCCGCAGTAAACAAGAAAGGTTACTCCATATTTGGTATTCAGTTTTATGGAGAATGTTGGAGTGGACCTCAAGTCGAGTGTACCTACAAGAAATTTGGAAAAATAGATGGTTGTGTGAATGAGATGATGAATCGGTGTTCGGATGATAGTTCAATGTTGTGCTCCGGAGACACTCCGACCCACACCTATGTTTATGTGCGGTCAGACATCCCCTTACCTACATGTACTACTACTCCTACTTCACCGACAGTTACCACCATCTCGACCACTTCAACTCCACCAACCACAGCTCCGACCACGTCGACTGTTCCATCTCCTATCACTTCCGATACATCTCCTAGCACACCCCCCACATCCCCCCAAACTCAAACTACATCACCTACCACCCAAACTACACCCTCCACAACCCCAACTACATCTCCCACTACCCCTAGCACAGCCCTCACAACCGTAACTACACCCCCCACAACCCCAACTACATCTCCCACTACCCCTAGTACAGCCCCCACAACCTTAACTACACCCCCCACAACCCCAACTACATCTCCCACTACCCCTAGTACAGCCCCCACAACCTTAACTACACCCCCCACAACCCCAACTACATCTCCCACTACCCCTAGTACAGCCCTCACAACCGTAACTACACCCCCCACAACCCCAACTACAGCCCCCACAACCGTAACTACACCCCCCACAACCCCAACTACACCTCTCACTACCCCTAATACAACCCCAGTAACCTCAACTACATCCGATAGAACCCCATCTACATCTCCTACTACGCCTAGTACACCCCCCAGAACCCCAACTACACCTTCTACTACTCCTACTGAAACTTCTACCATCCCTCCATCCACTCCAGTAACTACTCCTACACCAAGTATTCCGCTCAAGTTTGGTAAGTTTTTAAATTTCAGCCTAAATACGTTTTGTCAGTATTCCAGCTATCCAGCACACACCGCAAACAAACAAAAACAAAAATGCGCACGTACAAATATTGAATAGAAGTAGACAAGCAGAGAGACGGAGAGGCTGAGCGACAGACGGACAGACAGACAGACGCACGAATAACTAGCGGTATAAAGGAAAGAAACTTCGTAGTGATCATGCGTAAAAAAACATTTACGTAAACTTGTTCATATATGCGCACGTGCACATACATCTACAATACATATTTATCTGTACGTTGTCGTTACTAACAAGTACGAGTTCGTATCTACTAAGAATACGTATTACTGTGTTCCACCAGATGAAGTCATCTAATATTTTAAATCGTTAATGTTACTACTGAAAACTTTACAGCAAATTCATTCATCATGAGAGATCTTTTTCTAATTGTGTTTGTAGAGTGTAGAAAGACACTGGACATCGTCATTGCTGTTGATTCATCAGGAAGTGTGATGGACGTACCTTTCCAAAGAATCAAAACATTCATAAGTCGGCTGACAACCCGGTTCGCTAGCAATCCTCCAACCTATTTCGCCATACTTTACTATAACTACCAAGTCGTCATCAGCGCGAGACTGGATGAGCAGTTCACCAACTCTTCAAGATTACGTAACCGTTTAACCGATATGAGATACCTTGGTCAGGCAACGTTAACGCAGGAAGCTTTGAAGTCGGCGGAAACCTTGTTTGATGACGGAGGACGTAGTGACTCAAATATTACTAAAATACTAATCCTGTTCACGGATGGCAGGACATATGGAGGAAAGCAAACCCTGAGGGAGCCTTTGGAAAATTTACGAAAGGTGAGTGGAGTGCGTCTGATAGAAAGAAAAGTATGATAACTCATACCGCGAGAAAATTAAGCTTAAAAACTCCTGATAGATGGTTTGAAAACTAATAGAAGCTTTAGACTATCACTATGGTTTGCTCACGACGTAAACAGTTAGCACTAGTATTCAAAAAGACGCAACAGTTCCTATAGGTGGTATCAGGTCCCGTTTATAAGATGTGATTGCTCGCTTTGACGTATGATATTAAGTCACTGACGTATTGTTACATTAGCGTGCGAATCGTGAGCTGAATGATCCTCCTCGGTCCTCAATGAGCCTCCTCAATCCTGAATAACACCCCTCAGGTCTGAATGACCTTCTTCAGAACTGAGTATCCTCAAGGATGAAGGACTCTCCCCAGGACTGAATGACCCTCCTCAGGTCTGAATGACCCTCCTCAGGTCTGAATGAACCTCCTCAGGTCTGAATGAACCTCCTCAGGTCTGAATGAACCTCCTCAGGTCTGAATGAACCTCCTCAGGTCTGAATGAACCTCCTCAGGTCTGAATGAACCTCCTCAGGTCTGAATGACCCTCCCCACCACTCATTCGTCAGTCGGGAAAATTTCCAGTTACTTATCCCTGGGCCATCGACATGTCGCTTACACACGTTTCCATAGAATACTTGCAGCCGACTTCCGCAGATGAGGTGATGGTGACAACCAGGAGGCATAGTTAACCCATTTTGATTGGGGAGTGACCGGCTTAATTTGCCGAATATTGTGGTGTCCTTTCAAAATTTGCCCAAATTTAATTTGACGCGCATCCAGGCCATGTATGATGTACCCTCGCCCCCACATCCTTAATACGTAAGTTAAATATATAAACTAGTACCCATCAAAAGGAATTTTTACCTATCTTGCCAAACCAAATTTTTTTCGAATTTTCTGTTCTTTTCACAAGCTTTAGGGGAGGTGGGGGTCACATACCCGACACACTCCCACAAACTACGTCCCTGGAGACACTAGACAGGTTCCAAGCAGTTCGACAAACTATCATTTAACTAAAGTCGTTTTGGATTTGTTTTAACAGGCAAATGTCACAGTGAAAGTTGTGGCCGAAGGGCCTGAGGACTACTTGGATATTTTTTCGTTACGGTTAATCGCTGGGAATGAATCACATTTAGTAATCACGCCACCATTAGAGGAACTATCGCTTGAGGAGATTGAGAAGCAGTTAGATCGGGTCACCTTTATGGTGTGCCCGAAGTAGTGAAAGCGGGTAAGGTTGAAACAGCTGGTAATCTACTGCGAACGTTAGGGTATTTAAGATGAAAAACATATGAACTTTGGGAAAGATACTTGAAAGGTTGCAAAATGAATGTTGAGATGCATGGCAGAGGACTCTCACGACGGTAGTTCAGTTGGGAAAAATTACTTCGCTGGCCTCAGACAGACATTTCGTCAAAAATCTGAATTGAAACTTTAGATTATACACTGATCTTGGGTCACGGTTAGAGATGGGATTGAGGATGAGGGACAGAGCTTAAAGATGACCACCAGTGAAATTGTCAAGTCGTTACCTGATGTCACTCTGAGGCCAACGAAATAACGTCTTCCAGTTCAGTAATGTAGCCCAAATACAAAGTAACGAGCGTCTGGCAACCATTAAAATTTCCTTTCTCTCATTGGCCCAAACTTTGGCGTGTATTGGCCTTGAACGAAAGTACTAGCTCAACGAAGACATTTGCTCTTGAAGAGTTACTGAAAATCAAGAGTAGGTAAAGTTAGCGAAATTGAAAAGCTGTCAGTTTCAGTGACTTTATGCACCCACAGTAAGTAGTGAAGCGTTGTGATTCAATTCAAAACCAGGATCGATTAACTGAAGTAATATATACTTCTTAGCAATCGTCAAGGTCGAGTGTTTATTACACGCGACACTTTAATATTCGCGAAAGTTTCAGAATAACTTTTCATTACCTCTATAACTGTTATACATACTATAACTCACCACTTCCTTAGTTATAACTAATGTATATCAAATGCTTACATTGTTTTAGAATTGAAATATATCACTGTAAAATCATTAGACAAGCGTGAGTTAGAAAATAAAATGAAAACTGAACTTCAAGAATTATTTGACTCGTTTCATGACTGACTGGAATACTCTCCTTTATTTTTGCCTGATTCGGATTTCCAACGCACGACGCTTTCAGTTCAGCTAGAAAAGCCGTTTTATCAACCTTGGTTCAATCAAAGAGATCACAAACTGAAGGGGCATTACAGCCAAAATTATGAAATTATCTGGACGCCGCCATTACCTACACTATTACAGTCAGCCGGAGCGTCAACACAGTAGTGCCTATACCGGATAAGTGTCTTTTCCAGGTGAAAGATTGAACAAAAGTGTGTACATAATTGAACCTACACTTAAAATATAGATCCCTTTTGTAAAACGTTTATCTGAAGTAGTTGGAAGATGTACTAATGTCCTTAATTGGTTGCAATTGTGTGTAGTATTGAGGCTTAAGAAGATAGCATAGAGCCAATTTTTAAAAGGAATAAGCAACTTTATAGAATTAGGAACCGCAACCTAATTCACTCAGGTAAGATATGCTCACGTGATATAAACACAAACCGTTCTTAATCCAAGACAGGAAATACACTGATATCAGTCAATTACTGGATTGTACAATTAAGTAACTAAATATTACTTGACGTCGTTCCTCTGTTATGGTAACCTAGTGGAGTGGTAATATTTGATATGAGAAAGCATAATTTTTTGTAGCAATGCCTCATTGAAAGAACATGAACACACCGCGATATTGGCGTGCTTTATAATATAAAGATTAATGGAGATTACTGCATGGATAACTTTCTTCACAGGATTTTGACAGATAACTTTCTTCACACAGGATAACTTAACTACACAGGATAACTTTCTTCACACGATTTTGACGTTGAATTTAAGCTTAAGAGCTCAGCAGGTACAACTGATAACGAGAGTATTCATGGTATAGGAGGACGGAGAGTTCGCTCATTTTTAATCTTTGAATTTGTCCTGAACTATTAAGTTTACCGTTGCTCTTTATCAACCAATATCTCGGTTTAATCAGCTAATCAAAAACTGTACATGTGGAGGTCTGCAATATCTTCTGTAAATTCATCATCTATTCCATTTCAGAAGCATGAATTCATCCTGAGTTCTTGATGAAGAACTATTAATTGGCAACAATATGTCTGAACGCTGCATTTTACGACTTGAATGTAACATACAATTTCCATTTAATTATCCATTCTATATCACAATGAGCTTTACAAGATAAACACTAAAACATGGGAATAATTTATCGGACTTTTTTTAAGATATAATAAAATCCTAGCAACTCCCCATTCGACTATCACCGTCCGGTCCAGAATAAATTTCGGTAACTACTTACTGATATTTTATGTGACAGCTATTTGATGGATTTATAAGCATTAAGAACATTTCTATTATACCTTTTGTTCATGAACATTTGAAATGCCTAATGCTCTGTGTCGGGACATATTTAACAACCCTAACGGCTGACATTTTCACGAGGAGTTCAACGTTGTCAGTAGCCTTGAGCAAGATGAATGGGCACGCTGTGAAAATATTCCTCTCAGTTTTGATAGCACGTAGTATTTTAGAATGTCCAGGTAAGTTTAACGCAATTTTAAACAACAGTCTCACCGAGTATTATGAACAAGTGCAAGCAAATACAATTTAACCAAAAATTAGATCTTTATAAAAAGGATGGCATTAAACTGTCTCTTTGCCTCATTTTTAATATAAATTAATTTTAATAGAGGCTATTTTTTTATCAAAAGTTTTAAATTAATAATAAAACGCAACGTTTTGGACTTTTACTCTTCCGTCAGGTGCTGTGAGCAGCAATCCAAGTTTCTTTAATATAAATTACGCCTCGAACCTAAAGTTTTCACTTACGTCGACATAAATGGCATTTCATTTTGGCTAAAACATACCATGCAGAACTTTATACAAATTTCATGAATTGCTCAAATAATATCAGAACAAGAGGGTATACCAATTGGAGTTTGTTCTGTCAAAATTTCGTGCCAGTTTAGTCCATATTCCTTGATATCTTTGCACGATATCTCAATAGGAGTTGCTCCTGAACCAGTTTCTCTCTCTCTCTCCTCTCTCTCCTCTCTCTCTCCTCTCTCTCCTCTCTCTCTCCTCTCTCTCCTCTCTCTCTCCTCTCTCTCCTCTCTCTCTCCCCCCTCCTCTCTCTCTCTCTCTTTCTCCTCTCTCTCTCTTCTCTCCTCTCTCTCTCTCTCTCCTCTCTCTCTCTCCTCCCTCTCTCTCCTCCCTCTCTCTCCTCCCTCTCTCTCCTCCCTCTCTCTCCTCCCTCTCTCTCCTCTCTCTCTCCTCTCTCTCTCCTCTCTCTCTCTCCCTCTCTCTCTCCCTCTCTCTCTCCCTCTCTCTCCCTCTCTCTCCCTCTCTCTCTCTCTCTCTCTCTCTCTCTCTCTTTCTCTTTCTCTAAGCAGATCGGGTTCATTTAGGTTTTTATACCACACTAAAATACCAATTCGAGTACAAGATTTGGTACCAACATCATATGAATTTGGTGTGACTTGTAAACCTAATAATACTGATTTACAAGGTAGAAAGCTACAATTGAAATTTGACTCTAAAGAGACCTTGTGACTATCGAAGATGGATTCACTAGCATTGAATAACAAGGCATACCAACAGCAAGTCTACTACAAATCCGATGGCAAATTTTTAAGCGTGAAATCATCCCTGTATCATGTAAAGAGTCTCTTGGTCAACTTGTAACCATGTTCTTTCACTACGACTTCCTTTCTTTCATAGCCTGCCAAATTCCTTACCGTAAAGTGGGATGCTACAACGACCTACCAAGCTCCAGACATTTTCCAACATTATTACTGAATGCTCGGCATGCATACGCAGATAGAAATCCGGGATATTCTATCGAATGGAACGTCCAAAAATACCAGGAGTTTTTGTCAAGGTTAGAAAATGAAACTGCGTCACACAATATGAAAAACGTCCTCTGACGAGAAGTAACGTAGTCCCAAAAGTTACCCCCAAAAATTTACACTGAAGAAAACTTGTATCGAAAAAAAGACTTTAGTAGAAGATTTTCCGTATTTCAGAAACGCAAACGGCTCATATTATAAATTTTAAAGCAAGCTACGTAATTACTTCAGCTGATCGTAAGTTGGCAAGGGTTAATTACGTTAATAATTACCAGTGAAGCTAAAAAATGCCACCCTAAATTGATAACTGACAGCTAGACTGATAGTTAACTGTTAAATTGACGTTAGGTCACTTGTACTAACAAATCACGTATCCACAACCCTCCCAAAAAAAACAGATAAGAACGATATACCAAGAAAATGCATACGGTCAAAGGACTTAAGTAAAATTTAGGAGTTTTAATTTTTAAAGCTTAAGTTGACTTGGACAACTGAGTTAAATTTGACCGTGGCGAAATGACCAAAACGAATATCTTGATTCACGAGAAGACGCCGTTTAAATTAAGATTTAGCATTAAAACTACAAGAAACAGGTTACAGTTATCACGATGGCGAAAAAAATGTCGGCGCAGAAAAACCCCCAGCGAATGAAAACAAAGAATACGATCCACAGCGAAAAAAGTATCTGCAGGACTTTTTACGGTATTTAGTCACCTGCAGGTTTGTCGGATGCACATTTTTGCCGCAAGGTTTATTTTTCCCGTAAGTTTTTTCGTCGCATGCTTTTTACCAAATCCGTCAAAAAACGAAGATCATCAAGAAGCTTCAAACAAGAGTCAAAAAACACAGAAAACGAAAACTTTCCTTCTTATTTTTACTATAAGGTTCATCTGTGATTGTGCCCTAGCAGCATTCCCCAACAACTACATCGCTATTCAATTTTACGGCGAGTGTTGGACTGGTCACTCAAGTCCGCAAGATTTTGTTCAGTATGGTTCGTCAAATTCATGTGTAAATTCCAACCTAGGATCGTGCCGACCAAATTCGACTGTATGTTCAGGGACACAGTGGTCAAATATGGTATATTATATACCAACAGTAGTTACCACCAAAACTGTAACTCCACCCACCACAACCAAAGCACCACCTACCACAAATGAAACTCTACTCACCACATCTATGATCACATACACGACAAAAAAACCTTCGATGACTACTGGGAAACCCCCACTTACCACTATTAAACCTCCGCCTACCACGTCAAAAACCTCGTTCACCACGACTAAAACGCTGACAAACACGAACAAACCTTCATCTCCCAAAACTGAACCTCCTTTGACCACAATGAAAACCCAACCACCACCAAGTGGACCCACGGATTCGGCAACCACAACGATTGCATCGCTTACAGAAACAACCACTCAGAGTCCAGGTATCGATCGTATTGATTTGTTTTATTAATTTGGTTAGTGTATTTAGAGACACTTCAAACGAGGCGCTGTTATGATCATTGGGATCCTGATCACACGTAAAGATCTCACGATCTCACGTAAATTTAGATAAGATGAGATAAGATGAGATCAGCCGAGCAGAGCTGAGGTAAGCTAACATAAGATTACATTATGTAAGCAGAATAAGCCATTCAGAAACGAAGCTAGTACAAGCCCTTCAACAACACGGTCGCTCGCTACCCGTTGCTAAGCATGGAGGGAATTCACCACACATTTTTCACTAAAATTCGGTTCTGATTGGTTGAATCCGCATGTGCTGAGCAACAGGCAACCAATTGACCATTGACCGGACAGATACATTCCGTAAGACCCTCTCCCGATCTCGCGTACATGTTACGACAAAACTATTTTAAAACCTACTGTCTTGACTACAAGAAATATCTCGAGTGGCCTGAATACTTTGATAGATACAGAACAAGTGCGACGCCAGAAGAAGGGCCTCGCGGTCTACGGCCATCCAAAACATCAGCGTGCTTCTTCCTCTAAAATTGGTGTTCCTACTCAAACCGTCGGAAAACCATGACATACTTTATTTTAAATGCAATTTTAGCAGTAATACAATAATTCAATTTTACATGAAGAGAGGGTTTGATACAATCATAAATAAACGAAAAATCGAACTGCCGACTAATATATACGTAAATTTCTGGCTGTCCTGGCCGTGTGTCTCAGTAGCTCAGAGGTCAGAGCACCGATGCGTTGATTCGGAGACCTTGGGTTCAATTCCCGGCTGGGGCAGTGAGATTTTTCGTATATATAATTGTAATAATTCAATTCCTGGCGCCATTTCTGACATAAAAGTATTTACTCATATGACGTACTTTCAGATTTAGGTTGTCCAGCAAAGACAGACATTCTAATTGCACTGGACGTATCTTCCAGTGTGAAGTATGAAGAATTTGAGGGAATCAAACAACTACTGACAAAATTTGTTGAAAAATTTCCTGTTGGTAAAAATGGTGCTCGTTTTGCTCTAATTCACTACAATCATTATATCTACGTTGACTTTACCTTCAACGATGACGCATTCCACACAGTGCGTCCTCTTCAAAAAGCCATTACCAACGTTCCTTTGCTGGGTGGAGCAACTCTCACACAAAAAGCTTTGGAAAAAGCATTGATACTGTTCTCTCAAGGCCAGTATGGTGCCAGAAGAAATTCCAGGAAGGTTTTGGTGATTGTTACCGACGGATATACCTATGGTGGAGCAAGAACTCTAAGATTCCCTGCATTGGAACTGGAGGTAAGTTATAAAGGATTTCGGTACGTTCACAAAAAAACTCACTGTACTAACGGTTAGGCAAACCTGTATATTCACGAGATATTTCAAATGAACTGGCATGGATCAAGCCCGTTACTTTGGTAACACACCATTACGAACTATTATCCAGTTGTAACCTTCACGAACCAAAGCCCATGGAGCTAAAGAGCCGGGACATTTCGCCAGTGATACGCATTTGATCCCCACTAGATGTTAGTGAAAGCGCTGGGACAGTTTGCAAGCAAGATTGTGAGGATGTGCATTGATATATTTTAATGGTTTATATTTCATTTCTTCAAAGTTACACGGAGTTCAAACAATCCCTGTTGGAATTGGTCAAAGAATCAATAGAGAAGGACTAACAATGATGTCTAAAAATATAATAGTGTTGGATAATATCGTCGCCAAGACAGACAAGGAGCTGCGAGAAAACCTGGACATGCTCATCAATATAACTTGTAAAAAGCTTAACTAGAAGATTCAGGTAGTAGGCCAGCTAACTGAGTGATAAAACATACCAGATATCACAGAATGTACTGCTGATATTTAAGAAGTTTGCTTTGTTATCCTATCTTATATAAAACTTTGTTTGACACATTTGTCCAGTTGTTCTTCGGCAGGTTTAAATGCAGTTGAAATTAATATTAATTCATTACAATATATTGTTAGATGGAGGATGGATGAACGTTTGTCCGTGAGCAACTCTAAATCGCTTCGGCTCTTTTTGTTTAATTATTTTATTCTACACTTATTTTGACCTATTTCACAAGGTAAACAGTAAATTGATGAATGTCACTTGCAGCACATAAAAGCCCAGATCACCGCTCTAAATCTCTCACCGATTTCGAAATATTTCGTCATCTGTTCCTTCCCGTCGTCAGTTTGCCACGTGATATGTTATTTGTGTTATGGAATAAGATGGTCAGAATAGGGAAAAAAGAGCACACCCTTAAAGATCAAGCAAAGTTCACAGAAAAAAATCCCTTTGTGTTCTCGCAGCTCACTCAGAATTTTCAGAATCATCTCAACAACAGTAGCTTGGCTAGACCTACAATTTTTTGTAGGGTGTGATTCTGAGAACTCAAAGCACGACTACGGAAAATTTTTAGCCCTAGGTGTAAACCTACGAGTTAAACTTTGTATCTTAGAACCCCTGATAATGACTCGAGACAGTTTGAAGTGTTTTGTGTAATATCTCAGACAATAACTTTCTCATTCCACTGAAATTTAGGGGAGACACTGCCCCCTCCCCCCAGTCCACCTTTCTTGACCACGCCAGTGGTTAACAAATTCAGGAATGGATAATTTACACTAAATCTTCCACGCTCTGTTGTCTGAACAATATTTTAAATGAAAATGGATGGTCCAACTGAACGAGCACTTACATAAGCACACTAATATATTCTCTGGCATTAATTAAACAATGTCGAGTTATACGCGCGCCCAGGAAGGAAAGCGCACTTATGCAAGTAACAAAATTATTAAAATTAATCAGCCGATAGTCTGCCCATGTACATTTAGTGATAAAACACAAATATAGTAGGAGTACGTACATTGAGGGTCTCTTTCATGTTGAACTCGGCGTATCAAAAAAGCAAAACAATTAACGAAGCTTTCAGAAGAGCACAAAATGGATTAGATTCATGTTTTTGCAATGAGTTGGGTTCTCAAGGTACAGCAGATCTCGTCCGATGAGGATTCTACGTTTAAAACGTCAGGGGAAGAACTCGGCCGAGTTAAGAAAAGCTCATCACAGATAAGACCCGTTCGTAAAGATATGTTTTTGCTAACTTGTAGGTAACGCAGTGTTTTCTTTCAGATTTTGCTACTTTGGATGTTTCAAGCATACGGAGATGTCAACTCCAGCAGCTGCGGTGAAACAGGTATGCCAAAGTTGAACCAATCTTGAGAAATTAGCTGTAGGCAGAATAAACATAGTACAGAATACTTTAAATAGTATTCAGTGTGTGAAGTGAAAACTGTTTAAAGAGGCCAGCTGGTGAGACTAGGATTCGTTCGATTCGACAAAGGAAATTTCTCTAGATTTATTTTGTACTGATTTGCAGTACGGCGTTGAAGGACCACAAGTAACTAAAAACTTGGCGAGGAGAAAGCAAAATTGTATAGAGAACACACACAGGAAATAAAAAGATGTTACCCGAGATTGAAAAAGTAAAAAAATGACTGCAAAGTTTGTGGTAGCTCGGCGACCTATATTTAAATTGAAGGCTACGCGTCCCATTAAGGCGCACTTTTAAAGAAAAATGACTTGATAAAATCGTGATCGATTCCGTTGCTCATCTACGAGATCGTCCGGATTCTATTTTGCGGTCGTCATCGTCGCATGGTCTAGAATCACATCTTGTAGTTCTACGGTGTAGAGGGGCATGAAATATGTAAGTCTGGAACAGCTGTTTGTTTGCGAAACAGAACAAATTCACCCATTTGTACCTGTTGTACTGACAAAAGAAATGCACAATGATTGCAAAGACAAACTGCTTTTAAACCGTGATCCTATTCAGTCTGTTTAAGGTAAATTTGGTCGTTGTTTTTTTGTTTGTTTTTTTCCCGTAGAAAGGTAAAACAGAATTTGGTTACCAAATTAACTGTCCCCAGCCGTTACGTTTGCGTTTATTATTAATTCCACGGGTTATTTTCACGTGTTGATTGAGATTGGTTTGCCTGATAACTAAATGGCTAAGGTTTACGAAGAAGCATTTTCAATATAAAGTCTGAGGAATGTGGAAAAAAAATAACCGGAACCAAAAAACAACACAAACGATGGCATGGGAAAACACTCAGTTCAGTACTATTTGAAAAATTTCAGATCATTAGAATAAAACAACTGTTTTAAACTATTTTATTATAGCCAAACAATATAATTTGACGAACGTCTAAAAGCAGTTTCCAGTTCAAGGCGTCGTTTCATGGTGCACATTTCGCAAAAAGTTTAATCATCAAGTAAAATTTCAGAAAGTAAAATTTGACGAACAAGCGTTGAGCACATAAAACAACTCCTCTTCGAGGGAATCTTTGTGAGTAGTATTAACAAAGTTTATGAACAACAGCTGTTTGGGCATGAAGTCAACGCTCCACACCCAGGGTAAATTAACTCATAGCTCATTTACAAACATTTGAATTTTGGCTAACAAATACAACCATTGATATAAATGCCTAATGTGAGTGGAGTTTAGCAATGATTTTAAAAGGGTTTCTCAAGACGACTTCTCGTTCTTGGAAGAAATTTCATGCAGAAACATCAGGCTACCTACGTCATAAAATACGTGGGCCTTGTCGTTATCAGCCATCACTTTCAAATAAATAATAGCTTTGATTCCACTGCTTACTTCGCCGAACGAAAATAACACACGTACAAAAACAAGACTGAGTCACCGAAGAGCAGAAGTATATAAACAGAAGGAGGCTGATGACGACATTTCTTCACGCACAGAAATGTCGGTGGCAGTTAATAAATGCATGTGATAGGCAATTTATCAGGTTTTCAAAATGGGTAAAACCTCTCTTTAAGTAGCGTTTATTTTTATTTTTGAAAAAAATGTGGTATGTTATATCCCCGCATAAGATTAAACGAATGACTGGCTTAAACGGGATATGTTTTTTCGGGCCTCTAAAAAAATCTTTTCTGGCAAGCCGCAAGTAATGAATTCACTCGAAAAAAAGTTGTTCGATATTGAAATCTGAAGAACTGCCATCAAACGTAGACTCAATATCTAAGGAACGTCGGTCTTAGTTTCAGTAAAAAATCTCGCTGAATCAAAATAAAAGTCGCTACAAATTGCCACCCGTATCTGCCTTAGTCACCAGTCTATGTCGTCTAACTTTAACTGACATCAAATTGCAACAAGTCTGAGCGTTTCGGTGGTTCTCTACCTATTCAGGCTATGCATGGTGTTTGATACCCAGAAAAACTCTAGGCTCCAGACGGAAACTCGAAGCCGCAACTTTCTGCATGCTTGACCAGATGCTCAAACTACTGGTCACTTGAATGGAGATGGTATAGGACGGTTACCCAAGGTATTTAAACCTGGGGCGAGTAAGTCTACTAAGACTTACTACACTCTAAGAAACACGGATCAACTAGAAAAAATAACATCTAACTGGAAATTCACCGTGGTCTAACGGCTTGCAGTGGGATTCTCATCGTCCACTAGGGACGTTGCAGTTGTTTGAAAACGTTGGAGTCGCGGATTTAAGACTGATGGTTCAATTTCAATCATGCTCTTAAAAGCACTGACAAAGGCCCGTAATCACCTGACCACATTGAACTGGCACATCCTCCGCAAATTATGGCCAGAAAATCCACAATTAAACGTGTGACGTTTTGGGCGTTTTTACAATTGGATGCTGCTTCGTGGTTTCGTAACAAGGGTTGTTTATGAGGTTTTACCTTCACATTCAGTCGCTCGAAAAACATAGACCTGATAGCAGGTTGTTTTTGCTGGTTAGTTTAGATACGTTTTCTGGACCTTTGCCAATCGCGTGAGAACTTTACTGTTGTGTCTTCTTAGGATTTCAATTTAAATTTATCTAAAAGACCATTCATAATTTATACCTAGGGAGCTTATTAACATTCTGAGTGCGATCGTATGAAAACCAGAAAACTAATCCGGTTGTTAATTCCTGTGCAGTAGATATATTTTCTGATATATTCATTGCACAGGAATTAAATCTAACTTCATATCTTTTAAAAATTATGCTTTCGACAACATATTCTTCAGCAATTATTCAATGCATAGGAAACACATATCTACGGCACCGTATATACCCGCCAAAAAGATACACTAGTTTCATACAACCGACCTCAGAGAAGCAGAAAATCTTACTGACTACCGAAGTTGAATGGCACACTTGACTGAAGACTTTTGGAAGTGAAGGCTTCTGAAAATTTCAACGTAAAATATAAAAACGATAACCTGACTCCGAATGATGAAATCATCTTTTAGCAGCAATTCGTACATGACATCGAGACCGCGATAAAGCCGCATTTGCGACCGACATGCTTCCTTTGGCACGTAAAGGTTCCTTAGAATTCAAAAATTTCTTGATCACTTTTAACAAAAGTTAACATAGGAATCACATTTCCAGGGAGTAATTTTCTTTTGTGTTTATCACACGATAACTACGCCAGTAGTTTTTCATCTAATTTTTGATAAAAATTTGAATAAAATCTTCATACTACTGCTGTAGTTAATACTGCGGTATTCAATACTGAGCGAAACGATAATGTTGATGGGTCAGTTGGGCGCCATTATGGCAGTTTCGTAATTAATATATTCATTGCAGAGGCAAATTTGGGTAGTAAAACATGACCGATAGGAACTAGGACGCCAATTAAAATCAACATGAAACCAATCACCATTACCCTCAAAACCAATCTATGCTTACCTGCATAAACTTTTAGAAATACTGTAATTAAATGTACATTCAGTAAATACTGAATTAGAAAGAACCGAAAAGGGACAAAAACTCTTATTTCAACCGCCCATTAATTAATAACACAAATGTTTAGTGTTCTGAACAAAATAATCATGAATAAAAACTCCCCTCCCTTCCAATTGGATTGTAAATCAGCCAGCAATTAAAATTTCCCAGCTACAATAGTCCTGATTGACATAACGTCAGGGCGAAAACGGCCCCAACTCAACCAATGTTCGTCTCTAACTACCTTAACATGTCGGCACCCAGCTGCTTACCTGTTTTTCACTGATGAACTCCTCCTCGTCCTTCGTATGATTCCTTCTTCTTGGTCAAACAGGGACGTCCGAATTCAACCATTCGATCGTTCGTTCGTCGAGGTCAATTAGTCCAGCTATATCTTTTGGTGGCATGTCATGTACCTCAACGTGGTGCCACTGGAAATGGCTCATTTCAGTGAAACGGCTAAACAGGACGACCAGAAACCGACCTATGCGATATCGCAAAGGAACGTTCTACGTCGACCAACTGATGAACCAGTAACGGTAGACAGTACTCTCGTCCATCGAGTCAGCGACCCTATATTTCTGAGGAAAATTTAAAAACAAATGGCCAAATTTGAATGATCTATTCCACCAGTATACATACTCTAGGCATCAAAACTGATAATTTGTGAATTATTAATGAGTTTGAGAGTCATCGTTCTCAACAAAAGAATTATATTACCTTTTCTATTTTTAAGGAGCAAAATACGAGGTAGCTTGCGAAGGAGACAACATTAACCTTATATGTCCCGGGGAAGGTCCCAGGATTATCATTGAATCCGCCTTTTACGGAAGACAACAACCAGAGTCAGAAATTTGCGCCCGAAGTCGAACAAACACCGATGACAATTTTTCCAACAACGATACTTGCGAAATAAATGTCTTTCACGAGGTTTTCAGCCGGTGCAATGATAAACAGAAATGTGAATTCATTGTACACAGCTCGATGTTCAACGACTCTTGTCCCCACGTGTACAGCTACTTGATTGTCATGTACCAATGCAGTAAGTAGTTTCAATATTTTGACAATTCCAAGGTTTGCTTTTTTTAAACAGTGCCGGTGTATAATATGAGGTTGAATTGAGTAATAGTACAATATAAACTTAATGCAGTGTTCAAAACTCCAAAAGCAGTGTTTTACCAAGTTTAAAAATTCGAACGGGCTGTCTACATTGCGATCTGAATAGAATATTGATCTTAAGAGGTAGAGATGGAGGTAGTGGTGGAGGTATAGGTGGAGGTGGAGGTGGAGGTGGAGATAGAGGCGGGGGTAGAGGTGGAGGTAGAAATGGAGATAGAGGTGGAGGTAGAAATGGAGATAGAGGTGGAGGTAGAGGTGGAGGTAGAGATGGGGTAGAGGTGGGGTAGGGGTGGGTAGGGGTGGGGTAGAGATGGGGTAGAGGTGGGGTAGAGGTGGAGGTAGAGGTGGGGTAGAGGTGGGGTAGAGGTGGAACAGACGTGGAGGTGGAGGTAAACGTGGAGTTGGAGGTGGAGGAGGAAGTAGAAGTAGAGGTAGAGGCGGAGGTGGAGGTGAAGGTAAGGGTAGAGGTAGAGGTGGAGGTAAAAGTGGAGGTAAAAGTGGAGGTAAAAGTGGAGGTAAAAGTGGAGCTGGAGCTGGAGGTAGAGAAAGGAGTAAAGTTAGAGGTAGAGACGGGATGTTGATGTAACTGTTGTTGATACAAAATTAACTGAACTATGATTCTTCTTCAGCCTGCACTAGAAGGTACCCAAGAAGTGATGTACAATCATCATGTATTCCCAGGCCATCCTTCCAGGCTGAAAATCCTCCACCGTCGTCGACACAAATGATTAGCACATCAATATCGCGAAGTATACTAAGTACGACACACCATCCAACCAGCTCGATCAACTTTTCATCACTGTCCTCGGATCCACGCAGTCCTCCTAGTACCCAGTCTATCGCAATAACACATTCAACAGCTCACGTCAAAGCCACGGTTTCGAAAAGTGTTGCCGTGCGAAAGCGTCCAATGAAAATGGATATAAGAAGGACGACATTACTCGTTCTACTAGAAATGTTCGTCGTTTTCAATGGTTCGTGAATACAGACCATTAAAAATATTTTTGTGCCAATAATTACACGTATGCACATACATGTACATAAACATAGATTTAAACCATACACATACACATATACTTATACGTACATACGTATGTATGTATATGTATACGTAACATATACATATACATATACATACACATACACATACACATACACATAAACACATACGCATATGCATATGCTTATAAATATACATATAGATAGACATACCGATATTGACATACATATACACATATACGTATATGTATATAATATTATTAATAATTCATGAAGAAAACCCAAAAGAAATTGCTAAAATTTCCTGAAACTTTAAAATGGCTGGTGGACATGGTCATTTAAAATAAATCCTATACAGTTTGGACGCTCATATTGTATCTACTTCATACATACTTATATACATTTGCTGCTGAAGTGGTAATAACTTATCTAGTTCAATGAATATTTCCTTTTTTAAAATAATAAGACAAGTTTTTATAAATATCCTCACTCTTCTTAGAAACTTTTGAAGAAAATCCATGGATGGCCATGGTTTGGTGCTCTCTAGGAATGCTCTTTGGTTTTCTTATAATGATCATAGTCTTGTTATTGCTTCGTCTGCCACGTAAACGTGAAGACAAGCGTCTGTTTCGTTTAAGTCAGCTTGAATCGAACGAGGTAGACGTTGCAAGCCCGACAATCCAAACCAACTGCCAATTTCCAGATTCACCACCAGAGAAGAAAGAAAGACGATATAAAATAGAGGAACAGTCGACAAAGAGGAGCATTCCTGATACACATCAAAGAGGATGCAACAGTTTGGCAAGCACAGATTCATCTTTGAGTATTACGAACGCAAACACGTTATTTACCAATCCGTTGTGGGCCGAGTCAAGAGTAAACAAAGCCAGCACCTCAGGGCCTCTTTCCAATAACAATAATCCGTGTAAGGTCGAACTGTACGGAGAAACGACCGTTACAGTAAATGAAACAACAGAAACCTTCACCAAAAGCCTGAATGAATCACCAGACACATCTACCAATGATCAGGATCAAGCAAGAAAAACCTGTACCAGGAATGAATATCCTAATAATGAAATCAATAACCAAAGAATGGGTAGGAAAATTCATTCTGAAGCTGACCCGCCTAAAATACCAGTCGGTATTCCTTCACGTCGAATCTCTGTCGACTCACCTTCGTTCCACTCCTGTCAGGCATCTTCAGTTGCCGTGAGTAACCGCCCATTAGAGACCTCCGAAGACAAGTGGTTAATAATGAATTCCGGATCTTGGCACAGTCTTGGCAAAAATCTTTCAAATTACACAGGCAAGCTTTTATCAAGGTTTGGAGTTCGAACGGATATCCATGAAGCCGGCTATAACACACTTCCCAGTACATCTTCAAGGGCGTCTGAACCCAAACTCACGTTCACATTATCCGACACAGCACTTTCAGCTCCTTGTGTACACAACAAAAACTTCACCACGGATACCTTACAACGTCCGTCTTTATGTAACAACCGATGGAAGGACACCAGTGATGGGACCCAAGCTCGCACAGCCAATGAGCAAGACAACAGTGATAGCCGCGGCAATCCAGACGCTGTTGATCGATTGGAAAACTGGACACGGTCATCTAGAAGCCAGAGTGTCGGTTCGTTCACTAAAGACACATATCTCAAGGTAGAGAACAACGAAATCGGTTATCATTATCAAACTCCACAGGTCACTATTAACGGAGAGACAATAAACTCCATTACGAGACCTTCACGTCTCGAAAACATTTCAAACGAATACTCTGCCTATTCCACGGACAGTCCACACCCAGATCACTTGAGGGAAAATTCACTACAGATACCATTTGATAACATTAATAATGTGTTGGGTAACCGTGAAAATTGTTTGTCGACGGACGTCACTAACCCTCAACGACCAGCCGTATTCTCACGGTGTAAAAGTCCAAGGAAATCTCCACCAGAAAGCAGACGAAGTTCTGGGTACTACAGCAACAATCCGTCGCCATCTGCAGAACATCCATTTTGTTCCGTCAATTCACGAAGCTCGCGAGAAAATCAAAAGGACGTCGCTCTCAGGAAACGAGAAAAGGAACGACATATGAAGGACAAGCAAACCCGAAGGAACTTACTTCATCCCAGTGTTGAAGAACAGACGGTCAACGGTGGTGACGATCTTCCCCCTCTACCACCCCCACCCCCTCCGCTACCACCACCTTCCCCATTACCACACCTATTTGCTTTAAGACTTCAGTCACCCAAGACAAAGACACACCATGATAACCATGAGCAGATAAACGTCTCGAAAATGTCTGTGAAAAAAGTACATTTTGAGACTACAGCTCCGTGAACTCGACGAAAATACAAAAAATATAAAGTTTCGAATAGGAATAAGAAAATTTAAAAGTGGACTTTTAATTACGGGAACTTTGAAAAGACTATTGAAATGATAGTGAAGTAATAGTTTAAGCACGAATTTGAGTGTTTCATCAGAGGTTCCAAACACGACAAAAAAATGAGTTCTCAAACGAGTATTTCCATTGATTTACAGTTTGTTTGTTTCAGTGATTTGTATATGTAAATTAAGAAATGTGATCCTGATCACTCATGATTTTCCTTACAGGTTTTCATTTGGTATCCAAATGCATGGAAAATCAGATAAGACTGCATTTCTTTTTGAATACCAATTTTATTTGACAAAGTTCTTGAGATCGACATCCAAAGACATAAAAAATTACAGATTTCCTCGGGATGCTTTCCCTTGAAGTCCTCCGGCAAGAGTGGCGATCACATCCCGCATTTCGTGTCATTATATTGTCGTAAAGCTACTAAATTAAAACAACTAATACACACATTGGAATAGCGTGGTAATTCATACACCTTAGCATGTTCTCAGGTTATTTCAATGACAAAAATACTTTTATTCAATCATATAGACTGTAAGATAAATTTACTTAATAATTACCATAATTGTCAAGCGACACTTATAATGAATTAAAAGTTATTAAGAAGTATAATAATCATTAAAATCATTAAAATCATGTAATCAAATAAAACATAAACAACTTTCCCCACTACTATGTTCAATGTTAGTTTCAATGGCTTGTCTTTGTGGGGATGTTCTGGTACCTCTCCTACATGCCAATGCCGATCCAATGAGGGCAAGGATAGTAAGTAGTACTGTACTCCGTCTTTCTCTTCATTGCAAGGAGCTCAGCCATACGTTTGCATGCCACTGAAGTTTCTTTTCCTAACCCTCCTGGGGTTGAGAATACCAGAGGCGTAAAGGAGGCATACCCAACTTCCCTGACTCCGTTGCCGAATTCCCTTTCCATTTCAATACTTGACTGAATTACGGAATCATACTCAAAGAAACTAAAATATATTGAGGTGTTACCTTCGCCAAGGAGAGAATACTGAGTCGCAAGGCGTCGGCTATTTATATTTTCATCAAGATCTAGAGTGTCGAGCGAAAACTAAATTAAAACTCGAAATAAACTAAACAAACTATACTGAACTTAGTTCATAAAAGTTTAATGTAACTAATGAAGATCGAACCAAAATTAAACTAAAGCCCAAGAAAGTAGGAATACACAGTAATGATGCGCAAGCAAGGATAAAACAAAGCCTGGTTGATAAGTTGGATTTCACCTTGTACAGGAATTAAATTTACATCCAATCTTAACTAAGAAAGATTAAATAAACTGATGGTTTCTTGATCTTGCGATATGGGATTTATAAAGGTCATTTATGAATTACTAAATAGCTTCGCGAGAAAATAACTTGCGGTAAGTGTTGTCTTGAAACCATAGAAATGAAGGCAGTTTAAAATTTTATACGGCAGATGTGGTGTAAACCTGATCAAACAAACAGAATTGAAAATGGCAAAATGAGAAAGAAAATAAAACCGAAAGAAATTGAAGGCCAAATATAGAAAATATGAAACCAAATTTTCGAGCAACTTCCTTCATCAGAATAAAGAGTGCATACTGGCTCCTTTTTTGTTAGGTTTTTGTTTGAAATGAAAAGAAGAGAAAATGAAAATTTTAAAAAATTCCAACCAATTAATAAAGGCTATCAAAATGTGTATTTACTCCAGTTAATTTATAACAGTTCACCACAATCAGTTTCAGTCATAGGATCATTTTTAGCAATACCCCAAATTAGGACTGGCCTAAGACATCGCACTGTAGAACAGCTGACTTAACCCTAAGCATTACCCTCGAATCTAGACTTTGCAAAGCCAATAGCGAACCAAGATTTTCCCCAATAAATAACCATACGCTCGAGGCATAATTTGATATATTATTAACACCTACTTAACAACTTCTCTTGTGCTTTTATTTATTTCGCTCAAGTCCACATCACGACAAGGCAAACAGCATGATATTTAAAACAACTTGAATCCTCAAAATGCACATTGGTATTGGGTTTTTGGCCATTTAGTCCTAAAATTTTGAATAATACCAATGGATTTACCAAAAGCTGAACGATATTAAAGAAATGGGGGAAATAATCTTTTGACAACAACGGCCGCGTGGCTTCCTTTGACATGGTGCTCACTTAATTATTTAAATTTCCTGCGGTTTCATTTCAATACAAACTGGTGAGCACAACGACAAAACAAAATCACAGTGCATTGCCAGCCAGGAAGAGAGAGAGATACCAGACGACCTGGAACCATGAAAAGACTTGAAATGTTGGCTCTCACAGTGATCAGTTTCTTGGCATTGTCAGCAGGTAAACAGTTGGGCGTTTCATTTATAACAGTTTATCAAGCTTGATGTATAGTATTACGGATTGAAACTAGTACTAGATATTTAGTGGTTTACAGCTATCACGGCGATTTGTTCAAAACCAAACTTCGTCCCGTGTCTTAATTTATGTGTCCTTCTGAAAGTTAAAATATGTACCCCACAGTAGGCTTGGAATTATTAAGACCGATGACTGAGGTCAGCCCTTAATCTGGGAATTCGACGACATTTTTTGAAGGACGAGTTTCAACATATCAGCAGTATGAACTTTTACCGATACTTGGAAAGGCGTTCACTTAATAAAACTAAGCCTATTTGCTAAACAATGAAAAGGATTAGTTGTCAAAGAACTCTTTTGATCAAGGAATGTCTGGACGGCATATAAGTACAAGATTAACGAACAGTAAAAAGAAATAAAAATTAATTAAACATGTTAAACACACGAGATCTTGGCGTATTCAATAAGAAGATAGGTAGCGCAGATGTTTTCTGAAAGTCAGATAAATTTTATCTAGTGTGTAGGCTGAAGATAAACACGGATTATAAACCCCAGAGGAATATGAAATTCCTGAATATAAGTGGGAGTATGAACGTCCGGCTATGCATGAAGCTACAATGGTTGAGAGTTTAAAACAGATGTAGTTATACAATAAGATTATGGACTCCCTTGGCAGCGAATTTCTAATTTATCAGAAAGAGGAAACATTATAAAATACTGAAAAAGACAAGTGGGGTTTGAGGAGATTGCTGTTTGTTTCGTAACGCCAATACAAATTCTGAATTCAGAACGCTACAGTATGTCTCGAAAGCGGATCGTGGCACAATGACACTTAGTGATACCATACTGTCATCAAAGTGATACAACAAATTAAAATTGTGACTAATTTTGTTACACAGTTTTTTATCTTAATTAACTTGCCGAAATTTACGCAACAGTTCTTGAAACAGGAGTAGAAAAATGTCATTATGAACGGTTAAAGTCAACCAAAATACGTTGACTCGAGCGGGATTTGGACTTGTATCGTCCCGTTATCGAATCGCTGCTGTCAGAGACGTAGGAACCAACTAATCAATGGGGGGAGCACAATCATGCTCTAGGAGAAGTCCAGGGGAATGAACCCCGGGAAATTTTTCATTTTGCTGGGGAAAAAACTATATAAAACACCTTTTTAGGGAAAAATTTAATTATCTTCACTCCTCTAATTCAACATAAAAATTTAGACAAAATCTCTTTGTTTGTAAGTATTGAGACATGGCCTTGACAGTAATCTTTCTTTTTAAAACATGATACAATGACTGGCCATATGTCATATGAAGCAGTTGACACACCAGTCCAAGATATACTCAATCGATCACTTATTATATTTCTTTAATTTTCCCCCCTTTTTCCCCTTAGCTTACAAATATACAAAAAGGAAAGGGCAAATTTTTTGTGGCCAGATATATGGTGACCGGGAGGGTAAATCCAATGACTTAGGGGGCTTCCCCCATCAAGATATACTATTCAAAAGGCCCTGAAGCAAATAGTTAGCAGGAATAAATGATTCTTTAATATTTTGCAATATCTATATTCTTCTATTTAGAGGCCCAAAACAAAAATTTCAAAACGGATTTCGCTTGCGATAAGAAGGCCAGTCTGCATCTGTGTCCTAAGCCGCTTGCGATTCAGGTTCAAAAAGCAAAGTTTGGGCGAGGAAAGACGTTCATCTGTTCAAGAAAAGCAAACAGCACGAACGTATGCGGCATGAAAGATATTACGAACTACGTGAAAGCCAAATGTGATGGAAGAGAGACTTGCCAGTTCCTTGCAGATACATCTGTCTTGGGAGAGGTCGAAGGATGTACTTACGTCTCGAAATACGTTGAAATTCACTACACATGTCGTAAGTTTTCCACAGTTATTTGTGGCTAAATTCAACCGTAAGCCAAATTGTAGGTTGCATGTTATAAGCTAATTTATTTTACGTGAATTTGAAAACATTCGTATGAGCTAAAACATGTTTCGAATTTCGAAATACTATAAATCGTGTGATATCACCGATCTGACCAATTTTTTACAAAAATTTTTCGTATATCATGAATGGTATTTCAGGAGTTGATTCAAGAGAATGAGCCTTTAGTTTAATAATCTTGGTGATACAGAAACGAGGCGAAGCCGAGTGTCTTTGTATCCCGATGCACAACGGACACGAATTTTGTAAATTTCTTCTAAAACGCCCCCTAAATCATGTTTGGAAAATTATAAAAAGTTTCTATAAATCATTGAAAAGGTATTAAGAAATCCATTTTGCTGAAACGGCTTCGTTGCAGAAGGCGGCTGCAGTGTCTGCAAATGTGATACAGAAGTGAAGTTTTGTTAACCAGTTCTGCATACTTACAGACAGTGATTAAACATTAAGCAAAGATTACATACCGTGACTGAGGTGTTTAAGCGATATATAAACCTGAGGGCGAAGCCCGAAGGGTGATATGTCGCTTAAACACTGAGGTCTAAGGTATATAACCGACTTATATCACCATTGGTGAGGTTTTCTTAAACTAATTTAGCAAAGTTTGGCTAATCTCAGTTGACTTTCGTCCCAGATATTTCCATTTTCTAGAATGTAAGACCGCTAAGTGTTTGGATATTGTTGTGGAGAATATTGAAAGTTTCCAAAAGAAATAGTGATGGCGATAGTGTTTACTAGTGGAATAAATGTTGCCGATTTGATGGCATGTGTTGATGAATGATATGTTTTTACGTTTTAAGTCGTTTTTGATATTTGCAAGGAAGTGCCAGGTTGAGCGTTCTGTTAGATTTACAGGTTGGTAACTAGATATCAACCTCATGAATAATATTATAATAATTCATAATATCATTCATACTTGAGCAAATCTGGTTAACAGCACTTCTTAAAGGTGGGGGATCCGGTCCCCCATTGCCTCCGTGACCACACCACTGAAGCCACCTGAGATAGGCAGTGAAGCACGGGGGGGAGTTGGCTAGCAATTACTGACTGATTGGGTGTCAGATCCTTTTTGTTCTTAGAGACGAACGACGTTCAAGACCAATGTATGGATCATTTAAGTGTGCCAGAAAGAAATGAAGACAGCCATGTAACGGCGAACGTGGACTTACAAGACGACACACAATTCAGCGTCAAAAATAAGAACGAATCGTCAGCAAATCAGATGGGATTTTTGTCGTTAATTATCAGTATCTTAGGAACAATTCACTGCTTGAATTAAACAAAAACTTTCTTAAAAAAGTCATTTGTTGAGGACACATTATTTACAATGTATTATAAACCTTTCCAGCTAGAATAATTATTTTAAGCATGCAAGAAATGTAGTCTAAATAGCGAGTTAGCAAAACCTATTGAACAACGTTTGGCTGCGAAGTTAACAAAAAGTCATGGTTATTTGTGCTTGGTATATTTAGTTGTAGTCTCAGCAGAATTAAAACAAGGTTGATTTAATGTGTGTCGACAGACGTTATTTGTGCCAGTGTATTTAATAAAAGCGAGAAATTAAAAGACAATTTTTAAATCCTTATTGGAGAATGAATATATAGCGCAGTATTTTTACAAGTGAAAAACCCAGTACCTCTTCCCACAGACCTTGCAGGAAACCTTGGTTGAGTTATAATATTACATTTAGGTTATTACCTTTCCAGCTTAACCAAGCAATGGCAGTACTTGCACAACTGCGCGCCGGTGTTGCGATATAACTTCATGCTAAATTGACGTGGATCTTGCATATAATGAGCACCGGAACGACTCCACGTTCACCAGGATCAATGTAATTTCATTGAAGCATTTCTGAAAGATAAAAAATGTATAAATAAATAACAAAAGAAAATGTGTAGTCGATTCCCGAAGCCAGAGATGTGAACGTGAACTTAATTTGAACTCAGATCAGGGGTTTCGCCAGAGGGGGTAGAGGGATTACAGCACCCCCGTCGAGGAACCTTAGCCCCTCCTTTCGGAGAAATTTTAGCAATTTGTCGGAGAATTTTCACTGATGATAGTACATTTATATATTGTAAAAACTATGAGTACTTGTCATCGATTTAACCAAGGAAGATAATAGACTTTTCTCTTCATGTCAAATTTAAAAGTAAATTCTTTCTAGTCAGTTGTTGAGATTATGCTGGTGAAAAATAACATGAGGTTTTCGACCTTCAAAAAAGAAAATAATAAAGGGAGCATGATCCTGGTCCTCTGGTGCACCCCCCTGTCCGGGATGTTCACCCCTGTGCCGAGCAATTCCTGGTGTCACCCTTGACTCACATCGATCCGAGAGCCGTCTGTTTTTTGGGGTTGTTTTTTTAACTCTAGCTTAAACGCCCCTCAGATCGGAAAGTCTTGGCAAGCTTCGGCGATGAGGATCAGTAAAACTTTAGGGATCAAACCGAACCGTGCCTCCCAGTCGTTATGACGAACGTTTTGCCATTCCTTCTAATCCCCTGACGACATCTTTAGCATTTCTAGTCAGTGGGTTAACGCTCTTACACAACGGACAGCGCAAGGATGCTGTGAAAAGATAAAAATCCCCTAGGTAATGTCGTGTGCAATACGAGAATGGCGTCAAGAATACTTTCGACGGGTCAAGTCCAATTCAGCGAATGCACCTAAATCAACTAGTTGATTGCGGGCTCAACTCGCCAAACCATAACCCTAAACCTTAACCTTTACCCTAACCCTAAAGCTGACCCTAACAGGTCAGCGGTCTGGCCGCGTCCCCTAAACTGCACTCTGAACCTTTCGATTGCCGTGTAAAGACCACAACGTGGCTCCTTTGAGCTTTTACTTTTGCATGTTGCAAATAATTGGGTCTTTAAAATAAACCTTATTCAGAAATGGCTCCTTATTAAATATTCTTTTATGAGCATTTTAACTACTCCTCGAGCCTCGTTGCTGTGAATGAAATCGAGAAGAATCTTTGCTCTCAGACGAGGATAGGAAGTTTAATTAATGAATATTCGTGACTGAATAAAAACTCCACAAGATCACCATCTATGCATTTGTGTTGAACCATGCTTCGTTTTCACCTTACGCAAAACTAAGTCACCGGGATTCATTTTTTTGTTTTGGGGTAAACCACTTCGAACTATCTTGTGGTGTCTAGAACTCAATTAAATATACATCGATCCACGTGTGAGGTATACTGATTTGGGCTAATTAACACCTTATCTCAAACTGTTACGAATGTAACAAAAAGACCCAAAAAGATGCGGTAAATGCATGAGTTCTGTAATGTCCTACAAAACGCAGACTAATATACCCCAAGCTTCTTCACCAATTTAACTGTTGAAAGTAGTTTCTTGAATTAGACTTGCACCTTGAATGGTACAGTTACAAACAACGAAAGCAACGGTCACCATGTTGTTGGAATCGGGAGAACAATTAAGAGGAATTTTCTCGGTTAAGGTATAGCTAGGAAATAATTTAAAGTTAACTTTTGCGTCGAAGATGAGAAGACATTAGTCTCGCCTGAACTAATATCTTGGTTTTTCAAAATGACCTTATCTCCGTTTACAGTTCTGTTTTATGCACTTTCAAGATGAGTTCAGTCAGGGATTTTTTAATGGTATATTTGTACACTTTGAGTAAAGTTCACAACTAATCGTAAGTAACCACTTTCTTTTACATCTAAAAATGTTTTAGAGGGTTTGGATTATCCGGTTTTTGTTTGCACAAAACGGAATCAACGATCTCCTTACGTGGGTGACTTGGCTATTTATTGTTATCAATATTGGTCGAAGGTCTGATTAACGCTTAAAGTTTCGGTCATCATCGCTTTACCTATTTACTTGTACGAAAAGAAAGAGTTGTCTTTTACTTCTAGAGGTAGTGCAAATGTGATTGTACTATCCAAAGTGAAAAACATAAATAAGGGGGAGAAAAAACCTCGTTTCCCATATATATTAATAATTCTATAGCTTTTACAGATAATTTCAGAATCATCCTCAGAGATACAGTACATGAACAGAAACTTTTCATGATAATCTGACACTGCCTTGCGAGTTCAAATCCCGCTCGAGTCAACATTTTTCAGTTGACTTCGCCAGTGTTACATTTTCATGAAAAGTTTCTGTTCTTTTACAGATAACCGAGAAGACTTTTTAAAACGGCAAACATACAAACATTTAATGTATAATTAAATGTATATACAACGGATATCAACAATTATGATTAATATCAACATTCTAAAAGAGGTAACAACTGGGTTGCGTAACTATTACCATGTATGTGATTTTTCTGTTATTATGTCGTTTCACACCTCAAAATCCGGTTTGAAGGCCTTCAAAGACCGAGTGTGTGTTTGTTTCTGAAGGTTTCTTGCGTGTTTTGGTAGGTGTGCATATCTTAACATGAACCTTTCAAATAAATTATGGAAAAGATAAGAAAAGTAATTGAAACCTAAAGTCACCCCCACCGCTCCATGAAGATTGCGTGCGAACAAGATATGTTTTTGAACACGTTACGAAGTCGCTTAATAGGTATAATTTTCTTCCATAAACGTCGTGCAAAGACAGATTCATTCCATTTCAAAACCAACTCCTAGACAGATGAACCGTAGCGAAAGTGGCCATAAGGTTTGGTGTTTACAGATAAATTCAAAGGGCAGTAATCATCGAACTCGTGAACTGCAATAACAACGCTGCACTTGTTATTCGTGAAGTTATTTTTCAAAACAGGAATAAACCTAAGGCATTGAAACACTTTTTTAATATAAATATTTCGTTCAAATTGGCTGAAATATGTGAATGACATCTTTCACAACGTACTACGACTGACTTTGGTGGAAGTTTAAAATTAAATCGACGTCATTAATCGACGAATACGCCAATCGCGTTTCAAACAACCGTTGTCTAATACCCCCCTCCCATCTTCATGATACAACAGCACATGAACTACATGGAAAACATTTGCTTATAATAATTAATCCTAGACAGGAATCTCTTTATAAAATACCTTATAATAAAAAAAAGATTTGACGCGTGTCACTCACAACTTTTTCAAATTGAATTTCCACCTAAGGAGTACAGGTATTAACCACACTGAGGTTGTGACCCCAGGAAGTAGTCACTCCCGAAAGTAGTTACCCTCCGAAGAAGCAACCGTGGGCATGCCCAGGGGGGATAAGAGGAGTCCGACTGCAACCCCTCTTGGATCCAAAATAAGTTATCAACACTTTTTTGTGGTGTTAAAAATTGAGTTTTGTGATGAAGACAGTTCAGATTAAAAGCATTTTCAATGTTTTGTATGTTCGCAAGGAGGTTAGCCAGCCGTTGCACGCCGGGAAGATCCCGCCAAAAATAACATGAGATGCGAAACGACCCCCTTCGAAATATCCTGCGTAATGTCCCTGGTTACGACCATGAGAACGTAACGGTCACGTAAAGAACAAATGGAAAACACTTGAAAAAGAAAAAACAAACTGAATGTAACCATCATTGGCGTAACTACCGAGGGGTCTGGGGCAGCCCAGACCCTAAAAGTTTACTGGCCCACCCCATCTTGTAGAGTAACGTAATCATCAACCTCTATACAGTTGGACATGTCCGGCAATTTCAGGTGTGCAAGATGACATATTTGAGTGTTTGAGAGGCATTTCCCAAAATTTCTTCTTGATGTTGGCACCCCCTAAATTTGCTGAGGGCCAATCAAGGCATCCCACTGGAATTATCTTAGTTACGTTACTAGTGGCAGTCTTCATTTCTGTGGGAACTTGTGCTGTACTACTTGTGTAGATACTTCAGTTGACACAGCGACAAATTAACTACATGTTGCCATTACTGATAACGTTTTGAAGTTATCGACCATTTCAAGAACCTTGACCAACAATCAATTATCCACAATCAGCCATTCTTCCACGTAACGGTTTGTTTGTCATTCTAAGTGGCTTGTGAAGCTGTAAAGACAAGAAGTTGCTGCTCGAGAAGCTTCTCCAGTTTGCAATTACGGAAGAAGTTTAGCTTTGGTTTACTAGGGCTGCTGAAATTAATAAAGCTTGTAATGATTTTAGTAGATTTTGCGACCCGACGGCGTCCATCGTGCGAGAAGAGAAATTCATAATTTAATAGTTTATCTAAGACGTCGATCTATTTAAAACGTGTTAAATGTGCCTCAAGTTTGTTTTTCAGTTGAGCCACAGATGTCATATTAATGCATGCACGACCGGCAGTGTTCCGCAAATAAGCATTTAAAACGATGAAGAGAGCTGAAATTCAAATTGGAATAGTCATTTTTGCGATGACCGTTGTGTGTCACATCCGCATGGTTACCGGAAGAGGTATGTATTCCACGTTCTAAGTTCTATATCAACAGCTTTTCTCCTTTTTTTTCTCCTTCGAAAGATCTGAAGCGCCTTCATGTCCGAAGACTGAGGAGAAGCTCACGCGTGTCCTGTATTCAACCAGCAACGCACCCTTCTGAAAGCCTGGTTCACACCTGTGCTAAGAATCGCCGATAACCGGCAACAGTTCTTCCTCGATTCCAACGATCCATACAACTCTCGGGATACCAATGTTCACATTAGCTGTCAAAAACTCCGACCATCGGTGACTATGAAGGATTCAGCCTTGAAAGAGAAATGATTACGGTTCTTACGATCCGTAAATGATTACGGTTCTTACGATCACGTCGGCGACTGTCTGAAATTACAATTACAATTAGGATGTTCACGCTTGTTGCACGAATCTCCGACGACTGGGGACAGCAAAAACCCTCGATTCTTACGACAAAAGTGAACCAGGCTGAAACACAGTAATGGTTTCAGAGCACGGTCGAAAATCAGGTGACTCAACAAAAAAAGAGAAAATCGCGAAAAAAAATTTGTAAAAATGAAGATGAGATGAATTTTCGGCGGCAAAAGTGCCAGCTTATCACTCGCACACCCAGCGTGAATCAAGTCAACCATGCAGAAGCTCAAAACGTAGCTTCGACAACGCTTTCTGTAATACTTCACTTACTGCATAATTTCTCCACTCTCCGATGTTTACTTTTTTTCATCAATACGTTCCCAAAGTTTGTCGCTCCATGTAGCCACAACTATGTTCCGCAAACGCGAAAGTTTGTCACTGGGGTAGGCGAGGATTAACGCTAAATTCTCATTTCAAACAATACTATCGTATTCATTGCTGTCAATCCCGTTACCACTAACCTTGCCAACACAAGATTAACTAAATTTTGGCTGGATCAATCTTTTATTTTATTCTGACCTATGCCAGACGATTTTACTTCTTAAGGGTAAACTCCTGTTGGAAAATGGTTACTATTACTTCGACCAATAAGTGATTTACTCTTTAATTTTTTTTAAATATACATTACGTGCCGAGAATCTCAACTTCGTAGCATGTTTAATGGCATCTTCTATCCGGTACCATCACGCATGATTAGGTGACATTGTCAGGGTGGGGTTTTTTTAATTTGAAAAGAAATCGGCGTTCCTGTCAACAATAAACATGAGTTGATGGATATTTAAAGCGCCCTTACATATTCACAAGCCGATTTAGCCGCAAGACAAATTTCACGGAGCCAGTGAGCATCGCGTGACCTCGCACAATCAACTCACACCAACCCTAAACATGTAAATGCTATGACTCCTAAAATCCCAGGAATTAGGAAACTTAACTGTTGCATATGCTGTCCATCATTTGTGAATCTTTTTTTATTTACTAGTTACAAATGCAAGAATGAGGTTTGCCTGTGAAAACAAAACTATTACCCTGAACTGTTCATTCCCTTATCATGTCATCTGCTTACTGCAAGCTGTGCCAGAGTATAGAAGTAAGAATATCTGTTGGTCTGGCCGAAATATTGAGAAAAATACCACATGTAGACAGGATGATGTACTAAGCTTCTTAGATCCAAAATGTCATGAGAAAATGTTCAGTTGCAAAGTGGTGGTGAAAAGTACTGCTATGGGAGATCATTGTAAAGGAACATTTAAATTTATCAGCATTAAGTACAGATGTGGTAAGATTACATGTAACTCTCGTCCTTTGCATGAAAGTAGATTTTTCTTTGATGCCTGACAGAGTGTTTGGCATTAAGCAGACTTCCTAGTGAAAATGTCAATGTGTATATATAAAATTAACCATTAAGTGGCAAAGGTGCACTTAAGTACTTTACTCTGGTTAAAAACCAAACAGTTTTACTTAAGACAGGTATAAACGATAACTTCACAATTAACCTACACTGCCAAAGTCAACTAAAAAATGTTGACTCAATCAGGATTTGAACTCGCACCTTCAGGATACCAGTCCCAAAGGTGCAAGTTCAAATTCAGCTTGAGTCAACATTTTTCAGTTAACTTCAGCAGTGCAGGTTAATTGTGAAGTTATCATTTCATAATACCCTGAGGATGATTCTGAAATAGAATTGACAGGTGTAAGTCACACATGTTAAAGGATTAACAAGCATGCAGAAATACTGATCAATTGCATGCTGCTTCTTTATACCTTTTGTTATACCTGTTTTAATTATATCGCACTCACATTTAAAGCAGTGTAACATCTGACATAACACTGAAGTATTTAATATTCTGTTAAAAAATCTGTCAAGAAAACAAGAATAACATCTACTTGCAGGCCATTGAATGTCCAGTTGTATTTGCCTAATTTGGCTGCAGCCTGTGATGTACCCACCACTGGGTTAAGGTCTTCATCTCCCCAAATTTAAAACAAAATGATTAGAGTTTAAATTCAAAAATTGGGACAGTTGAATAACATTAACTATAATTTTGTCTCCTAACATACCTGACATAGCTCTGAACATGGTTAACCCCCTAATGCCCAGGGTTTATTCCTGTGATAAGTAAAATTGTCTTGAGTTACCCAGAGTATATACTCTGAAATTAGCTGCAGTAAAATGACTAAACGACGTGTTGGGCTCACTAATGGCATAGGATGCAGGCAACTATAGGATCCATAACCAGTATGTGGGGCAAGATTTATATCAATAAAATTTAATTACTTAAATTATTGTATGTACACATTTCACTTGCCCGTTAGCCCTTGAATTGTTCCGAAACATCATTAAACTCAAAAACTTTACTTATTTTAGGGGTAAAATTTTTAAACTTTGCCTCTCCCCCCTTCCAATATTTCGAATATTACTACAAATCATGGGGCTAAAACTCTTTATACTATCTCGTAGCAACCACCTCGTATTGCAGTAAAGACCGTGCAATCTAATTTGCTTTTCAGTGAAGCCAAGGGGAAACTCCTCACGGATGGCCTGTGCAAGAAGTACCGCGACAACATCACCATCTCTCTTCGAGGAAGTAAAATTTACAACAAAAGAGAAAGACTCAATCATAGAGGACGTCGTACCTTCATTATCTCCAAGCTCAGCGACGACTCCCCAGCTGAATTCTGTTAAAACCTGTATAAGACCAGTTTCGCCAATAAATCCATCAAAAGCTAAAATTTCGGAAACGTCTCCATCGTTGCTGATGAGTTTGAGGCCCAGCACACCACAAAGTGAAACAAAGAACGGCTCCTGCGAGTTATCCATTCCTTGCCTCGTGAAAGTCATTCTTTCTTGTATTTGTTGCATGATTGTTCTGTCATAGGATAACATATCTATATGTTTTGAAAGCTCAGGATAAGTCCTGTAACCAGTTGTATAAAGTGTAGCCACAGTTTAAACTCTTCGCTTGTGAACAAGATTCCTTCTCGTGGTTTACCTGAGGCACTTGTAGTCCCGGGGAGATGACGGGGATTTGCTATATTTGGAGGGGCTGAAATTTGGCGCAGATTTGAAGAAGTGAGCCATAAACACTGCAACGTGTCGTCTTGTACACATCTTTTCCTATTTTGTGATAACTTATAGTGGAAAAGTCCAAATTGATAGATTTTGGAGATTACGTTACTTTACTGGGGTGGCCGACCCCAAAAAGGGATGGCCCACAAGGGATCAAACTCACACAACCCACCCACGCTAGTTCCGCGTGATTTCTGGGAAATGTATCTCGGAAAAAGTCTGCTTTCGAAGGACAAGAGTTGGACATGACATTTCAGAGATGCCAAATCGTAACCATTTAGAGACCTTAGAGAATCTGTAACTCCCTCAAAATCTCAAAGACCAGTTATGATGCTATTGATAGAAATATCAAGCAAAACATTTCGGCAATCGAGATACCAGGCGGAAATCGAAGTCTAGTAATAAAGATTATTGCCCAGCAAATAATTTTGAAGAAGCCCATATCTCAAATAAACATAGCAGGATACTTTGAAAGATACTTTAATGAGGAACTAACCTTTCGTCACTTTGCAAGCAACATCATCAGTGTCTATTTACATGAAAATTTTCGGCTTAAATAACCTACACGATTACAAAAATAGAGGTGAGAAAAGGAGAGAATGATGAATGAGGTGTCATAACAGGGATTAAGGTGGAGGAGAAAAGAAAAAACAAATTAAAATAACATGAGAGGAAATGACCTTATATTTACGTTGAGAGAGGGATTTATTTTTGCGATTAACAGACTTTCTCGAATGAGAGTATCTAATTCTGAACGGCCACTAGCTAAAACTGAAAAATCATCGAAAGAAATCGGGCGATTTTCAGTTTTAGCTAGTGGCCGTTCAGAATTAGATACTCTCATTCGAGAAAGTCTGTTAATCGCAAAAATAAATCCCTCTCTCAACGTAAATGTAAGGTCATTTCCTCTCATGTTATTTTAATTTGTTTTTTCTTTTCTCCTCCACCTTAATCCCTGTTATGACACTTCATTCATCATTCTCTCCTTTTTTCACCTCTATTTTTGTAATCGTGTAGGTTATTTAAGCCGAAAATTTTCATGTAAATATACACTTTGATGATGTTGTTTGTAAAGTGACGAAAGGTTAGTTCCTCATTAAAGTATCTTTCAAAGTATCCTGCTATGTTTATTTGAGATATGGGCTTCTTCAAAATTATTTGCTGGGCAATAATCTTTATTACTAGACAAGCAAAATATATTGAAATGCCTCACAAGTAGTCTTGGAGAGCCTAAAATGCTAAATTTTACCAGTAGGCTTATCCACCAAGCCAAAATTTTCCATAGTAGTATTTTGTACTTCCAATGGGCCACACAAAAGTATTAGTTCCGGGCCCCTTACCGAAAACACGTGGGAGATTGTCCGATCTGAGAGCAAACCGAGGGTGTGTCCGCTACCAAAAAGAAGGGAACATAAAAGTGGGAAGGCGGAGCCAATGGATAAGTATTTCAGCGTCAACCCACCTCTTATCTTTCGTCCAGATATACCAAACTCTAATGCAATCGAACTTTATATGGATGGCGATAATCCATTGACCTCTCTCAAAAACTTATCATCCTACCTCTCCTTCAAAATTTCTCTTCAGGTTTGGACTTAATGTTCGATCGACCTTGGAAAAACGTTGGAGAATGAGATCCCAGTCCCTTCTCGGTGTGCCACTATTGGATCAAACCCAGGGGCGTAGTTTATGGGGATGTGAGAGTGAAACTCCCCAAGGTTTGTCAAAAACCAGAAAATACGGGCAAAAATAGATAGTAATTAGGGCAAAACATGGTTTGGTAAGGTAGATCAAAACCCTTTTTGAACACTGGTTTATATTTAATGAACGTATTAGGGTTGAGGAAGCGAGGCTACACTATACATGGCCTGAATCTGTGTCAAATTAAATTCAGGCAATTTTTGAAAGGAGGCAATGTTCCATCAAACCCCAACAAGGAAGTTTGAAAAACAAGGTCGAGAAAGCTTTTTGAACGCTATTTGTGTTATTCTGAGTTTTTCAAACACTCATGAACACGAGATTAGTTTAATAAATTTAGTTAGTTTTTTTTTTCACAAATAAACTTTATTCGATTAGTTCAGTGTTCACTCAGATCTGGGCAGAAAAGCATCCGTCAGTATCTTTCAAACTTTTTCAGCTTTTAATCATTTTAAGTTTCACATTTTCTCAGCGAAAGTACTTCTACTTTAAAGCAGCTTTGATGTTCTGATGATAATATTTGCTATAGCACTACAATCAGTTGAAATAAAATTTTCACCATAATCTTTCTCGTCAAAGAGTGTTGTCTAACTTCAGTATTCTTGGTTTCATCATCATCGCAGCATTCAGACGTTTACGTGCAATTAATCGTTTCTAAATCGAGAGAAAAAGTGTCAGAATGAGAGTGCGTGTCAGGATGTCAACAAAAACTAATTCTTAATGGCGAAATTATCCATCCTCGTTCACCGAGCATTTTGTCTCTACATTGAAAGTTCTGAGAAAATGGCTCCGGGATCGGGCAGTCATGTGACACTCAGAATTTCTGGGTGATTTCATGTGATCATGTATTTCGTCTAAGTTTCTTAACCTTCGCTTACTTTGGGGACTCTATTGCTGGAAAAAAGAATGAATATTATTCAATGCTTTGGAGACTGGCAACGTAACACTTCATTAGAAAAGATGTTTTCATATATATATATATATATATATATATATATATATACTATATATTTATATACTATATATATATGAAAACGTCTTTTAAAGACTTTTGTTTGTTAACGACAATCAAGGAAACTAAAATGTTTTGTGAAATACTATTAAATTGAGACACATTGCCTTCAAAATTTAGCTTTCTTTAAGCTTCCCACGGAGAAGAAACACAAGACAAAGTGGCTGAATCGTTCAGAAACTTTTACGTCATTTCGATAGTGACATGGTGAAATCGCTTCTTCACTCAATGTTTGCTCAGTAACTAAAGCTTCTTGCGACACTTAAGGTTAATGAATTATAAATTTACATTATTTCACACATATTAAACGAAATAAACCAGAATTTTGTTCCAATTTACTTTTAATGTTACACCAATCAGGTTCCAAGAAAAATATGAAGAACTGGCTCACGAGACGTGACAGATATTATTAGGCGATAATCAGGAAAGTAGACTTGGCTAGAATGAAAAGCGCAACCGGTAAGTCATATTATAGGTGAAGATCGTTACAGGGTCTCGTTAAGGTTATATAAAAGCAACCTTAGTTTGCTATGTGTTATGATACACAGATAAACTTAAAACACGTTTTCTGCCAACATTTGAGAGACGAAAACCTGTGTTTCATACTCGCAAGGCTTGTCATCAACGTTGTTAAACTGAGTTTAGTCTTTTTTCAAATAAACTTGTCTAAACTGGATTTTCTGATTCAGACTAAAGTCTGCAATTGCTACTACAATTTGGAATTCCTCAGGAGTTTATCATTATAAAACAAACTCATCTAATTTTATATATGGGCTAGATAAACTTACCTTATGGCTGTTGGCATTACATCGAGTTCGAAAGCGAAATCGGATGCGGCATCTCGCAGAATTTCTTCTGGCTTTGGCTTCAGGAGCGGGCGTTAGAGAATTTTCATTGTCAAATGTTAGATCCGATGCAAGAGCAACGCACAGCAGGAAACTTAAACACAGGCAAATAAGCATTGCATTCATCTTGAAATTAAAGAAAGACTGCGAAGTGCAAAATAAACTACCCCTAGCAGTATATATATAGAATCCAACTCCAACCTACGTAAGTGTAAGTTCAGCTGCATTGATGAATTTATCCAATGAATGGAAAAAGGGACATCGATTATGATTCTTAATTCCCTTTCTCAAGTGCAGCAGGGTTTCGAGCCAGCTTCCGTGATAAACACTCGACTCCCCAACCCACACGTCAGTAACTCCCCTGAGCTTTCGTAATTAACAATCTCCATCCATACGTAGGCTGAAGAAGCTCGGGACGGTGAGATAGTTATCAACTTTCCTCCTGCAATTAGCTTTTTTTCCAAACTACACAGCTTAGTATTGTCGGCGCGAAAGGTCGAAGTCTTCATAATCTCCTAAATCGTAAATTCCTTTCTGAGAACTAAAAATGTTCGTTGAACCTATTTAAATAAAGTTGTTCAATAATTCAGTTCAGTTAAGTTCATTATAATGTCTCGTGTTCTTCAACGACAATTTTCTAATATCTCTCTGGAAGTCGTCCAACGCCACTTTTACGATGCACACTTAACCATAACTGAACATCCATTTCCGTCTTCTCTTCAGGCGAAAATTGTAATATTTACGGTAAAATAATTAAGCATCGCAATTCGTCGCCGAATATAGATTAAATTAAAAATCTTGATCACCTATCGCTCATATATTGCCTCCTCTTAAAAAAAAATACAATGAACAGAAAGGTAATGAACTATAACTGAAAAGCAAAGAACGAAGCAAGAAATACTAAGAGGACTTGAAGAAAGTGGCTGTTAAAAGTCTTATCTAATACTGACCGTCATTTCTTCAAATGCGTAATCTGCTGACATTCAATGAAAATCTTTGTCTCCTCGAAAAATGAACTTGGGATCATCAATTCAAAATACTAATAACGTTTTTAAATTTTCACAACAGCCAGTCATTACACAGTATAATATAGAAAAGAAGAGAGCTTGATAAAACATGATTCTTAAAAGATCATATCATTGACATGAGCAACGTTAAGATCTTTTAAGAATCATGTTTTATCAAGCTCTCTCCATTATTGTCACATGCTGTAATATCTTTGAATTTGCCGGAGAATTAATGCCTTCGTACACAATAATTCATTATTCTGTTATATATATTCCGTATAACATAAACCTACATACCTACACTATTTGATATAATATCCCTCAGGAGCAAATCGAACATCTTAAGGACTGGTAAGTTTATGCTCTGTCAACGCTATACTTTCCTTACCTTAGTGTAACCTATGACAACCCCTTCCAGCTCCACCTGTATCTCCAATTTCCCCAAACACAAAAATCTGAACTCTTCGACAGTTCTAAACCCCAAAATTAAGTCCCGAACTGTTTTCTTTAACAAGTCCTCTGATATCATTATTTGCCTGTCTGCTCGGCGACAATTAGTTTTTTGCCATTTGTCTTTGCCAAATGTAGTCTTCTCCTGTATATCGACACTCAAATATACCTGGTTTGTGGATACGTTTAGAGCCGAATCGTAATTTATTTCAGTGCGTATTTTTTGGCCCTGATAGTTGCCATATATTATCTGTCACAATATTTTGTTTCAAAATTTTAACTACACTGCAGTTCTTTACGGCCACGTTTCACGCTCGATATACCCTTTTATTTGAACATGGTCGCTTTTCCTAGTCTGACTTCATTTGCGTTCCGAACTGGGGACTTAAATGCTTCGCCAACCCTTGAAACCCAAAGGTGCCCCAATCCCTTGACACGCTTACAACCAATTTCAACTTCAATTATAGAAAGACTATGCTTTAGGGGATTCGCAAGGATTGTCAAACCCAGAAGAACAGATATTTTTGTTATACATGCATGCTCACAAATAGGCCTTTGCTGTTCTTCATGACATAACCTGTCGGAGAGTTTTACCGTCGATAAGACAACAATATTTGCCAATAAGAATTTAAAGAGGTATCGTCTGAGACGCTGAGTTCTATTTGTGGGAAATGACTTAGAAAATGACAGGACTAACCAACTCTGAAAAGGGAAGCAGAACTTAAAGCATTTTAATTCTTCGATGCATGCTTTATTCAGTTTTAAACTTATGTGAGTAAAATATAACTTCGACAAGCTAACGTAATAAGACTGAAAACGCGAGCATCTTTGAGACTTATGTCAAGCCAACAGGTGACAGCATTACAATCCAGACAATTTGTAACGTTAGGAAATTGAAAACGTCACTGACTCAGTAAAATTGTTCAAGGAAAGCAATTGCAACAGGATGGCTCGTTAATTCAAAGTAGTTTATGAAAGCTATTTTAATCATCGATGAAATATGTTCCTGTTTCATAAATTAAAAGACTTATTCCCCTATTTGGTTTGCGTAAATTGCTTTATATACAATGAGTTAACGTTTTAATTATTCTAATAAAAATAACCAGATCAATGGACCGGTTGAGCACCTATGATCCTATTTTTAGATATAATCTACAATTAATTAACGTACTCATTATACTGTCATTGAAAATTTCCTTCTCTATAATGCTTTTATTGACAGCTTACCAACTGGGAAGTATGAATTAATAAATGAACTTGTTCACCAACAAGTAAATAACCAAGATACTATCTTGTATTCGTCTTATTACTATGTGATATTTTGGGAACTGACTTGGCAAGTATCGGAAATAAAGGAATCCTAAAGTGCCTGACTTGACGACTGAGAAATCTTGCATGATGCGGCTTAGTACGTACATTGAAGCCTCATAAAATTGAAACTAAAAAATAGTACTTTAAAAGCACTAGATGTCATTCAAAGTTACACTGTATCCGATTAATTCTCAAGTCTTGAAGCTTGAATATTCGGTTCAAAAAACTAAATCGTATGCAGATTAAAAAAACCTTACACCATAGATACTTGAGTGTTCTTGCAATCAATTCCAGAACAAAATTCCCTTCATATCTTTGTTCCTACAGCTTATGTGGCTTCTTAAGGAGTAGTATATGTTCATGTTTTGCCAGTGCAAGCATACAGATGGAAACAGGAGGGTAGAGAGACTTAATTTATGTTGAATGTCAGCATTCCTTCTACCCCAAGACGAAAGAAGAGACAGAGAGACCGCCACGGAAACGCTAGCCGATAATCAACCGGAGTCGGAGATGGACAAGCAAGATACACTACGATCCTTTAGATGCTTCGAGACAAAACATTTGTTCTTATAGCAACGCAGAAAACAGTGCCGAAGACCTAAGACGACCTTTAACCTTTAACCAGCGTTAAAAGTTCGTACCAGCCAAAAAAAATTAAAATCTAGACTGCAAGAGATATATCGAGGATTAAAATTTTGGTTAAAAAAAAGGACAAAATCCTGTGTTTCTAATTGGAAATCGCGACCAAAAAACGCCGACACAAATGTTATGAAATAAATGGACAAAATGCAGGTGGAAGGCATCTTTGTTTTCACTTTTTGATTATATAACGAACATGGTGCTTTAATGTGCTCTAATTAAAAGAGTCTGTTTATCTACAGGGGAGACTACGAAAGGCAGACTTGGATGAATTATTAATTATTACCTCCAAGAGAATTCTACCTACACGGCTACATACAACAGAGTAAAAAAGTCGTCCTGTTTTATTTGCAGGATACTATGTGCGTCACGCCCATATGGGGAAACTAGGGCAGCTGACCTTATACAGTGAGCCATTAAGGAAATACAGCCAAGCCCCATAAACTCTTGGTATTTATAAGTACGTTATTAATTTGAGAGCTCACAACTCCTACTTTTTATGATATAACAAGGAAAAGTAGCACTTTAAAGTTTCCCTCACAATCCCGGTGTATTACTGATTCATAAATATTTAATTTACGTAGATTTGTGCTGCGCTGTACAATTTGCAAGACATTGATATGGAACATTACATAACAGTCGTCATATTTAGTTTATTTCAACGTTTGCGAAAAGAACTAAATAATAGTACGCTTACACGAGTTATTTTAAAAAAATAAATTGAAAAGAATAATGAACAGGTTCTGAATGACGTGAAATAGCCCACTTTTAGTCCGAAGCTTTGACAATTCTCTCTTATACATTGGTAAGATTTCTAATATTATATTTTGAAATGACTTAAATAATTTAGATATCTGAGCAGCTTACGACCTCAGGATATTATAACTAAGCATCAGTAATTCTCTTTTATATATTTCATCTATTACTCCTATGACATTTTCGTTAAACGTCAATGATTTAAAGTTAGGCGATTTACGTTGGTAATCATTGCCAAAATTTCAGTAATTCTCTGTTACGTTTGGTTGCTTTATGCCATTATATTTTTATCAATTCAACTTTATTTAACAATAAAACTTCGTGTTTTTAATTTATTTATTTTCATAAATATGCTCAGATTCGGTTAAGATACAGGGTGGAACATATCACACGGCGAAAGTCTTTAACCCAAAATAAAATATAACAATAATAAGCCAAGGGTCGGATAAAGATCATGGTAAAATAACAAAACATATAACATATAACAAACTATATTTTATCAGACATAAAAGAGTAAAGTCGCCAATCATCTTTGATAATGCACGTATATTTATTGCAACTTTCTGGACATTTGCGAGTTCATTATCCTGACACTTTTAAACTAAATTTCGAAGAAGAACGTGGAAGAGTACAGCATCGGAATCAGTTCTCTTTCTAAACAAAATGTGGTCACGTCCTTGAGATTTTTTTATTTGCTTAATTATTGGCTTAAAGTCATTGGCTTAAAGCCAGCTGCAGCCATTCGTAGCTCAGCTCAGTCCTATTGTCGAGAATGATTGTTCATCTAAATGAATGTGATTGATCTTCAAGAATCAATTAGTAAATTCTATGCCATATATTCAAGAGCAGTGTCAAATGTTGGTCCAACGTATCAGTAAACGAAGAAGCTAACACAAATTTTAAAGAATAAAGGTGAAATGTCTTTGATGTCACGTTGTACAAACTCTTTCGATTTTTAAGCTGATGCTAAGTAATCTTAACTCTATTTTTTAGAAAGTTTCTTAAATTCTATATTTTGAAACTCGTATTTTACTACACACCTTACCCACCATTCGTTACTATAATTGATTTTCAGCAACGAAGTTGTTGCATCCGTGTCTTCATGTACTAATTCTTATCCCCAGAAAGCAGATGACTGGATTTGAATGTGCGTGCAATCAAACTTTTGCAACAAAAACGTTCTTTTCAATTCCACTAGAATTCATTTTATCCATTTACAACGAAAAGAGTTTTAATCCCTGCAGTATAATTTCCAATCTAAAAAACGTTTGTAAAACCTGGAAGCGGCTGTTCCTCCGATGGTCGATAAGATAAAAAGGTTGATCTGAGATAAACCTGTATTAACAGGATATTGCCCTGGTCTCTTCGCAAGAGATTCGCTGTCTCGACCTTTTCGTCTATTTTGATATGCAAGTATGGCTCAATTCACTTCTACAGACAATTTCAAACGTGATCAGGTTCGTGTCTGAGAATGATTCGAATTTGAAAACAGTACAGAATAATGTCTGTAAATTAATCTTAGGATTCAGGGAACGCTAGAAAAGGTTATTCTATCCAGTCTAGTGTTTCTAAAAACTGCAGCTTTAACTTTTGTAATCATAATTCAGTCTACATTCCATGAAACTAGAAGCCAAAGATATCCTTCTTTTTTCGTTGTAACAAAAACTAACACAAATATAATAAAACGCCTCAGTAATCACGAAGACAGAGTTTATATACTTCAGAAACTTCTACAGCATCTTCTTCTTACAATCGTGGTGATCGCTCAAAATAAATTCAGGAGACTCCAGATGGGATTTGTTCATGTAATTGCTGTCATCTCTAGGAATGCTAAAATCACTTCGAGTAGTGAAAAATTGAGCCAAATCTATAGCAGTCTCATTACTCGAAATTGTACCCAATCATAGCAAGGACCTTGGTCCCTTAAACTTCGATGCGATCACTTTGGTTATTCCAATAAAAATAGCATTCCGAGTATGATAATTTGACGCTTGTGACAGCTACAAAAAAAAATTCTAAAGGCTGTCATTGCAGCATTTAACTGCATGCGACTATTGTTTATTTGTTTGTTCACTTGTTTATTGGTTTATCTATAATTTATTTGATTAATATCTGCTTATTTACTTATTAGTCTTTTCTCAATTAACTTCCTCAGCTGTTTTTAAGCCTCTTTGATTATAAGGTACAACTTTCCATAGTGCAGCAGCTTCAATTACCGCAAAACAACATCAGTTGCCAAGATAAAAGGAAACGTGTAAATTAGTTGTTGATTTCTGATTTTGTGATATCAAAAGTAACGAAGCTCTGAGTCTGAAATCTCACTCCATAGACCTTTTCTGATTGGTAATAGATTCCTACTCTGATAATTCTTCGCAGCAGAAAAAATTTCATCCAGTAATTATTTATTATCACGAACTGTATACATGTTGGTGACAGTATAGATTGTCCAGGTTAGTGTAGTCTTGAGAACGACTGTCTCGACGCTTCCACAGCGCTCATCTTCAGTGTCATTTTCCAAACGTCAGTTACGAACAGTATTTCTCAAAACTACATTTACCTGGACGATCTACTACCACCAACATGTAAATTCTCCCAAGCTCAAACCATTTACTTCACTAGCGGTATAGTTTGAGGTGGTATAATTTTCTAGGGTATAAAACGATGTTACTGAGCGTGCTGGTTTGTTTGTTACCGTAGTTGTTCAATGTTTCACTGAATGGGATAGTGAAGTCGAAAAAGACTGTTTGGAAAAGCTCACTGAGATTATCATGCGGTAAATAAGTAGAACAGTAATAAATTATTTCGCTTTAGTTAATTTAGTTCGTTTGGGCAAATTAGGTGGAGAAACTTTAATGAACTGAGTGCAAGAACATATCTGATACTCCGTAATTTCAACCTTTACGCGAATTTTGAGACATCCATCTGAAAAATGAAAACTGGAAATGTCTTTTTCGGTCCAGTGCTGTTCTAGTGATGGAATGGAGATCGATGTGGTCTTCTGAACAGACAAATTCCAGTTTTTAAACTAACTGGTGAACTTTTCCCAATTAAAATTTTCCACGATGAGAAACTACTCTTTGAACTTTCAGTCCACAACAATAGAATTAAATTATCAATTCTTACATTAGAGAATTGCATTGGCTACTTTATAATTTTTGTTATTGAATTCGCCGTCGTTTGACGGAGAAGCAAACTTAGTCCTCCTGTCGCCACATCGCCGTATACTCAATCAACAGTCTCTTGTTCTGGAGGTCAAACTCTATAGCATGTTAACGTTAAATACGAATAAAAATGATAAGAGCCAAGAGTGATATTTTTAACCGAAACATCATGTCAGCAGTGATAATGAGGAATGAATCAAAGATGACAGCAATTCTGTCATTAACTTTATGAACACATTTACCCATCTTTCACTTCTCTTCAGGTTCACGACACTAGTTGAGCATGTGGCATAGGAACATACAGCAAAAAAGAAAACATTAAAGCGGAATGACTGTAAAGAGTCACTAGCCAGCAGGTTGTAGATTAGGGATAGCTAAATATTGTAGATAAGCTATTTGCTGTAAGAAGTTGTCCTTTGCACTTAATTTATGAGGTAATTGCAGATAGCAAAACGGCAAGCTGGGATCGTATTATTCGGTACCATACCAACCAACTCTCCTGGGGAAACTAAACTAAAATAGCGATGTATTGCTAGTCGAAATCATTAAGTAAATGCTTCTCTCCTGCGCTGAGTATGTCCAGGCATAGTGATTACTTATATGTTAAAATTGAGCTGTAATATGGGGTCCATTATGGCAAGAAACATTCAAGAAAAGATGAGAAGAGGGACTGCAGGCGTGGACAGTTAGGAAGATCTGAAAATAAGGAGATAGAAAGATTGCTAAATAACTATTTAAAGGCCATGCATAAGTGAAAAAAAGAAAAAAACAGATAAATTCATGTTCGTTAGAAAACAATTTTGCTTGGATTGTCGTTGGTTTTGTCGAATTTTTGCCATAAAAACACATAAAACAAGTCAGGAACATTCCCAGGTTTTCGAGACGACTATCGCTTGTTATTAAGTCATTAAGTACTAAGCAAAACTATTATATTGCTTAAATTACAATAAATCAGTTTTTGAGCTTTTTTAAAATTAGAATAAGTGGATAATGTTTCTTACTAGCTACTTTCTCTATGTGTAAAGAGAGATACTTTCCCTTGCAAATATGAGTAACTCAATTGATATCTTGCAAATGCACGGCATGAAAATGACAATTTTTTGTCTTGCTAACAAAGTTAAGTATCACTTTCGCAAACCTAAAAGCTACTGTGAATCACGAAACGAATATTATCTTAAGAAATTGTGACCATCTCTTTCACGTCTGTTAAGTCTATATTTAAACTTACAGCAGGTAAACTAAAGATAGAACATTTGACAAAACCAAAGAACAAAACTCTAATAATAGCACTTAAAAATAGTGGTTGGGAATTGAGTATAGTCAGGTGTTCAGACAAAGTGAGAAGTATGGCAAACGTGATCTCGGATAAAAGCGAACAAAATAAGTAAATTATTTGAATTTGATTTTATTTGGTTGGCACAGGCTCCTGTTAACAAGCACCCTTTGTCATATTCCCCATGTTTTCATCACTTCTGATGTCCACTAAAAATCGAAGTACTTTCGTAAGCTACGGGGTCAAAATTTAGAACCATTTTTATCCACAAGAAAAGTAATTTCCGTTTCTACTTATATGACTTGTCTTAAAAAAGGACGGCTATTTTGGCACTTCAGAGAAAAGAAAACCCAGAAGTTAATTTATGTTAATGAAATGGTGCGAGCAGAATGGCAAACTTTATGTCGGATAAAAGAAAAAAAATAAGTTAAGTCTTTGAAATTGATCTTATTTTTTGGTACAAGCTGTTTTTAACTAACAGCCATTTGCTATATACCCCAATTTCGTCGGTTTTGATGACAAAATTCCACGCTATTTTAATTGAAGACAATTTAAAGAAAGTAATTTCCGTTTCCACTTACACGATCTGTCTCTTTGAAATGAAAGTTAAACTGTTTTGCCACCAAAAGATCCAAAAAGAAACCCAAAAGTTTATACATATAAAATTAGATATCACTGAGATACTTAGAAAACCAAACGTTCGAGCAAAATGTGAACGTTCGGAACTTTGCTGAAATGTCACATAAATCTGACTAACATTTCCGATCAGGAAATTAGTTTTATCTCAATGTTTTGCACATTTGTTCAAATATAATTAGAATTTCACCACACCTTTGGATAACAAAATTACGAGACGGTGCACAAAATAAATTTGCACAGACAATCTTAAAGAAAGTAAGCGAGTAAGCACTGTCATTAAGCATGAGAAAGAATTATCCCCTGGTGACATTTCGATCTTTTTCTCGTTTCCCCAAAAGCTCTTTTTTTTAAGTTAGGCTAAGTGGTCTTTTCCTATCACGTTTTTGAAAAAAAGTGTACTTTTTAGGAATTTAATTGAATAGGATGATTTGTCCAATGCGACAGCAACCAACACCAGATGACACCATTATATTCTTTGGTTGAGGATTTTATCACCTCTAACGTTCTTATTTATTTTGTGGTCATTTCAGTCTACGAACTGATGTTTATAATTATTGTCGTTATGATCTCAAAAACTCTAAAGGTTCTCGAGAACACACACTGCGTATTCACGCAAGCTCGCGAGCTAGTAATGCAATGCGAAATAAGTGATGACTATCTCTCGAGGTCTGTATTTTTTAAACTGTTACGAATCTATATTTTCAAACCACTGCAAATTCAGGAGATTACAATAAATTAAAAATCCGTCATTCTACAACGAGTCTACATTTGTTATGAACAGGACTCTCCCCCATGGGAGACCTCCCTATGGGAAAGCGCTTTCTCGATCAATGTTTGTCAAGAAGAGGCTGCCAAGACTTTAATTTTTCTCACTTCCTTTTTCTTCCCTAACTTTGACGCACGCTTGTTGAAATACCGCTGATGCACTGTCATACATCCGAAGAGTTGCCTAAAATTCAGAATGTTGTGTCTACTTTGTTATTCGGCCAAGTCCCTTATCTCATAAGCAAATCACCTGGTTCTAGAAGAATACCGCTGGATTATCTAACCAAGGCCTAGGTTATTGCTGCTAAAATGGCTAACATGCGAAGCATTATCTCAACAGTCCTTTTTCGATAAATTAAAATTCAACTTCACTCTAAGACTGAAACCAAAGGAATTATCTCGTGCCTCAGTGGACGACGGTGAATTTCTGGTATTTTGTAAACAGAGCCTCGCAATCAAGTCGACTGTCAGTATATATCGGAAAAGAGCAAAACCCTTACATCAAAGCCGTTATACTGTCGATAACCATTAAGAGGCAGGCAGCTCACTCTGCTGCATAAAATCGTCTGTCGTCAGCCAGAATAATATTCTACTGTGCACCCTTGTTCCTTAACGAGTTAATTGAGAAATTCAGCTGAGGTATTGAATCATGGGTAGGCAAGACTGTATTTTCGAGAGAACTACTTGGGGGTTATTCATTTTTGTGGCATTAGTTCTCATTACCCATGATTCACTTGATGGGCTGAACTTGTGCGATTTTTTCGCGTTGTTCTCGGATGAATACGGCTCTTCCTTCAAGACTAATGTCTGTAAAAAAGACAGCCGAGGTCGTCGAGGAAGACTATCTCTAAAAGCATTTTTCAAATTCAACTTATTTGTTATTTTATATTCTAATCAATGTATAAAGGTCCTCATTTCCCCTTCCGTTGTGTGATGGCAAAAGCCAGTCTAAAGCTTTGTCAAGACGATAAGACCAACCTACAACTGGTTACAATCAAGGACAAGAACTCCCGCTTGTCTTTCAGATAATCCAGCTGTTGTACCTGTTTCGAACACACGAATCGAGCCGAATATTTGACTCATGCGTGCTTCGAATGAATCGTCAAAATCAGTCCGACATGACGTGAATCATTTTCATAAGTGGATCAGGACATTAGCGCTCCACCCCAAAATAACTACAACGAGAGCTCCAAGTGCAAACGGAAAGGTAAAGTATTCCTGTGGAAAGCTAATCAGCGTGGTGTAAACTAAGCATGTTCGTTGCCTTTAGTAATCATACAAAATGAACGAGTAGTTACGTTTAGGTTTTTAAATCGCAAACCAGATGAAGGAGAAATGTATCTACAAACGAGGTATGCAGACAAATCAATACCTGCAATGTTGGCAGGCTTGCGCAAGAGCTGCATAACTTCCAAATTCTTCTGAAGATTTTATTTCTCACTCTAACAAAAACCCAGTTCATTGTCATGACACCGCTGCAGTTGCATTTAAAAAATGTCTTAGCTAGGGGAAGACTATGGTCAGTTTGCATAAAGAAAAGCTTACCACGCTTTAACATCAGGTACTGCAATGTCTTCAAAACGTTCCGATAAACAATCTTATTAAGACATTTTCCTTATTAGTTCCATATTTAACATCAGCTCCTAGCCCAGCACAAGAGTTTCTAATATACTAAATTTGCTTACATGGATAGCGAACATTCCAGTACGGACAACAGGACCCAGGAGTGTCAAATCATAAACACAATACCAACGCACTTTAACAAATCAAGGCAGCTAATATAAAATTAATTTGCAATAATAAATACCCCACATCTTCGGTTAATCTCATTTGAGAACACTATTTACCTCCAACTGCAAACATAGCCAAGGGTCTTTCTAAGTTAACAATAACGAAAAAATCCTTGGAAAACTAAATGCATTCCTTTAAAACCTTTTCATTACTAGATAGTTAAGAGTACTAAACAAAAAAAACCCTCACGGCTGTCTCGGGACTTGGTGCATGTGATTTGACGTTACTTAAACTTGCAGCGATTTTTCACAGTTGCGCATCAAAGATGGAATATGCACCGAGTATGTAATGACCATCTAAATGTCAGCTGAAGTTTCAGCTCGGCCTTGTGTCGTCTAGGATAGGGCTGAGAATTCTAACGTCAAATTGCAATCGGGTTAGAAACTGACGATTCGTGCTGGTTGTATATTCTTATTCAGACCTCCAAGAGGTAACATAAGCTGAAAACAGTTTACCTTGAGCAATTTAAATTTTAAATAGAAACAGGTTGAGTTTAATTTGATGAAATTGGTTCAGGTATTTCCTGTAGCTAAACATGGCTCCTATAGTTCTGCATAATCATTAAATTCCCTAGAGCCGGACCAGTCCGGGTTATTTGCGTTAGAAACGAAGGCATTTGAACATTTCGTGACTTTATAAAAAGAATGTGAAATACCGGAGTCCTTTTACGACTATCTTTTTTGAAACTATCCAAAAAATATCCCGCTTTGATCATTCACTTAAGATATAGATTCAACACTTCAGACGACAGCTGCCGAAACAGTCAAACTATGTATGATTCCTTGATAATTACTGTCTCCCTTCTCCATTCGTAGTGTATCTGGTTTTCGTTTGGAGGCTACGGCAATACGTCCAACTTATTACTATTGGAGCCGTACTATATCAAGTTTTCTCATTTACTGTCAAAGAAAAAACAAGCCTAGGAGTGTCTAAAATGATTACAAAGACTGCAAGAAAAGGAAGATGTGAATTGGATAACTTGGCATTTCAGAGATTCTTTGTGAATTTCAGTCCTAGCAGTATCTGCTAAAGGAAATAAAATTCCAAAATAAATTCCCTTCATCGCCCTATTTTTTACAAAAACTACCATACAATCCAGTGAAAGACTAAAATAATAACATTTTCAAATTAGTACATGGTAACATTCATTGGAAAATTGAGTTAGTTGACTAGTATATGTATTTTAAATCTCACGACCAGGTAAGCTTTTTCAAGTGGGTTGATATCGCATCCACTTTGGAAAGGTGCTCTGGATTTTTCCTCTCACTTTTATTGGAGAAAAGCTCCCAACAATCTACCCCTTGGTGCACACGAACTTTATTTGTTTTCAAGCAAATGACCGGAAAGATTTTCAAATAAACATGTTGTTTTCCGCCTAGCGTCGAAACATTCCACTTGCATGTGACGAGAAAATGGAGAATATGTACTCCGTCGTTATCGACGGCTGCCGAGTAATTGGGACAAACGATAAAAGCTCTTTAGTGCGTAATAGGTTATCTCAGTCGTTGTTCGCTTCTTGTTACAGCCAAATTAGACACTCAAAGTAAAACACGATAAGAGCCGCAACACGCGCAATCCTGCAATTACTAATTCGTTCGCGTTTAAGTTTTCCAGCGAATGATGCAAAGACAATCGTGAAAGATAAACTGATGTCCCGAACTTGTTCAGAAGTACCAGTTCCGCAGAAGCCGAAAACACATCGCTAACCCAAACAACTTTATCATGCATACTTGATTTAATTTAAGTTCTAGACGATCACTAACATAAACATTACTGCATTTTTTTTTCCTGTAATGACAAACGTTAGATGTAGGAGCGCCAGCGATCGCGGAGCAGATAAAATCTTTACAAGATATATCTGCGAAAGATAAAACAAGAACTTTCCTGGGTTTTCTCAAACAGAAGACATTCAAAGATAAGAGGCGTTTACTATTGCCGGCAGTATAAAATATACCCCGAGCAAAGTCAGTGCTTGCAAACTTCAGTTCATGGACCGTTATTTTTACGACGCGAAACTGTTGGAGAATGAATTCGTGGTTGTTTCGCACGTTTTTATTAGAATATCCGTGTCTTCAGTCAAAGAGTGATGGATATTGAAACACATAAGGTCTTTTTTACCATATTAATGATGCTTTTACATTTTGAGATCTTCCGATAATCATCGTAGTTTTAAAATAACTCTGTACGAGACTATCTGACTGGGTCTGTTTATTTTGAAGCACGCGCGACTCGGCTATAATCCATATTTAACAAGCCACTCTATTTTCGGAAAATCTTCACCGCCGCCAAAGGGTTCATCAGAAGGCCCAAAACAAGGTGTCATTGCCTCCGCTTGACATACTCTCGGAGGCTCAGGTTGTTTATAAAAGAGACTGCGCGAAGGATGACTCAGACGAAAGCGAAACTTCATGAAGACAACAGTGAAAACAGATAAAACAAAGTCGTTTTTAAGGAGCAGCTGGAGAGAAATATCCAAGAACCATTATGAAATCAAGCGTTTTGGTTGTGTGCGTGGTAGTTTTACTTCTGTCGTTTGCGTTCGGAAGGAAATCGAGAGTTCTTACAGCTGAGGAAAGACGAGTCGTCAAAAGAAGTCTCAAGGTGAAAGGAAATAGCAATCGAAAAGGTTGCGCGATTCGCTTTAGATTCAGATGTCAGAAAAAGGTAAATGACGAAGAATAATCACTTAGTGTTTCTATTTGTATATGACCGAAGACAAAAAAGAAAATACTGAAAAAAGAAACATGAATGGATAACATACCAGAGCGGGAAGAGTCAACTAAAAAGCGATATTACGTGACGGTCTTGAGTCGAAACTGCACATCAGAATTGCACTGCGGAAAATTAGAAAGGTTAATTTCAGTCTTGTATGTGTTCCTAGTTTGTTCCTTTCGCGCGTTTCCTCCCTCTCTGTTTAGCGGAAACATGCGCATTTTCATCAACGATGGAATGGTGAAAATATGAGATAAAGCGGTCTCAACCCAAATACGCATAACAACCCAGTACTTTAGGAACTCATCAATCGTTCAATCCATGCTATCAGTCATCTCATCTTTTTTTCACACCAAAATCTTCATTGCGTAACGCTGTGTGGTTGTGGAAGGATGTTGTCCCTGCAACCACGTGAACTTTGAAAAAATGTGCCGCAGCATATGGGAAGCAATCCTCCCGAATAAACGCGATTAAAGAAGCTCGTATCAAACCAGATCATACGGTGAAAAGTATAAAATGACAAAAACAGTTTGGTAATTTTCGATTTTTCGTAAGGTAAATTATCATTCGTGAAAACCTGCTTCAGGCTGATTGGCCGTTTCAGATTTGTATTGTCTCTGAACCAATCATAAAAAGTGATTACACCTCATTGTCTGACTGTTTGTGACTAACTGCCCTAGTGTTATCGAATGATCGTCAAGAAATATTTTCTTGTATGGTATTAAGACAATAATCAGTTAATGGAAAAAAAGCGCCATTATGATAACAATATAATTTCAGACGTTAACTCGAAACCAGCGACGCCAAGTTAAATGCGCCACAGAACTCAAAATGCTTGCGAGCTGTGGGTGCACACCAACATGGTTCTCCAGCAAATTTTTAAATAATCGCGCTTTTTGCCTCCTTTTCCAGACACAGAAAATCAAGAACGTCCCGAGCCATCAAAACGTTGGAAAAGACAGAACAGACAGAAAAATCCGTAAGCTGAAGAAACTGCTCAGATCGTATATGTTGCAGAAAAAGAATTCGAAGTACTGAAGCTGATGAACAGACGTAGAGATGAAGGCCAGGTGTACTCGAAGAACGGCATCATTCAGTTCAGCAAGACTGACGGCCCTCTGACACGATTCCGCATTGCAATCTTTGTGGTATATACATAAGTCTGAGCCAAATCAGTTGGCACACAATGAAAAAAACTCTCGCATATTTGGACATAGTATGTCAGGATAATGCGACAAACATGAAACCTGCAGGGAATACTGTAATTTACGAAAGGAACAAGCATATTTAAGAGAAGAACGAAACGAGGGAACATTGTTGAACATGTTCATAACTTGTAAATCACTTCTACCTCAACCACTTCATAAGGTAATGAATCCATCAAACCAATCTTACTTCATATCTAATTTATACCTATTAGCTTTCCTAACAGTAGAAATTGACGCACAATCACACTAAATTGGACAAAAAATTAATAAATTGTTTTCAAGGAAGATAGTCAAACTTTTTATCTTCAGGCAACTGCAATCGCGTTACACGTGACACTCGGAGTAGCGACAAAAACATTTAAACTCTTTTATATTAAATTCTGTTCTTCCACTAATGGTATTGAGCACTCTTGGGCCATACGCCAGCTTTGTAACATTCTTGTTACACACGTGCTTATATATATATATATATATATATATATATATATATATATATATATATTACATGTACATGTATAAGTATATGTGAATCTATATATGTAAACGAAAATTTGTTGCAGAACTGATTAACATCACATCAGTCCTGTACCCCATTTACAGACACTACTGTTGCCTATATACTGTTGCCTATAGAGTTATTCGCAATAAACCTGATTTCTTAGAAACTTTCCAGTCTTCGAAAGATGAGTTCGAGAATGTTTTAGGGAGAAATTTAAAAAATTCTTGACCAGCTTATGGGGGGAGGTGTTATGCTCATGTTACATGGTCACGTGAGCTAACATGCAGTCCAGCTGTAAACATATAACCATCGTTAACTTGTAACCAAAATCGGACGACATGACAATTTTACATTTGTGACTAATCTTCTGTTCATTCTTCTTGAAAGACTTTGGAAAACGAGCGGATCATACCCTACATACGATAAGTCAGTAATTCAAAAATTATATGGCGAAATTAATTTTTCAGGGGGATGCAATATATTTCAGTAAGAACTGTCGCGCTCCAAAATCGGACCCGGGCTACGCCAATGCCTCCATGGCCAACTTTTCCTCAACACTTTTCTCCACGATCTGGGACGAATTGGTAGATGTTACTCAGAGAAAACCGTGGAGCAGTTCCTCACAGTCAAACCCAGTTCCTCACAATCCACTCATGGCACCGGTCATTAATGGAAAACGACATAAAAACACGTCGGCATCACAATGTCATTCCATCAGTATTTGGAATTTACATTGGCGAACATGAAAATGGAGTTCTTATGAGGGAAAGTAAATTTTAGAGTGTCGGAATTGTATATTTTGAGACCCAACTGGGAACAACAGCCAGTTCCCAATATTTACCTGCTGAATTCAACCACCAGAATGCCTTTCGAAATCTTGTTTACATTGTTAATTGGAGCAATTGTCTTTCCATTCGCTTTGAGTTCGATTGTATTCAAGCAATACTAGTGTTTAAATGGCTCAGCAGTTCCCATCCTTGCTCCGCCTGCTCCAGTAGCTTTAACTCAAATGACGCACTTAGTACTGGTTACGAACCTATTACCTTGGAATGTCAAAATGGACTGGAAACAGTGTGGATACCGCCCACCCAAAATGGTCGATATTTTTCTCCTGTAAAGGAAACTAAACTTCATCCTCAAAATGCGTTCTTTTATATCAAACACAAACAGTTTTAAGTTCCTTATCAGAGTTAATCTTGTGAGTTAAAAGAAGAATAAACTCCCACCTTGAAGCGAGATCTTAAGATGGACAAACAAATATACGAGAAGTGATGGAAAAATATTAGCTCGTGATACCAGAAGTCAGTTGCCATTTTTGTCGGTGATAAAAAAGATTGACAGGTATGTAGGCAATCAACAGTGTGGTAGAAAACAGAATATCTTGGGTATATAAATGGCGATGGTTGCGAAATGATTGTGTAACAAGATCGCCAAAAGCAAAACAAGGAAGCGAAAAAGGAAGGCTTCCGAATTCACTTTCTATCCGTGCTAAATAGTTTTGTTCCCTATGTTTACGAAAATAAAACATAGGAGCGTAAGACTAGCACATTCAGCCTTGTGGATTAAAGACAATGTGATAAACAAATTTAAGTTGTATAAAAACAGTTACAGAGCCCATGGGGTTGAATCTTGCCAAGTTTAAAAATAGGAACGCGGCTTCTCTTGCGGCTATCTTTGCCACCTGCAATGGTTGAGATAGTACAGACCATTACCAAACTGGCTACTACCTTTTCGGTACGTTTGCTTGACATCTTTTGCCCTGAGAGAAACGACACGAAAAAGTCCTGGAGCCCGTCTTCTCAACTGCCCTAAATGTTCCGTTTCAAGGATGTTGATCTAGCTGATCACCTTACCCATCCACGGGTGATTAAAAATAGAATAACCGAGAGAATAGCCAAGGATAGTGAGAGCGTGTAACAAGATAATTAAAGAAAACAGCTAAAAAAAGACTGTACGGCTTTCCTTTTACTTATCCCATGCATGCTTACCATCAGCGGCCATTCCCTAGGGTACATATTGGTTTTTATCACATTTTTGATCTCGTGGACCTTCTGAAATCTCCTTGCCGATCGACGATAAAAATAGCAAGTAATTTTCCACGTTCATGGCCCTATTTCTAATAGGACAACTTTTCGCGTACTCAACAGCTAACTTTCAGTTCCCACTTCTTGTAAAAATACGTTTGTCGTGCTTTTCTCTAAAAGTTTCAGTCAAAATCTCAAGACGGGGTTTTGCTCTGAACGTCAAGCAGTATGTTGTTCACGTTTCTGTAATTCGTCTTCTTCAAAGTTCTCGATGTTCCGAACCCTCTGCACTTAGTAACGGCTCGATCGAACTAAGCCAAACACGTAACGAATATGGACTCTATAGCGCACCTTCCCAGAAAAAAAAAAAGATTCACATACTATATCCATTATGAAGTACCTCGAATGTAACCATATTCCATTTTGATATGTGGAGTTAATTTTCATAAACAGTACGAATCTTTAATTCTATTCATCTCAAACTCATTAACAATTCATGAGCAAAGTACAAATGAAATCAGTACCGAGACGAAGTTCGGATGTCTGATCTCAATTAGCATAGAATTTCGGCAACTTTAAACCCGATTTTCTCTTCAAATACGAATTCGTTTGAGATATAATATCATTCACTTGAAAGTCGTGTTTCATCAGATATCCAAACACCTCGGAGTTGGTTAAAAAAAATCGGCTGTCGCCTCGTTCTTCAACTCATTTCTCGGCAGGCTTAGAGTGGCCAGTGAACTCTAAAAAGACTGGAACGATTCCTCGTTATGTCTTCCCTTACAACTGAGTGAAGCCGACATGGGGGCAGCCATGTAGGTCAAAAACACGCGTGGGAAAAAATTGTACTGAACTTTTATTTGTCATGGACAGATAATTACAACAAATATGCAGTCCTAACGACATTGTCTTCCAGTTTACCAAGGACAAAAAAGAAAACTGTCAAAAAATCCGAAATTTGGGTGAAGTTTTTCACAATAGGCTGCGTGTTTTATCGCGTAGGGGACTGGGATGTCCCGCAAATTGACCCACATGTCAGCCTCCATGATGGCTTCAAAATACAGTTTGCAGGTCTCGTTCCAGTCTTTTTAGAGTTCAGTGGGAGTGGCCATTAAGCCATCGCGCCACAGAACAATGGCTGACAATTCTTCCAGGGTAGGATGGCACAATGGCCGGTCCAAGCCTGCTTCTCAGTGTTTTGATATCTGATGAAACTGTCCTTCTCGTGCATATTTTACTTAAAGTGAATCACACGACTTCGCCGGTGAAACAGGGTACATCGTATGTAAAAATGTTCCAGTCGGATTCGATTTTTCAGACAGGAACTCGAGATGGAATTTAGACCGCTGTTTCTTGAGAACGACGTCTCAAAGGCCACAGCGATTAGGGAATTACCGAAGCTCAAGAGGTAAAATATTGACGTTTCGAGCAAAGGCCTTCGTTGGAGTGAAATCACTAATTGAAGCAAAAACAAAGACAAAACAGAGGAGCCAAGAGAAAAGTGACGTTAAAGGGTAAAACGGTGATCTTCTGGAACTTCTCAAAAACTTGCCATTCACCCCAGTTTCAACATCCTTTTGAATGCCATCTCGGTAGAAGCGTTAAACCACGTTTTGACTTGGTCATTTGGTCTGTATTACTGCCGTTAGTTGAACTAGAAAAAACTAGGTTTTCTAAAAATCGGTATGCAGTAAATTTCTATTATACACGACTCTAAAGATACATTGGTGCAAGAAATTTGTTTAATGTTCTTCTAATAAAACTTTAATGAGACTCCATGCTGACTCATTTTCAGCCTGCATGAAGATGTGATAAACTTTATTCCAAACATCGAATAAATTCCTTAATTTCGCCATTAGGTTCTCTAAGCTTTATGGCCGGTGCATGGTCAAACTGATGTCTCTTCTTTCACTTTCGGTCACGTTCTTTAAACTTTTCTTTCTTCTTCTCTTCGAGATACAAGTCGAAAGTGCCTTTAGGCATGTTTTTCTTCATTTAGCGTATTTGCGTTGAATACATGCAAGGCTTGTTTTTAATGCTTTGTTTCTACAAGATTCCTGTTCACTTGGTAATCTCTGCCTTGGACAACTCTCCACTCACGAGCCAGTGAGCACACGAACTCACTACGCTCATTCACAGATAGACTGCAGACGTACTTTCAAGTTCATCACAATCTTAGCAAGTTCTACGAAACGCTGGTCTAGGAAACATCACAACCTGATATCAGAAAAATGAGCGGTTTCTTTATAGAATCCCCCTACATCTTGTGCGACATTACCAAACATCATTATGGTCAAGATAAGGTATTATGATAACACATTATGAAAACATATTAGCGGCGTGAAATGCATTACCCAAGCTGTGGTTTTCAAACAGGTGTCTGGAATGATCATTTGACCGGTCGCAATTTAAAACTGTGTGGGAAAAATGTGGAAAAACATTAACCAGGTCATTCGTTACTAAGGTTGTGACCAAGGAAAATAATGTTAAAACATGAATCAAAACTTTCGGTACCATTGTGTGTGATCGGCTTAAAACCCAAGAAGGCAAAATGAGTTGTGATAACAACTGGTTCACGTTAGTTTCATCGGTTGTATAAAAAAATAATTGATCAGTTGTTTGTTAAGTTAAACGTTGCCTTGACGACGACGGTGTAGGCTTGACGACTGTTGAGGTTCAAGAATTCTAATCAGTTCGTACTTTTTACGATGGAATCTTAATTCTGTTATTTTTTCGTTATTTTGACGATGGAAATTATTCAGGAAAGATACGTAGTCCTGTTTTTATAGCCTGTTATAGCCTTTACAGGGTACGAGTCAACAAAATAAATTCCGAATTAAACGATGTCCTTAAACGGACAACCGGTTTATAGTAAGTTAATTGACCAAGACGGAAATGCAATTATCAGATTTTGTTAATGAAGACCATTCCCATTATTATGAACCAATAAGAGAAATTAAAGTACAACTGAACGGGAAAGAAAAAAATTTACATCTCACGCGAAAGTTCTTCATCAGACAAACCATCTGATAGGCGTTTCGGTCAATACATCATTTTTTTTCCCATGTCTCAAGGTAACAGGCAATGAACTATTGATCTCGAAAACAGCGAACGATTACTGGATACACTAGACCCCCAATGTTCCTAAAAATATTAGTGTTGACACTAATAACCTAAAAAATGCCGGAGTTCCAGCTGGTTCTTGCATTTAGTAAATAGAAACGCAATTTTAAAAACAAACCCAATCTTAGTTTTCAAAACACTCGTTTCGACCTAAGTGGGGTTCCAGGTTCTTGCACGTGCAGCAACGAAAGTCCTGTCACCCCTCAATCCACGGTTAACGCAAGGACAACCACATTCTGCTAGTACGCACGTTTCCGGTGTTTTTCCTCCACAAATAATCGACCAGCTGTGATATTTACATTAATGGTGTATTATCCACTTACACTTTACGTGTGGGGTACTTTGAAACCACAACCTCACGTGGAGATGTCAGATTAACCAAATGGAAAAGAAGACTTGTAAAAGAGCTGGCGGTTTATGCTCGTTCAAATCTTTTCTCGAAGAAGGAACATTTACAAAACCATTTGAGACCCTTGCTTAACGGCACATCAGATGCGTTAGTTTAGATTTAAGACTTGTTTAAAAATGGCAATTCAAACTTATCAATATCAGTATGGCTTATCAGTGTCAATGTAAGTATAAGTATCAGAATCAAAATAAGTACAGGTATCAATATCAATTTCAGAAAAACCTTTTTGAAGTCGATGAGTCGTAATCAAAACAAAGCATCGCTCCTGCGATGAACGGCAGACTGGAATTTCAAATTGCTCACATTTCGAGGACTTTCGTAATTGGAAATTGTTTACCATTTACTGATGTACTAACAAAGGCAATTTAAGACCTAGAGTCGGAGTCCGACTGAGGTTTGAACCCTTGTCTGCTAGGCAATAGACAAGTATAGCTCCAGAAAGCTGATCGAATTATTGCTGGAGCTCGCTGAACGACGCGCCATTCATCACAATGGCGCCTGAAAGAAATGAACTAAAGACAGCAAATTCAGTTCAAACGTTTCACTGAGTTAGTAAGTGGTAACCATGGAATGGACTCGTATAGTTTTGCGGATATCTCGAAAGGAAGGAACGATACAATCTGTGATCATAGCAAGGTTAAGCTTTCTCAAGGTTCTGTAAAGAAACGCTATGCGTTTAGAACTCAAAAAAGCTTTTTGTATCGTCGACAAAGACACGAGATAAAGGTCACTCTTATGACCAACATTTGCAAACAAACTTTGCATATGGCTAAAATACCATTACTTAGACGTCTTCCCCGTGGTCCTTATGTTTTCTTAAAGAGTTCTTAATTGTGTCAGGGCTAAGACAGGATTAAGTTCTAGATCATGTAGAGTCTAGCAGAAAAAAGAACAATCTAATTCGCTTAAAACGGGCGATGACCAGTAAAATCAACACAGAATAAACTGGATCAATTTATTTTCAATTTTTACTATGCAAATGCATTTCGTATAGTAACCTAATATATAGATGTAGCTCAAAAAGTATTATTCACCGTGGGGTAAACTTGCGGAATCGCCAACAAACCGAATTGAATTACAGTACTGAGTCCTCCTACATATAGTATTTGGCAAATATAATCACCCGCTCTAAAAATTTCATGACCCGCGAGTTATTATCTGTCTCCATTGTCTTTCTTGTTACATCCAAAATTATCACATATTTGATTTGTTTGTTCATAATCAGTCTAACAGAATCTAGAGATATATTTTACAAGCTTTTTTTCTTTTCTTTTTTTTTAATCTTATTGCTCAATTAAAGATCAGTGACTGTTGCTCGGAATTGGTGAGCATTATTACCAACGTTTTCCAGCCATTCATATACATAAATCATGGTGATAAATTTTTCCATATTTACCTCTCTAAGCAATGTTTCTCTTCAAAACAGCAAATGTTGGTAGGGGTTTTCAAGTCGATAATCTTTTGTTTTTTGGGGGTTTTTTTTTAGTTTCTGCGGTTACGGATTCAGAAATATTAGTTTTGGATGTTTCTAGGTTTCGGGGGTACTTCGACGGCGCGACTGTTCGGAAATAGCTCCTCGCATCTTAACCACGCCTGAAGATGGAAAGAACTATGCTTCCGAAACGTTGCGTCATCGAAATTCCCTCGGTTCAAGACTAGACAAACCTCACATATTATATGAACTTTATGCTCACTTATTCGTAATTTGTTCTTGACTTTATGAAAACATTTCGTAGAACACACGTAAAAGATTCTCTTTTTGTCTGAATGAAGATGTTTACTGCCACAAATAAAAAAATATCATAAAAGCAAGCCAGATCCTGACTAGGCAAGACTTGTTTCCACTAAGCCGCATTTTCTGCGCGGACGGAATTTTCTCTTTGTCTTATTAGCCTTTTAAGTGGAACTAGTTAGAAAAAAAAACAATCAAAAAATTGTGTCCGCACGGAAAATTCCGTCTATAGTGGAATACAGGCTTGACAGTAAACATAGAAAAAAATCCGCTTGACCGCGGCGGAAATTTAAATTCGCGGCCTTCAGTTAAACGGTTCGATGTTCTACTCACTGAGATGAGCGTGGGAGAAAGCCCTGCGAAAAAGACAGTGGGACTTAAAAGTCGTCACAAGTTAAATTCTATGTCGACGGAGTAGGTAATATCATGTGATTGATTGACAGCCCACTTAAAAAGACAGACTACAGTTCACAAGCTGACTTACAGAGTGGCGAAGAGACTATTTGAATTAAACACGACAGGCCAGTTCTCATCATGAGATTATTACTGATCAGCTCATTTGAGAAAGACTAGCTTCCTGAATACGACACAGACTAAAAAGACGGACGGCACAGACTAGTCAGAGCTGCTTGCTTACTTACTTACAACGATTAGTCGGCAGACTAACTTACAGACCAGTCAACAAACTCCTTAACACTTACCATGCATAACAAACAACCTGACATCGTAATATCACTTGCCAAGTGAACAAAAATTAGTGAAAAGATTGACTTACTGACAAGCTAGTAACTACTGGGAATAGATTAGTTACAATTAAGAGTGCAGTTAACATCATAAGATTAGCAATCTAGTTAAGAAAGACGAGGTGAAAGACTAAGTTACTGACTAGCTAAAAAACTATAATAAACAGACATGTTACAGTCCAATTAACTAACTATACTTAACGTCACAGGTTCGACAGCCGGCCAAAGTCAGCATGGTTAACAAAAAGTCCTTCTAGTAATCAAACTAGCTAAAATATTCATAAACCAGTTAACATCACAAGATTAACAGTGTAGTGTGCGGATGCAAAAGAAAGTAGAACAGAGTTTCTAAATATCACCAACTTCTTTCTTCACCCCGCTATATCTCCTAGACCTGATCAATTCAGCCTCAGTGGTACGAGAATAAAAGCCGTAGTCAGTCAACTTACATTAATTTGAGGTAACTTAAACTGAAACCGTGGACAAATGAGAACGTAAGTCCATGCAAGTCAACTTAAACTTTTCAAAATATGCAGTATATGATTAACAAACTGACACATCAGTTACCAGACAAGTCAACCAAGTTTCATGACGAGACTGACCTGTTAACCCTGCAAGATTAACAGCTTAGTATGTGGTTACAGAAGAAGGCTGAGTAGAGTTTCTAAATGTCAATAACGTCTTTTTCCGTCCTCTTACTAGCTTGATCTCATCACTTAAGACTTAGTGAAACCACCACTTGAGTCAATACAAGTCAGCTTACATCAGCGTGGGGTAAGTTGCAGTGGAACGATGGACAAACGAGGACGTATATAAGTCTACGAAAGCCAAATTAAACCTTTTAAACTTCCATTCATAACTTGAAACACCGAAACTTGTTGCGAATCAATGCAAACTGATGTAAGCTGTTAGCCAAGGTAGATGGAAATTGAAACTTAAAACGATTTGGATTCACGTTTAACCGCAGCCTTAGTTAGTAGAGCATAACTGGACCAGCATACTGAAGGTTACGGGTTCGAATTCAAAATGCCATCAAGTACAGTACTTCGCGCACCCCTGGTTTTTACTAACGGGTTGTGATTTATTATGAAATGAAAAAACGAAGTTCAAAAGTAACCTGATATATCAAAAAGAGGGACAAAAATTGAAAGAAATACATTTGCTGCGATGTAATGTGACTGTTACATAAGAACTGAGATTATTAAGTAAAAATTCGGGTGAGTCGTGAACTAGTCAAAATTGTGAGTTAATGAGAAAGACGCTCTCTGACCAGGAATATTTTATTGAAGGAGCTTTCGCGGCAACCGGTCTATTTTAATCCCAGTTGTTCTACTCCACCATAGAAACAACACTCACCTAAATACTATTTTGACCTCTCTAATTCCCATTTTGAAAATCTAATTCCTATTTTGAAAATCTAATTCTGAAGAATTCTTGTAAAATCTATATCGAGTTTCTCCTAACCTTTGCAAGTTTCTAGTCAAAATTATTGGCAACATATATTTTGTTCGTTACATCCTCCTACCATTGTTCACCAAAAGCTGTTACAACTGCGAAAACGCTAAAACACCACGCATAAAAGGTAGGTCCCCCTCAGTCACTCAAAACGTTGATAAGTTTCTTCAAAAAGAGTAAAAATAATTTTATCAAGTAAATTCGCATACCAGGAGTTTCACTCGTCTCCTTCGTTGCGCAAAAATCTCAACACTTATATATCAAAAATACAGCATTCCTTGGCAGAAACGTCACGTCACTCTGTAGATTCACAAAGAGGTTGCTGTTCTTCTTCGTTAATGGCACTCCCGGACGCCTCATCCACGTCCACACGAGAAGGAGTTGGAAAGACTTTGAAGATGATGACACCGATCACGATCACAACAAATGATATGATGTACAGATGAGAGAACTTTAACAAAAACAAAGCAATATCTAAGTGTGTGAAGGATGCACTTCTAACTAGGTATTAACGCTTGGGTATTTTTTGTTTAGATCAGTGAAGACCCAGATAAAGTTTGCCGTGTTCATTCAAATTAATCTCACGGCGTCATCAACTAGATATCACCAAGGTTTTCAAGGTTTTATTTTTTATTCTTCTCTATTGACTTTATATTGGCGAAAGTAAATAGTAAAAACTCTTTTCTTTTATCAAACATATTAATGCAGTGAGATTACGCCTTCTACAGTGCAACATGATTCGATCCCGCAACGGTTTGAAATCGTGAGATTTTGAAAGGAACGCACACTTCATGTCCCCTTGAACTGTGTTCATGTCTCAGTGCCCGAATTGACACCATATTAACAAGAACAATGTCTTATGGCTACATCAGGAGTAGCAGTTAAAACCACGCAACTGACATTTCTTTGTTTGTAGACACATATGCTATTTTATGTAATTAACTTTCTCGAGTTATCGTGAGACCATTCATGTATGTGCTCAGAAACATTAAAGGCGGTATCACCTTAAGGTCGAAGATTGCGTTAGAGGCTTGTCACTTTATTTAAGGTACGTGCGTAGTGCGGACCCATCTTTAACTTAAAAACGCTACATTCCCCGACCAAAACGCTTTTCCAAGACCTGTATAAGAATGGAAAAATTGCTGGGTTTTTTGGTTTTATGACTCTGTGTTCTGGTTTTCTATACAAACTTACCTTGTAGTTAAAAAGATAAAGTCCAATAAAGAAGGAATACAAGTCCGCTGTGAGCAGCGTGAGGTTAATCAGAGTTGCACTGCTTCGGCTGATTAAAATGGGCATTAAAACGTAGAAGCCAAACATGGCGAAGGCGTTGAGTGCAAGCAACAACACTGTAGAGAAGATAAAGTAAAAAGAAATAGTTTAGGCATTATAATATAAATGCCACCAGCAATTGGCAGAAATCAAAATCAAAAATCATATCCCGAAAAACAATATACTTCGGACCTGAGAGGTAGCATTATTTCAAAGTTATTGCCAATCAAAAAACAGACGCCACCAGAGTAATGCAGGATTGACTCTTACAATTATTTTCGTTAACCCATTTCGTCTTTCTACGAAGTTCAACTTTTCGGAGATTGTTAGTGCTCAAATCACTGATGGTGTACAACGTTTTGGTTAATCCTGGGTTAAGCTGATCGCCTTTTGAACAACCAGGCCCAGACGAAATTAATTTGTTTCATACATCGCATGAATGTCGCATTAAATTCACTGAATTAAATGCAACGATTGTGCGACGTATGAAACGGACTTAAGACTAATAAAAGAACAAAAGGAAAAACGAAAGAAAGCAAAGAACAAAAGGGAAAAAAATTCACGACCGTGTAATGTACAGCGCGCTGGTCCGAAGTAAGTGCAATTTATCCCAATTCGCCTTGTAAATCCCACACATGTCAGTCGCTCATATTGTATATAGGACTTACGAACAAAATTCAAGGGTGGAGCGGGCGCTGTTGGGGGTGGAACGCTTACGCAACACGTTAAACTATGACTTCAACACAGACACGTACTTTACTGACACGACCCCCTACTAAAATTCCTTTAAATCTCCAGATAAGTCATCTGTGGCCACACAGGAAGCCTCTTGGGCGATAAAATTACCAAGGAAAAATATAGCTGACAATAATACGGCAAACCCAACATGAGTTACCTACAGCACATCGATAATCCAGTGGAAAAAAATAATTTCCCGTTATTTCAAGAAAGCGGGTAAAACAAACAGTATCTGTAAATTGCCACAAACTGCGATGTAGGACCCGCCAGCCAAGTTTGACGATTATTGTCCACATTTCGAAACAATTTCGAGCGAGTCAACCAGATAGTGTCTGTTTAGTTTGAGTTAAAGAGAGCCAGGTAAGGAGCGGCTGTCTTGCAAAAAGATCTCGTGGTTTAATCACTCAGCAAAATACCGGAAACTCCTGAGGATTTGCATGATCACCTAGCATATAAAACGTCAGTCTCTGCAGAGCGATGACCCAGACGGCTGTGAAAAAAATCAGGGAGACAAAGTTCCTTGGAGAGCAAAGTTGAAGTGAAAAATGAAACAAATAACAGTTCTGACAGTAGCTGTAATAATAGTGAATTTGGTGGTAGCTCTTGAATGGACAATCGAAAGACCTCTGACTGAAAAAAGAGCAATTGTAAAAAGATCCGTACGAAGACAAAAGAGTACAACTGACAGTTGTACCATTCGCTCAAGGTTTCGATGTCTGGCAAAAAATAGGAAAGTGAAGGTAAACACAAAGTTATTAGTTCTCAGAATCTTCTTGAGAATCGGCTCTGAAATGAAGAGAATATTCTACGGTAAACAGACGACAGAAATGTCTACCTAAAACTTAATTGACTATAGCAGTGCTTGAACTCGCACCTGCGGGCATTTGGACTGCTCAGCTAGTTAATCGATCGAACCAGCTGGGAACCTTTTGCATCTTCTCAGCCATTTCAGTAATTGCACGAGGAGTTCCCGTTAAAACTTAACTCTTATCTGTTAAGATGTGTAGCGTTTCGAGTTTTCGAAAATTTCCTCTTGAGAGTCTTCTAGAACAGATTACTGCGTGAGATTTGAAGGCGAGATTTATGTGCAGAACATCATGCGCAACATTGCCCAAGGAACTTACAGAAGTTAACGCAGTTCACTAGCTATTTGTACGCTCCATGACTTTTAGCGAACTTGGTTTGCATGGTTGCACTACAAGTACTTGTATGCACACTATCCGTGATTTTAGTATCATAGTTCTTGTGGTTTACTTCGTGTTTTTGTAAAACGCATAGCCCATCCTCTTTGCCAGAAAAAAACTCCAACTGATGACAAAATCTTGGGGTTGCTCTCATGAGAGTTCAAGATAAAACGAATTCAAACTCTTTCGACAAAGCAGCTATGCGTTCGCTCGACGTTTATACTGATACGAGATTTTCCAACTGCACTTTTTGCCCTTCATTTTAAGAACACTTTCATTTAAATCATAGTAACTTCAGTAACGTGACCGTGTCTGTCTTCATTTCGATAAAATGTGCGTTCGTTAGATCGTTTGCTAGTTCATTAACGGTATTTACGAACATTTGTTAAGTCAATACCAACCAGGGAATTTTGACAGTGTTGTGGGAAAATGCTTACAGCTGCGGGATGATGAACAACACAAGAACCAACGGTAATCCTTTAACGCCTGGAGTTTTTTTTCATATTCTTATTTGTTATTGCTTAGTTTCTTCCAAGCTCATTCATTCGATTTTTGGGTTCTTGGCGTTCGATATATCGCACAGTGGGCATTTAAGAGTTAACACAGTGATAACCAGTCAGTGAGGTCAGTTCTATTCGACACGCTGATGTTTCGAGTTTCGTATTCAAGGAGAATCACGCGGCTGAATGACAACGAAGAGTTATCGCAATAGAATTCAAAAGCTAGCCATCGAACAGTACCTAGCGGGTCAACACAGTCAACAAATCTTCGGATAAGAATCGATTTACAGCGAAGAGCACTTTACTTGTATTTGAAACAAAAAAAAAGAAGAACGAAGTATAATAAACAAAGAGACTGTGCAGCCAAAATGAAAGCTATCTAGAAAGGCTGATGTTCGGAGTAAAAACGATACGTCAGACTAAACAATATAGCGGGTTATCTATTAACTGACGTGTGCTCTAACAGAAACAGTGCAATATTCTTTCATGAGTTGGTTTCACACCTCAAATTTAGTGTCAGGGTCGACAGCCACTGACCGTCAACGTCCCCAAATAATCGCGAAATCCACCAGATACTTACAGTAAAGAGAACAAAAATTAAGCCTGGCCACAGTACTTTCAGTGTTTTCTGCCGTTTGGGGTGATTTTATCCAGCGCTTTACTGCTGTTAAAACCTTTGAGATCTATAGAAATTTCTAACGCCTTTAAGTTTATACGTTCTGTCCGTTAAATCGCCGTTTGAACACCTCATGATAATTTCAACTGAAGTTGAAGAATAAGAGGTAAAATTTGACTTGCCCAGTGGAAGGCGTAATGAAGTCCATGACCCTGTAAAAGGCGGAAATTGACGGGTGATCTTGGTTTACCTACATGATTCTCAAAACGTCCCTTTTCAACAACCGTTATGTTTATACTGGAAGTGCAAGTAGCTGCGTTTTTCTTGGCAGTACAATTTCTTTGGTAGTTAAACAGCACTGAAGTATTCCCGCCTCCTAGCGACCTGTTTGGCATGAAAAGATAGACTACACCATGAGCTAGGCAGGGGATTTCACTTTAACATTACACCAATTGTTTCTCTTTTCTTTGGTGATCAGAAGAAGACGCAGAAAACGGAGGTAACGAAATTAGTCAGAAAGTTCAGAAAGCTGCAGAGAAGAATTCAATAACTGGAAAACACTCAAATGGACTGATAGTGAAAGAAACAAATTATGATATATTTTTTAATTGAATGTTAAACATTAAGTTTGTATCCCACCGAAGTGTGCCAGCCGTAAGAAACGAGTAAACGTAATTTGTATAAACATGCGATTGAGTTGTAATAAATTAGATATTTAAGCAGCGAAACCATGCAACTTCTACCACTTTGGCGATGCTATTTGTGTAATCAAGAAACGTAAGCAAATAAATCTCTTTTGTGCCTGTTTATCCTCGTCGTTTTTGGGTTCACTCGTGGGTACTTTCAACATCATTGACTGCGCTGTAATTTTTATTACAAAACATCGCTCTCTTTCCACCAGGAACTTCAATCCACCACGGCGTTACATATTCAGTCAAAAAGACAGAAGGCAGCGAAAATGAAGTGACTTTTACGTTGGACGATTCCTGAGGACCATTCTTAAAGCAACAGAAGTTGAACCAAAATTTGATGCCAGTGTAAAGGCCATTTACACGACACTATTGTTGTATTTCATTGTTTGTTCTGATGTAGCAGACAAACTCCTTGGAGTCTTCGGCACGTATTGCCACTTCAGTGAGCGAATCAAAAGCAGGAATTGTGCCTTTGAGGCAACATTACATACCCTAAATGAACCATATACTATCATCGTATCTTCTAAATTGTCTCTCGTACGCCATTTGTTAATAATAGCCACTTCTCCTTATTACGTCAGTCATTTCACTTTCATGCAAACATTGAATTCCCAAAGCGAAGGGGAAGACAACTGCTCCGATTAACATTACAAACAAGATTTCGAAAGGCATTCTGGAAGTTGTATTCAGCAGATGTATAAGGGGAACTGGCGATTTCAACGAGAGTTTGAAGCGGCAATGTGTAGCATTCAAATCTTCCGATGTTTAACCACTTCAACCCTTTTGGGTACGACTTTTTCCCTTCTATTCTTAGTTCTCTTTTGTGTTTTGCTTTGTTGTTTCATTAGTTCTATTCTTATATAATTTTTTTGTTGCACGACAACCATATGCATGAAAGGGTTAACATTACCTTGCTGTTTTTAGCAAATCACAATCAACAGACATCGTCTCCCCTCTCTATTAACCATGAGCAAATCATTGCGATGTGCTCTCAAGACCAATGTGTTTATTAAAAGCTGACAAATTTAAGAAAAGACTGATGTCAAAATTTCACAAAGAATAAAAACAAACGTTGTCGATCAAGCGGGCATCATGACATTTTCGGACTTTTCCGGGGTTTGGCGTTGATGCGAATGACCATATCCAAATTTCTGGCTGGGTTTCAACGATTCAAGTACCAATATCTCTCTTGGATCCAAGTCAAAGTAAATGCTGAAACTTGTTTATTTAAATCAGGATGTTTTGGCGTCAAACAATCCTTCCATCACTCTTATCTTTATTTAAAGATAGTACTAATTTCAGGATTTCCCACACGAAAGAGTGTTCTCGATTATGGTCGTTCTGTCTGGTAGCACCTGATTGTCCACTCCTGTCTTACAGTTTGTTCACCTGTGTCTACTAATTGTGAGCAGTCTCTTCAATGCAGGTTCCGTCACAAGTGCACATAGCTTCGCAAATGAGATCCTACTGATCTGAATTAGGTTCAATAACTAGGTCAAATAAGGTCGCAATCTTGCGAGTGAACCAGAAAACATAGAAGCTGAAACTATCACATCTAATTTTACAGGGTTTCCCAAGAATTTTTCGACTCTCAGTTTCATTTTGCAAGAAAAACGGCAGCTGCGTGCTCGTTCACCACATGCTCGCTAAAACATACTTGCGTTTGCCACGCGATTAAAATCGTTAAAAATATGGAAGTTCGAATCACGGACCTTAACTCACTGCCAGATAGAGGGTATGGCACAAGGCTTTATATTTCTAAACCCTATTTCCTACATCAATTGAGAATATTATTGGATTTACAACCAGTCATTCATCGTGACAAACTTCCTTGTGCGTAGTTTGTGGTGTCTGTTTCACGTGGTCTAAGTATTTCTCTTATACTAAGGAAAGGACAATGATCTTGAGGGGAATTTTGGAAGGAAATGGCATTAGCTGTTTTGTGACGGCAGTGTTTCAAGTACTTGGCATCTGGCTTCGATATATACCGGATCGTTGCCAAATGGTCCTGGCTTTCAGTCCTGTTTGTAAAGTTCTTCGTGAGTAGCTTAACGGGTATTGTCCATTTTTTAGCACCAGCACTTTCTATGACAATTACGTGATTTCTATCGGATCAGTTAAGTTATACGCCAAAAAAGCTTTAATGAAAGATCACACCAAAATTCTGCAAGCAAGGCAAACTCTCCGTAGTACTTGGGAAGGAAAGTAGACAGGTGTGCTCATCATTCATGTTCTTTCACGTCAAATGCTTTTCCTAGAAATCTCTCGGAGAAGAATCTCTTGCCACATTTCAGCTGTTCTTTCGCCAGGGTTTATGCACAAATTAAGGATTTTTAAAGAACTAAGAAGCAATGGGGTAGCGTATAATTCAATTGGTCCAAAAACTATTCCACCTCCTTGTTTCTTAACAAACTCCTACATGTTTGCATACCTAACAAAACACTCTTTCTCGCGTACAATATTACTTGAATCCAAAAAATTAAGGAGCTTATGTTCCACCAGCATTCCTTATTCTCCTAAACTTCCTCCTGTGCGTCCAATGTTAACAGAGACGGGAAAATGGTTCCTATTTCTCAGATATATCTCTACAAAGATCACAATCACAACCACAGAACACACCTACTTACTGCAGGACTGCCTTGGATTTCTCTCAAATTTGAGTCAAAATATTGACTAACTACTTACCAAATTGGTGGTCCCAAGAAGCCTGAGCAAGATGCTTTGTTTCAAATATAATTCTAAAATATGAAAAATATTAAAAAAACAAACACATCAATCAATATATAATTAACTTTATATGAAGCAATCATCGCTCTCCACACGCAACTTCCCATTTACATCTTCTCATTTACATCTTCTCAGTTTTCATTTGAGATACTGTATTCATTAAAGACAGTATTCCAAATGTCAATCTGCTCCGATGTCTGGTTGCGTTTAACTGTTGTTTCAATCATGTGTATATATCCATTTAAATCACTACTGTTCACTTTTCATGCTTTCATACTGAGCTTGCAGTAACTAGCGACAAATTGGAGTAATCTTTGCTGCGTCGTCATCGGATGAATTAGCCTATCGCAGTGCTCCTCAGGATTTTTTCAAGGTCAGATGAGTAATTGGTTAGGGTAGTGTGTTAAAGTCTCAAACGTCACAGACACCTACTACAAACTGATCTCAAAGCACTAAAACTGTGGAAATGGTTTGGAATGTTCACTATGACAATAAATTTTAGTACAAGTATCTCTGGTTTCTAATTCACGAAAAGGTTTTCTGAGAAAACCTACTGGGCCTCCTATATGCCAGTTTCAATAAAAACTGTGGTAAAAGACAGGTAAAGTTTGATGAGCAAGCTATCAAGAAAAGTTAAAGAAAGATTATCTGAAGATCTGAGACTGACTGTCGGTCTGGCATGGATAATCTATCTCAGATGATTAACCGTCTTAACCCTTTAACCCCCAATCATGAATACAGGTGCGGTTTAATGAATGCAAATTGGATTCATTAACAGATTTCAATAGATTTGAAAACATAACACGCGTCCTACGCACGCCCTGATTGGACGAGCCTCATTTTCTTTCAGACTACAGAGACACGCTGACGTCATTTTCATTTTGTATTAGAGTACAGAGACATGGATGACGCCACAAAAACTCGAAAAAACCTTGGTTATTTTCTAAAAATAGAAAATAGCTTTCGTGTCTCTGTACTGTAATAGAAACATTCATGACGTCATCTCAACCGGAAAAAATCCCTGAAAACATTCGGACATTTTTTGGTTCAAATGACGCCATTCAGGTTTCTGTCACGGCACAGAGCCACTCAAGCAATTTTTTATTTGTTAATCAAAAAGGGTAAATAGGATTGAAGGAGTAAAGGAGGTAAAGGAGGTAAAGGAGGTAAAAGGAGGTAAAAGGAGGTAAAAGGAGGTAAAAGGAGGTAAAAGGAGGTAAAAGGAGTAAAACGGGAAAACTTAGGGGTGAACAACTTTATCTGAAAATGAGTCCGTCACTTCATGTGTCTCTTGAGACAGACGTCAAGCTGGAAGTGTGATAGGTTGTGTCAGCATTTCTCAACAGGGGGAGCACCGCCTCCCAGTGGATGTTCAGAGAATCTCGGGGGGGCAATGGAACCAAGGCAGCAGAGAGGGGGTTGTCAGGATGCAAATGGTGGGTGTTCATCGGTCATTCACCACCACGGCATTTTTAAGTTTCTAGTAGTCATTTAGTGTTAAAATCTAACATTGACCGACTAACTCGACAATGTTGAAATGGACAACTATACATTACAGTTTAGTGTGAGGCAGTTAATCGGTTAACCGGAAAAGATCGATTTTATTTAGACATCGGTCTTGTCAGTTTCCTTCACGTCGGAAAACCGAAATAACCGAAAACCGATTCAGTAAACGCGAGTAACGCTCTGTCGGATCATTGGTGCGATCACTGAGACGTCAGGTTAATGTTTCGGATATCAGGATCAAAAGGACTCGTACTGAATACATAGAATTTCAAATTATGATGTATAAATGATAAAGATTAAATAATCTATTATGATTTCAACAATATTATCACTTCATTAAGTTTCTTTTGATCCACATAAGTTTCTTAACTTTCTTTTGATCCACAACAAATTCACCAATGGAAATAATCGGTTATGTCGGTTTTATCGGTTTCTTCGCGACAGCTTTCGGTTTTGGTTTTCATCGAAAACCTCTTCGCATTATTACAGTTATTCAGTTCAGTGTTGTACTGGGGTTGAGCGTCGGCGCAGATACTAAACTGGGACTGACTGTGCTCAGTAGATGGCAGCAAGAGGTTTCAGTGTAAAGGAGGTGGGTGTTCATCCAAAAAAATTTGAGAACCACCAAGTTATGGGCTGTATATATAATGACACCCATTTGTAATAGGAAGGTAATTTCCCATCAGCCTCAAGGTTGGGTTCAACCTCGTACCCAGTGTCTTTTCTCCGCTCTCGTTAAGGTACTGGGTACGAAGTTGGGTTATTTTATGGTCGGCACTACAACGTAACCACTGAGACCAGGTAACCATGTGGAGACAGGGACTGGAAAACCACGTATTTTATTTGATAACTTTTTGGAAAAAATCATTGGGGTTTAGGTTAAAATGTGACCAGGGGTAACACGTCAACGGTTAGAATTCAAATTAGGTTTAAGGTTATGATTAAGGTTAGGATTAGGGTTAGGATTAGGATTAAGATTAGGATTAGGATTAAGATTAGGATTAAGGTTAGGATTAGGATTAAGGTTAGGATTAGGATTAAGGTTAAGGTTAGGGTTTAGATTAGGGTTAGGATTAAGGTTAAGGTTAGGGTTTAGATTAGGGTTAGGGTTTAGATTAGGGTTAGGGTTTAGATTAGGGTTAGGGTTTAGATTAGGGTTAGGGTTTAGATTAGGGTTAGGGTTTAGATTAGGGTTAGGATTAAGGTTAGGATTAAGGTTAGGATTAAGGTTAGGATTAAGGTTAGGATTAAGGTTAGGATTAGGACTAAGGTTAAGATTAGGATTAAGGTTAAGGTTAGGGTTAGGATTAGGGTTTAGATTGGGATTAGGATTAAGATTAAGGTAAGGATTAGGATTAAGGTTAGGATTAAGGTTAGGGTTAGGATTAAGGTTAGGGTTAGGATTAGGATTAAGGTTAGGGTTAGGATTAAGGTTAGGGTTAGGATTATGGTTAGGGTTAGGGTTAGGATTAGGATTACGGTTAAGGTTAGGATTAGGATTACGGTTAGGGTTAGGATTACGGTTAGGATTAAGGTTAGGATTAAGGTTAGGATTAAGGTTAGGATTAAGGTTAGGATTAAGGTTAGGATTAAGGTTAGGGCTAGGATTAGGGGTGGGATTAGGATTAGGGGTGGGATTAGGATTAAGGTTAGGGCTGGGATTCTTATCCTAACCTCAGTCAACGGCTTAATTTTAACGGCTGACAAGTTATACACCCCTGGTGACATTGCCACCTAAACCCCAATGACTTTTTCCAAAAAGTTATCAAGTAAATAAAATATTTGATTTTCCACTTCCAGTCTCTACACAGTTACCAGGTCTCAGTGGTTACGTTCTAGTGCCGACTTCGTTTTATCTTTCTAATGACTCCCTGATGTGAATTATTATTAACAAGTAACTTCCAAGCTTTTGTCCACCTTGAAACTCGTTCTAATGCAAACATGGCTAACAAAGTAATTGACTGGTTAAGTGCCCATGTTTGGGTAATCACCCACTCTCCATTTTGTAACATAAGTATTTTTTTGGTTCCTATTTTTATTTGCTAAGAGTTCACAAGGTGTCTCCGCAGAGGTCTGTCTCAGTAATAAATGACAATGGCTCGTTCCCTTTATACATTTGCTGAATACAACTACCAGAATGCTTTTCAAAATCTTGTTTGTAATGTTAGTCCAAGCAGTTGTCTTTCCATCCACTTTGGGAATTAAATGTTTGCATGAAAGGGGAAAAATTGCAAAGTGTTCTGGTGGTTGTATTCAGCTGATGCAATAAGAGGAACTGGCCATTCATGAGCAGCTTGTAAATCTTATATAAATACACACAGCACCTCAAATAAATAACTGACCAAGTTTTATAAGTAAGTAACCATTCTGCTTAACCCCTTTCCTTTCAAAGACATCTCCCCTTGATCAGTGAAATCATCTGGCATTGGCCAGAGTAAAACACCAAAGTCGAGTATGGACTGGAAAGAGTTAAACTGAAGTAATACAAGGTAGAAGAGAAGATCAGTGTTGTAGAATGGCATTGGAGAAATGAGCACAACATTTCAAAAACAGCTTAAGAGTTCAGCATATCAACCAATCTTGATAGCAGAGAAAATGATCTAGTCTCCAACAAATTTCCTTCACTTTACAACGATGACTTATGTGAAGAACTTGAAGGACTGTTTGATATTAGCACAGATTATGAACTACATTTGACGGGTTTGACAGTTTGATAAACATTTGATGAACACACCCTTCTTTTGATGACAATTGCATTCCTGTATGGGTGGGTGCTCAACTGGTCAATTACAGTAATAAAACAGGAATATTTCTAAGAAAGTACACAACTCACACATTAGCTCCTGAGAAAAAGCAAGCAAAAAGTGACATCATTCCTAGAAATTCAGTCATACTTGCTGTTTTGACAACAAACTCTTCAGCAACATTGGAGGCACCATACAAAGCTGCACCACAGATTACTAAAACATCTCCCAATACTTCAGCAGATGTATCCCCTAAAACATAAAATATCAATAAGAAAACTGGTAAAATAAGCACTTAAATAGACACTATAGTCAAGTTGGTCTCCTTCTAGAGGTCCAGTAAGGACCATCCCTTGTTGCTCCAGTGTTCTTCCATTAAGAAACCAGCCAGCCAGAAAAACTTGCACATTGTTCAACACTGCCTACACAGACCTCTGTGTTTATATGTCATATTTCAAAGAAACCCTGGTTGACTGTACTACAATAGTTATGATTACAGTGTACCTGGTTTGGGACCCTGATCTCGAGATCCATGAATATCTGCCCAGACTAAAAATCCCATTCCACTCACACAAACGAGAATTCCCAGAAAATGAACTGGTTTGTAACGAGATTTCAAGGCCACGATGGACAAAAAAACAACAACTGGTATGCTGAAGCAATCTAAAAGCTTGAAGTAAAAACAGAAAAAATGACTGATGGCAATGCCACACCGGAGGGAGCCTGGGTGGTAAAATACAAAAGGCTACAATCACATGCAAAATAAAATGGTTGAGACAGTTCCTGGATTTTTGGTAAAAATTTGGATATCCCTTTAAGGTCTTAAAAATACCTGGACCCTTGCTTGTAATACCCAACACTGATCCAGTGTTGTACATCTATTGTATTTGTGTTACAACCAAGGCATTCATTTTTTCTCTCAATCAACTTTGACTTGGGGAGGGGGACTTGAATTTATAAGGTCAATTATCAGCTAAACCCACCAAATTCGCCTTATTGCAGGAAGCTGTCTCAAGTCTTCTTGCACCCAATTGTTGGTCAATATTTCCCAAATGATATCAATTCCTACTTCAATTTAATAGGTCTTGTTGAAGACATTGCTTATTTTGTACTGTAAATGTCATGAGTTATCCATTAAACACTGTTACTATTGATACAATCATTATCTGTTTCTGATTATTTAATTTCTATTTCACTGCTTAAACACTGAACGGTAACTTGAAAAACTTTGCATGTATTTGCAGTCTGTCATTTTTGAAAGCACAATGCCAGAAATTCAAACATTTAGATCATCACTGAAATTTCAGAAAGAAATTTTGAAGTTTAGGAATAAAATATCATCTCAAATCAGAAGTCCAACAGGGGCTCCTTTTCCAATAGTCTGAATGTGGGTTACCCTAACATAACATCCTTGCCATGTGGTAGAAGCACACCACTGAAGTGAAAAAAATTTGTCACACTTTCTTCATGCAAATTACAGGCCTCTCAGTGGGATGTGCACGATCGCACACAAGCATGCAGGCACGCACCCCACTAATGTTACGCGCATGATTATTCACGTACACAAACGTAAATTTCCGCTTGCCTGTCAAACTGTTTTGTTTTCAAAACAATCCCGCCTTGAATGAAATCCTTATTGTTTATGGAAACAACCAGCTTTGAAGCAGAGAAGGGAAAGAGGTCATATTAGAGTGTGCTGTTGAAATGTATATGACATCAAATGGACGGAAAAAGGTCTCTCAATCAAATCAAATTCTGTCAGTGAGAAATATCGTTAATGTTGCTGATGAGGTCCACACGACACTTGACCAAGATGAAAGCAGAAGTGAGAACAGTGAATTTGAACTTTTCCAAGAGGAATTTGAAAGCGACTCGGACTGAAGCAATATCTTAACATTTCTGTCTCTTCTTTTGTTATAAAAAACATTGACATGACATTGTATTCATACCGAAATTAGATTAATGTAATTACAAGAAAATTGAAAAATTTTTTACTTTTTTGACATTTCCCCCACAATTTGTTGTTAATTAATCACGTACACAACGTAATATGCCTGTGCAATACACCACTTGCACCAAATTTTGAACGTGAGAGGCCTGAAATTAAGACTTACCTGGACACTAGTTAGACTAGTGTATGCATAAGCTTTGTATACCATATAGTTTGCTTCAACATCAATACATCCAATCAATATGTATTTCCACCATCGCTCCTTCAACACCTTCAGAAATTCTTGGCTATTATAAGCAAGCTTGGATGTGAACACTATCGTAAGAAGGCAGTAATTTAGGAAGCCCTGGAATGCTGGAATTTTGACACCACAGGCTGTAACTAGTTTCTGACTGGCTGTTCCAGCAGAGCAAAGGAGAATAGAAAGAATCTGACCAAAGAATATGATCACAAAAAATCTCCTAAAAACATGATAAAAAAAGACAGTGTAACCTGGATGTCAACAAACTATTTTTCCACTGCAAAGGAAATTCCACTTTGCTCTTGTAACTCTATTCTAGACCCAAACTTAGCTTCTACCAGCACTTAAAATTCAAATTAAATTTCTAACCAGGTTAGTTTTACAGAGATTTTCTTTAGTGAACATTTTAGTTGCTTGCATAAATGAATTCTAACTTCATTATGTACTAGATATCATTAATTGGTACTCATATGACTTCTCATTAAATTTGGTTCTTATCTTTGTGTGATTTTCAAGGAGCTAAAACTGTGTTTTCCTTGTCAGCTTATACAATTTTTGGGCTTTGTACCTTCTGATTACCAGTACTAGGCTGAAAAGATCGAAAATAAGATATTTTTCAAGACAGACTTAGGAAATTTAGACTGAAAGAAATTGAGAACTTTTTTGCATGTTTGTAGGTTCATCTATTTCAGATTACATTACCATATTTCCCGGCGTATAAGTCGATTTTCTAGAACCCAAAATTGATGTCTAAAAGTCCACCTCGACTTATACAAACGGTCATGAAATTGAGCAAAATTCGAGATCAGATATACTAGTCCCAGTCCTTTTGAAGACAAAGAAACGGCTGACCCTTTCGACGACCGCATCACCATGGAACAATTTCATGAACTTTTCGATCAGTCTGACGATAGCGATGAAGAGTTTGAGGGATTTTGATGCACAGACATTTTAATATCCAATGTTTATTCATCTACAAGACTAGTATACTAAAATATTTCACGTACAGTAAATTGTAAGTAGCTTTAGTAAATACCGGTACTGTATGTGTAGTTTTTCTATATGAACATAAGCTGTGTCTGGTAACTACTTAATTTGACGGACTCGACTTATACACGGGGTATTGTAAACATCATGATATTTCGGTCAAAAAATAAGGGGTCGACTTATATCCCGGGTCGACTTGTACGCCGGGAAATACGGTATAATACTCTGGAAAACAGTTTCTTTTAGTTAAAAACTATATGATATTTAAACACTCAACAAAGCATAATGATTAAAGTTATATAATTTACAGTGTTAAGTCAAAACATCACATGATTCAAAGCTAAAACAGTCAGTTAATAACTTGTGCAGCCAAGCCAAGACATCAGTTAAAACACATTTGAAACTTTTGATGCAGAAGCACAGTAAGAAGCTTTTACTAAATCACAAGCAGCATTCTCCCACGATTTTAAACCATACCCTATACAGGATCGAATACACTTTTTGACCTAGTCAAGAGGACCTTTTTCAAGTCACATACACTGGAACGTGCATATGATGACGAAAGAGATGTTGAGGACCATTGGATTGCCCTCATTAAGGCACAGCCATCTACTAGGAGTTTACCGTGATTGTAAACCATAGCAGTACACAGACTTTCTCAAGGGTAGAGATAGCAGGCTGCTACTCTGAAGTTGCCAAGGGAAGTGCTGCACAGGATTTCTAAGCTATTGGAACAAGGATTCCTGATCCCATAAGTATCACTTGATCTCCAAATAGGGTAGCAGCTGAGAAACATCAGAGCTGTATATCCAACAAAATTAGTTTCAAAAATATAAACAGCCAAAAAAAGGAAAAAAAACACATGACTGAGGTGACAAGAAATTTCTGAAATCAATCTGGGGTCGTTTGTCGAACGCAGTTGGGAACCCTAGCCAGCGTACAGTACATCATTGAAAAGTCATACTTTGAAATAATTTACCTTGTAAGGTGACGAAATACGTGTCTTTTCAAGAACAAATGTAACTTATGAAATGCCTCCATAATCACCCGCTCTCTCTTGACTTTTGGTTTGTCCGTCTGCTATTTGGATTGATCACTTGTCTGCGATCCTTCAATGTAAAAATTCAAAACGTAAGGCATTTAAATAAACGCTTTGATGGCTTTAAGTTTATGAGCAGCTAATTAAGTAAATTAACCTGGTTTTCCCGCAGAGTAGAAGCAAAATAAAAAAAAAATACCAAACGATAAGAAAAGGTAGTCTCATAAATCTGAAATCTGGAAATTTCCAAGAGACGAGAAACACAACTACAGTATCGGCTCCGATGAGAACAAAACTGAAGTGTTTGCCTACTTTGAAACAAAATTAGTTTCTCGTTGACCTTCCTTGTCCTCAACTCGAGTTATCACCAGTTCATGAAGAGCAGACAGGTTTCTCGTCCCAAAGTCGCATGAAAGTCATGGGACAACAGCACGACGTCCAATGCACACAATGAAGAGACCTTGTATGTTGAAAGCTGAAACTCTGATCCAGAAAGCTCCGAAGTGTTTACGACATTGTCCAGAGTTTTCCCGACCATAAAAGACGCCAGTTCATTTGGTCCAGGAAAACCTATTCTTCCCTCTTCAAAACCACGCATCAAAAAGATGTAAAAACGCAGAATTTTCAGACGAAATGTTACTCCTCATTGAAAATTACGTTGAATAAAATCGTAATTCTTCAATATTTATGAAAGTGAGCGGACGATTCCGACCTGGCTACGAGTGGCTCTAAGGCGACGTTTATGTAAACACGAGATCAACCAAATGGATCAAATATATTAAATTTCTAGTCCCCATCGAATACGCGAAATAATTAGTTTACGAACCTGGAAAATCGCCCTCGAAGCCATCCAAAACAACTCAGGACGCTGTTTTCATTTGTGGTCTTGGCAGAGTAACGATGGACTTGAGAAATGACATCGAATCGGAGTGACAGCTATTTGGTTTAAATTCTGTTTGGTATTAGTCGATCGTTTCATATCAGCTATTGAATACGTTTCTCCAACTATAGTAATGAATGAAAAGAACCATTCTGTTTCTCAGACTTCATCTTCTAGTTCGCAAAGAACTCCAAAGTATTTTTACCAGTTTCGGCTTATCCTAATTGGTGATAGCACGGTGGGCAAATCTTCGTTAATACGACAGTTTACAGAAGGGAATTTCGTTGATTTGTATCCAGCAGATCCTACTGTGGGTGTAGACTTTCACGTTCGAGTTATTGAGCTTTCAGGTTTGTACATAAAAAGCCAACAGCAAACACAGCCTGTTTCCGACTTTATGTATTTATTAGTCAGTCTTGGGTTAACTCTCTTAACGTGCACGACCATTTTCATGTTGTTGTCGTGACAAACTTATTAGGCGTATCCTTCCGGTGATAAGGTCATTTTTTACTCCATCAAGCGTAGGTGTTCATAAACGCTGATATGCATAGGTATATTAGCTTGATATTCCTGTGATATTTCTTTGCAAGCTTAAACCAGCGCACAGCTGTAGAGTGAATGTAGGTCTGTACAATACAAAAAAAGCGAGATGGTTTGCAAGACGTCAGCTTTTATATGAACGCGCAAGTGACACACCTGTATGAAGACTTATTTACATTCGGACCGTGATAAATCACTTGTACTTAGCTTGGAGATAAAGTGAGATCATACTAGATTGAAAAATCAGTGATTTTCAAGCTAATATTATGAAAGTTGAAGTAGATTTTCAGAAGTATACAATACGTCGTGAACATACGTGTATCTGCCCATATCTCGACTTCATTACAGTTCTGATACTGACTCGAATCGTGAGTTTTTAAGCTGACATTTTTTTTTCGAAATATGTTTTATCTTGAGCTGCTTGTGGTGTCTTTTCCTTAACTATTTCTCCAATAGAATTCCGCTAAAATACAATTACCATGTTAGTTACTGTACGTTGTAGGAGTAACCAGTTGTACTTGCCTCCTGTGGCTACTGTGCTGTAGTCAGAGGAGGCAAGAGGAGTTGTTCCCAGCAAAATAAATTTGCATTTTCCAAGTCTTTATAACTAGTCTGTCAAAATTATGGGCAGTATGATTACTTATTTGATGTTTGAAGAAACGTGAGAGCTTGGATATATTAAGGTAGAGGAATGATCTTCAAGCTCAATACTCAGAAAATGATTTCTAAACCCCAGACGGGGATCGAACCCGCAACCTTCAGAAATCATTTTCTGAGTATCGAGCTTGAAGATCATTCTTCTACCTTAGTATGATTACCTATAAGTTAAGAGCATCCCCAAGGGTAGACATATCAGGTTGTCTACAGGCCTGTACCTGTCATTTTGATAATCTGTCTTTTCACAAAGGGAATTATTTGCATGGAAAAGAACATGGTATAAAGAGTTCTGTTGCTTTTAGTCTGCTAAGGAGGGAAACTACCTTATTTAAATTATAAGACAAAACATTATCTGAAAATAACCATAGCTTGTAAAACTGAAGATTCAAGTTAATAAAGAAGTGAACATTCAGATAATATTTGGATTTCATTCCAAAGCCTTTGTCATATGATTTGACATAAACCAGAACACAAAGACCATTTTTTTAAGACTAGCCAAAGACTGTGCCAACCAAGAAATATTCAAATAATGGATACCATAAAAATTAGCCATGTGAGACTTCTTTCAGTGGTGTAAAAAGAGGAAAGTGAGTGAAAAATAATTGCCAGTCCTGGTTTTTGCAGAATCATGTATTCATGCATTATACAGCTTCAACTAATTTCTGCATGGCTGAACCTACCACATGAAAGTGGAAAAAAACTTACTTGAGATAATATCAAATAATGTAGCTGTTACAGCCAACCTTAGACTAATAATTATGACCAACTTACTGAAGTAATTTTCTTGATGTAAACCTTTGTATTGTTTTTTTTTTCAAGTGAGCAGCCAAGTTGCCTAAAATACCAGTAAGCCAATACTAGAACAGCAAGGCCCATCCTCAGAGTAACCAATAATTTGACTGGCTTGTTCTCAAAGATATTAATAATTGTTGAGGAAAATTATAACCAAAGATGTGTTTAGGTACCACAACCAAACATTTGTATTTATTCAGCCAACTTTTATTTTACAGTTCTATTTGAGATGCCCTACCAAACACTGACAAATTACCCATGATATCAAAACACCTCAAAATCCATTGAAACATAATTCTTTACCTTGATTTTCCAACTGATGTCTCAAATTACCTCCAAAAAATTATGGGTTTATTTGAAATGTAATGGTATTATTATACAATAACCATGATCTGTTCATCAGATATCCAGATGACTCATGAATTACTCTGTATTTAGGTTGTAAATTAAACTTATGTTTATTGGTTTCCTGCCTATGTAGAAGATGTCAAAGTCAAAGTCCAAGTTTGGGACACAGCTGGCCAAGAACGATTCCGTTCCATCACATATTCATATTATCGTGATGCAGTTGGCTGTTTAATAATCTATGATATCACCAACCGAGACTCATTTTTCAATGTTCTGGATTGGTACAAGGAAGCAAAACAAAATGTGAATGAAGAGGAATGTGTATTCATGTTGATAGGTCATAAAATTGACAGAGAATCTGAACGTGAAGTTTCCACACAGGAGGGAGAACGTTTTGCTGGAGCTCATGATATGCTTTTTATTGAAACATCTGCTAAAATCCTTTGCAATGTTGAAGAAGCATTTTTGTCAGTGGCCAATGAGGTCTTTAGAAGACTTGAAACTGGGCAAATTGAAATGAGGCCAGACTGGGATGGGATAAAAATGGTGTCAACACGACCAGCAGAACTAGTGGGCTTTAATCGTATACCTTCTGTAGACACCCTAGAAGAACCCATCGAAACCAAGAAGTGTTGCTCTGTTTGATGGTCTTAAGAAATTCATTGTACTTAATTTGTTTCCCATGATAAATTGTAAAATTAAATCTTATACAGAGAATGCTATAAGTACATTAAGTTCTCAACAGAGTATGACACCAGATCTTTTACTTTTTATAAAATATGTGGCTTTAAGTTATAGTTACATTTTAAGAAAACCAATGGATATTAAACATTTACTAACCTTGAGAAGTTCAGTTTGACATATGCATGTACATCTACCTCCAAGTGCCCAAGCTGGGGATTCCAGAATTCTCCACTGACAGTTCACGTTTGAGGAGTATACAGTTCAAAAGCAGAATCTTGCTTGTACATACTGCTCCAGAAAAGTATCAGGCAAAACTGAAAACCATGCCCAATGTCCAGAAGTGGCAGGAGCTCATTTTTAAAATGTGATTTAACCACAAATGAATTTACCTGATCACATTACAAAGATGTCATGGTGGCCCACAGCAGTCAATTAAGTTAATCGTTACATCATTTTATAACAAAGTATGATTACACAAGCATCTGGTTGACCAGAGTTTTTTCAAACTGTTGTTTGACATGATCACTAGACATTTCAAACTGGAGCCCTAGGCCTCCCTAACATGAAACAGGATGGTTCTTCAAGCTCTTTATTCACCATAATTTAGTGGGAGAGTAAAAAATGATAATCCAAGACATCATGGTGAGTAATCTAGGTTGAATGCAACATTCAGAACTAACCTTAGATCAGCTGGAAAAGAATGTTGGCAAAAAGCCAGCCCATCCCATGGGTTTGTGAATGATTGTCTAAAATGGCTCAAAACATTCCCCTCTTGTTTTCTAATTTTTTTTTGTTTGCTGGGGAAATGTTCTTCAGGTAAACTAGTTAAGTTAAATCTTATGCCAATACAATCCATGCATCAAACTAACTCATCAAAAGAGTGGTTCCTTTTCTGCATTAAATTCCTTAAATAACAATATTCTGTTAAATTCTTTATTTTGTGTGTCTTGTAGGTTAGTTTTGATTTACACATAACACTAAACCACAGAAAACTCTTCTTCAGTAAAGCAATTTTGGAACATTTCACTCCCAGGAATTTCTGGGGTGGCATTTTCTTGCATTGTTTAAGTCTGCAAAAGGTCTTCAGTAGAAGGTCAGTTAAAAATTTGATTAATCAAGAGGAAAAGGGTTTGGGTTTCAGTAAACCAGGTTCTTGCACATTTCTAAAATGTAGCATCAACTGAAACAAGCCCAAGCCCTTTGAGGGCTGTGAAAGCTGCTTGAGCTTTGGCAAGCTTCTTGTTGTTACTTGCAATGTTGTACTGGTATGAAGATCCATTCACCACAACTTGATAAAGAAAATTTTTTTTATGAGCAGGTCCACTCTCGTGAACAACATTGTAAACTGGAGGTTGCCACCTTTTCTTGGTGCAATATTCTGCCAAAGCTGACACAGGATGCTTCCCTAAAATCAATTTAAGAAGAAATGCATTGAACTGTTGCAACAGCTTTATTTTAACATGTTCTGCTAGTTATATTACAAGGTAGTGAAATAGATGAAAGAGAAAAAAATGGACTGGTGCAAAATAATGGTACAAACTTTGCCAAAAGCTGTAGTCCTTTATTCCATTAGATTAATATAATAGACATCATATTAGTTTTATGAAAAGTAATACTGTACAACAAACATTCATGTATCATTGGAGGACTGAATTTAAAAAACAATAACAAAAAAGCACAAGGAAGATCAAAACACAATAAAATCATCATGTGTTTTTTTAGTGGATGACTTTGAGCCCAAACTAAAGAGATCTTAATCCAAGTTGTTCTCACACTTTCAAGAATCAATGTTATTGAAATCCAGCATAACTTTCTTGCTCAGCACAGGAGTCTTGCACCCAAGTGGAAGAACAGAAGATATCCCTTCAAACAGAACAAGCTTAAAGACAAAATTTCCCAAAGATAGGTCAAGAGTTGTCCACTCATGAGCAACTAAAGACAGTAAAGGACAGATCCTATCTCTTGTGCACTTAGAACTCTTATGCTGGTGTTTACTCATAAACTCTTTTTAAAATAAACATGAAAATAACAAGAACTAATTCCTGAAGTATGTCTTTTTTGGTGGATGATCCAGATTCTTAGTGGCTGTGCAGGGAGGAGCAAGGAGGAACTTTCCCCTCCCATTTTGCCACCCCCAAACTCATATCAAAACTGTATGATTTGTATACTTTAGTTGCTATTTATGCATGGAAAACATATTTTGAATGAAAAAATTAGGTATATTACAGTGCTATGATATCTTATAGGAGTCCTAGAAGCTTAATATTATTACAGGTAATAGTGATATTTATTTCACCATAAATTTAGCATATTCACCTGGAGGTTTTGCCCCCTTTAGAAATCCTGTTGACCTTAATTTAACCCCTGAACTAGGAGTTCTGGTGCTGCCTCTGCAGATTGTAATCATATTACAAAACAATATAACTTTTAAATATTATGCAAATATGGAATTTTTCAATTTTCATCAGTATCATGTTGATGTCACAACTGCATATCATCAGACAGCAGAACTTAATTGAACTTATAACCACATGCAGTAGTCATGGTAGTTGCTGAAATCAGTGAATCTATACGAATACTTATGTAGCTTCTAACCACCCTCAGCACATGTGAATGTCCATGAAATTGAAGTCTGTCATTACTGCATGTAGATATTAACCCTTCCCCTCCTAAGCTGGCCATTTAGGATTCTATGTTGGCTAATGCTAGACAGTAATTATCTTGGAGAGTTATTTTTGATGGGAAATGGTTGAAGGACTACAACTTTTCAAAAGATCAATTCATTGGCCCACATTTCATAATCAACCAATATGCATGTAAGTAATAACAATTACTTAAAGACATATTTTGAAGTTATTTCTCACAAAAGCTCTCAAAAATTTCAAAGTTTTAGTCAGTAATAGTAAGCGTTTGTTGTTTTAGGCTTTTTAATCAATGAGCAATGGTAAACTGCTTTCAAATGAGAATCAATGAACTGATCCCCGATACTCACCATCATGCTCACCCTTGGGCCTTATGTCCCAAGAAGCTTAGGTCCACATGGTGTTCACATTTCATTTAAAATACTTCGACATACGGCAGTGTGATTTGGCTGAACATTGTTCTGGCAGTCACCCTTATAAGCTGTGTTACTTTCTCTACAGGTGAAAATTCAAAAGGTCAAATAGCCCATTTTTATCTTCTGCACAAATATTACCCTCACAAGGAGCTTGCATACAGCTCTTGAATATTTGCATCAGAACTCTTATCAAGATGACTTCTAGATTACAAAAATATGCAAAGGTAAAGCTTTTTTGATTAACCTTAAACACATCTGCACATTTATTGACAAATATATTATAGAAACCAGAAAAATAATTGACATAAAACATTTCTTGATGTGATGTACACCTGTTAGACCATCAAATTTTATCAGCATTTTTTAATGTTTTGCACTGACTCCTTTTTGTAATTATTAACAAATTCTGACACAAACATTCGTTATAGTTGTAAAAATGGGCTATATAACCTCATTAGGAAACTATGCAATAGAACAACACTATTTTCATAAACCATGTCAAATTTATAACTAAGGTCTCCCTTTAATTCAATTCTTTCTCACTTCAAATGTCCATGCTCTCTTCACTGTTTGTTCATCTCCTCTTCCTTCAAAGCAACAGCCATTGTAATCTTGCCTTTCTTCTCTCACATTTTTTTGTACACTGTTCACTCTTGTGGCCATGTCTTCAAACTGAATCTTTATGACACTCCCTTCCACTCAATATCCTTAGCAACATTCTCTTTCATTTCATTTTCTGCTTTTAAAGCTATGATTTTCCTGGGAATAGCTCACCTTGGACAGCCTGTGCAGCAGCTATGTTTTTACCACCTTTCCCTGCTTTACCAGTCTCTTCACAAGATATCAAACCTTTTCGGTCTGTTTTAACATTCATTGCAATTGGCTCAATGTTTCCTTCCCCTCTTTTTCCAAGTACTTGCCCAGGCTTCCAACCCATTTTCTCCAGCAATCTCATACCTACTCCACCTTTGATTGGGGTTAAATTGTGGAACATATCCTGTTAGAGAATTAAATGAGAAATGAAAGATGTGTCTATGATATAATCCCACAACACTGCTGCATAAAGAGCTTCAAAGAAAATGAAGTCTAGTTCTAAGTTTTCCACATTTGTAGAACATACACAAATTTACTGTTCACTCAATTATATTTCTACCCTTACCTTTTTGGCCCAAGCTTGGTATCCACTATTTATACTTTCCTTTGGTAACATAGATTGCACCAAACTTTCTCCAGTAAACTGACCTGGTTTCAAGTTGACAGAAGCCCAGTTTTGTATTTTCAGCTGCACTTCTTCCAACACCAACCGTGCTTCAAAATCATTGGGATTGGAAAGGAGACGATTTTGGGCTTCTAAGCGCTTTGCAATAAGATCACTCACATCCAGTTTCTAAAATATTATATCCAACATCTTTTAATGCTAGTATTTACAATATCAAAATAATACAGAAAGGTTCTTTGGTTTATATTTCTAGCTAAACTGTTCAACATGCTTTAAATTTCACAATTATACTGCAATATAAGTTGGGCACATTACTGTACCACTAACCAGTGAATAAAGAATTACATTTGAACATGATATGGACAAACCAAAGTATCTGGAAACATGAGCCAGCTGAATTTACCTAGTCTTTAGTCATAAGTATGGTACAGGCCTGTACAAATTGAGAAATCTATGCAAAAGATTTTAGGTTTGTTTGCATTTAATCTGTTTTTCTATTTTAAAGAAATTCTGTACAAAACAATTACATGTAAAAGGTCTTAATGAATTTCAGAATGGCTGAATTTTGTAGGAAAAAGCCAGAACAGTATGTAATTGTAACATCAACATTCTTTTAAAAATGTCAAAATTACAGTATGCAAAAATGGATATTAACAATTTGGAGAACCTTAAAGCTGTAAAAAGTGCTCAAAACATCTAAACAGCAAATAGAAATACTAGTTTTCACCATCTTGATCAACAATACTGATAAAAAAGTAATACTGGTATTTCTTCTCCTTAGAACAAATAGACTTAGCTCAACAAAAAGTAGCCTTCCTTAGAGGTCAAGAGGTCAGCACCTTGGTCAGCAATGCTGGCCTTGTTTTCAAGGGCTGGATAAAATGGAAGCACTTGAACTTCTAAAGTGGTTGAGTAGCTAGATATGAGCAAGGGTGAATCAATAAGACAAGTCTGTGAATGGTGGACTGGTTATGTCAAATTGATTTACCAGATTCAAAAACATGGTACTTGCATAATTTGCATAGGCCTGTGACAAGTTACAATCATTAGTGGATTATCACCTCTTGTTGAGATGTAGTTTGAAAAACTTTTTCAGCTGCAGCTACACTTCCATCAACTCCCTCCACAACAGAGGTTTCTGTGTTGTCTTCTTTTGTCTTGTGCTGGTTTCCTCTGGACACTGGAAATGCTTGTTCTAATGGCTTGTTAGGTCCATTTGTTGGCTTTGGTACAGCAACCTTTAAAATACAGGCATGGTTATGATAAAACATTTTAAAACAAAATAATACAAAATGACATCTTCCACCTAAAATTTCAAAAGGGAAATAATTATAAAACAGGGAAAAAACTATTCACAAAACTGTGCAATTTAACAACATTAATGAAAAATAATCCTTACTGGTAAAATCACAGGAGGTATAACAATGTCTTTGACTGGCTTCACTTGAAATGGATGTGAAACATCTTCAACAGGTTTAGCAGTTTCCCCTTCATCGTGATCTGGCTCAGTCAGCTTTTTGCAAAGTGCAGTAAAGTCTGCAATACTTTTTGTCTCTGAAACTTGAGCTTGTTTAGCAGCACTAGTGGAAACATTTGTCAATGAGGTTGTTGGAACACCCAGGGCTATAGTAAGATTAACTGGCACTGAAGCTGCAGCCACAGGTTCTTCTGACCTTGACTTTGATCGTGAACGTGTCCTGGTGTGCCTTTTAGAATCCGAACGATGGTATTTCCTATATGGTGATCTTGACCTTGAATGATAATGTTTATTATAAGATCTTGATCTGAACCACCTGTTGCTTTGACTAGTGTGGTACCTTGCAGGAGTGTATCCTTTTCTTTCCCTTGACCTAGACCTTGATCTCCATCGCTGCCTAGACCTTGATCTTAGATTTGACCCTCGTTTTGAATGTGATCTGTCCTTTGATCTATCTCTTGACCTCTGTTTCAACCTTTTAAATCTTGTTTTTGACCTGTTCCTAGACCTTGACCTCTTTCTTGACCTTTCAATTGACTTTTCTCTGGATGTTGACTTTTCAGTTAAAGTTGACCTACTGCTGGACTTTGACTTCTCCTGATGCCTTTTTCTTAACCTAGATTGCTCCTTATTCCTTTTTCTTGACCTTGATCTATCCTTTGACCTTTTTCTTGACCTTGATCTATCCTTTGACCTTCTTCTGGATCTTGATCTTCTCCTTGACCTTTTTCTTGACCTTATTCTTTCTCTGGACTTTGATCTCTCTTTTGACCTCTTTCTAGACCTTGACCTGTCCTTTGATCTTTTTCTTGCCTTTGATCCCCCCTTTGACCTTTCCCTAGATGCTGATCTTTGCACAGATTTTGATCTTTGCTTGGACATTTTTCCAGATCTTGATACCTCTTTTAACCTTTCTACCGACCTTGACTTCTCTTTTGACCTTTTTCTTGATCTTGACCTTGACCTTTCTTTTGATCTCCCTGTTGACCTTCCTCTTTGCTTTGATGTCTCCATTGACTCAGACCTCATCTCTGACACCTCTTTTGATATTAACCTCTGTTTTGAAATTTCAGATGCCCTTTCCCATGAAATATCCTCAGTTTGAGAGACAATGCTTTTGTCACCTGTCTTCCCACCATCAATTTCTTTCAAAGAATTTGGGGAATCGGACTGGCTTCTGACCTTTGGTGAATTTTCTTGGAAATCAATCTCAGAATTTAGTATATCCTTAAGCTGTTTCTCAGAACTGGGTTGTTCATCAATTACTTGTATGGAGTTAGTATTTGTGTGTTCCAGCGCCTTTTTCCCACGACGTGATTGGGCAGATATAAGATCCTTGACATCTGATTGGTCTGGCAATATTTTCCTGGCCTTCTTTTGGGATTTCTTCCTTAAGTGTGACTTTTCCATCGACTTATTTCGTGAACTTGACCTATCTCGATGCCTTTTTCTTGAACTAGACTTCCCAGATGACTTCTTGGACTTTTTCTTAGACTTTTTCTTAGAATGTTTTGACTTCTTGTGTTTACTCAGAGATGGAGAGGAAGAGTCATCTTTTAGTTTTTCCTCTCCTTTGTCGTCTTCCACAGATGATTTATCCTCTTCAGAGTCATCTTCGCTTCTCTTCGCCATGCTGAGAAGTTTCCTATTCTTTGGCTGAGCTAAAACTTCAACCAGAAACGAACTTCTCCAATTTACAGATAGTAAATTGTATCACATCCGATGGTAAATTATATTATATCCAAGTTCTGCTCTACACGTAATATCCTTCAGTTTAACCTGATCAAATTTATGAGTAAATGCAAACTGCTAAAAAAGATAGTTTGTAAATTTGCACTGCCACCATGAATACACGAGGGAAATTTGCAATTACGACAGTCTCCGACTGATGTCCGAGATTAAATACCTGTTCTCGTACTTGGCGAAGATTTTAAAATTCAACATGTCCGCCCGATGGGGTCAGCGAGCGTCTGGTACTGATGGTTCAGATTTCAGTCATAGAGAACAAGTGGCTTCTCATTATAAAGATAGTGTTCACTGGAAAAGTAAACTTAAACTGAATCTATCCCTTCACTTTCTTTTGATTGTCCTTGCTGCCCTGTGGATTAGTTTAGGTTACTTAAAGTAAGTTGTTTTTTAATAGGCAAAGAACATTCACGTACAAGTTGACTTTGTTCAACTTGTATTATTTCTTTTTATCACCAGAGCTATCAGTTGTTGCCCACACTTTGATACGAAAATTCATCAAGAATAAAGATTGGTTTGGAGACTTTGTGTAGCGATGGGAATGCATAAGGAAGTTTGTTACTCTAATTAGTAATACAATGTTTCAAAAACTAGTCAAAACATATAAACGATTCCTCCATGGGTGAAAAGTCTGGCTTTTTTCTGTTACAATACCTAACCAGGCAGGTGATTAGGTGTGTACCATGGACTAACAAAACTTGTTTTTATCATAATTTTAATTATTATTATCATCATCATTATCATTATTATAATTATTACAACTCGCACACCACCCAACTAAGGATAGTGGAATGAATCTCAGCCTATTATTGTTATTATTTATTATTATTGTTACAGAATTGTGCAACACCAAACACAAGAATGGGAGATGGTCTGGCTTTGCTCAATAATACCCACAGTATTTGGACTCAGCAGTTTGCCAAAGAATAAACACAAGCAGATGTATGTTTATGTCATTGGATCAATTGGTTTTGGCTTTGTACCACTTCTTTATGGAGCATCAAAGTATGTCATGACAATACTGGTGAACATACAGCAGGAGAAGAGTTATAACCTTGACATACGGGGACCTCCAATCAAATTGGGTGTCATTGCTATGGTAGTTCAAATGCAAGTAACTGGACTTTATTTTGCTGTGAAACTAATTAATGCTTGGAAATCAAAGGGAGAAAAGAGGAGCTCTTGATAAAAAATAAATAAATTAGAACAAATGTGGTCTAAGATGAATTAAAAATGAAGATATTTTTCTGAGAAAAGTGAAGTCAATAAAATAATGTCAACTCACTTTACCTCTACCTCAACAGTGTAATTTTAGACAACTTACCTTGTCCCAACCTATCCCCATGACAAATATGAGAACCCAGCACAGAACATCAAGGAGTGGCATGACTGAACACAACAAAGATGTACATAATAGTTATAATTTTTTACTAAAGTGTTTTGTTGCAATACTTGCAACACTGTCATTAAGTAAAATTATAATCACACTAAAGCTACATCTAAATGCATGCTAACAGCTGCATATCATGTACATACAGTTACCAATCAGATTACAGGAGAAAAACAGATCTCACACTGCAACCCTAAAGATGATAGACAATAAATGAGATAAAGAAGTTTGTTAAACAATTAAGGGGTGAGGGCACACTGTAAGTTTACACTGACTACTGCCAGAATATTTTACTCATCAAAGGGTTTAATGAGTTTAAAGAAAAACATAACCAACTAGATTGAAATGGAAAGAGTGGTGCTGAACCAGTCTAAAAACCATCATTAATCCATTAGCAGGCAGGTGCCCCATCTTGCTGAATGAAATTATCTAAAATGCACCCTTGCCTCTTAATGGGTTAAATTCCAACATAGGTTTGTTACCAACCTATTTTAATCTGTCAGTTAAGTATGTAGTTAGTACACATTTGTCATGATATTCTTAGCTTTATGGTGACTGTGATTTTCCTCTCAGAAGGTGTACTAAGTATCAGAACAAAATGTTATTAAGATTATAATAAAATAATTATAACTGGTATGTGTATCCTTGTTGTTTTCAGCAATACTGCTCTTCTGTGTGTTCTATGCTGGGCTCTTATGTTCATCCCAAGGCTGTGATTCATGCCAGGCTCACCTTGTTCTGATTCACTGTAGTGCTTTTGGTCATACTTTGATGTGACTGTACAATAAAATAACAATGCTTGGAAACATAGCACAGTTCAATATCATTCTTTCTTTCAACTTGCATAGATCTCTTATAATTCTGGAGGGTAGGGATGAATAAATTTTTACAAATTTGGTATTATTTACATCTCTGAATCTAACTTCTATTAAAAAACTTTTCCTATTTATTTCTTCTTTCTTGCCTTTCCTTTTAATTGAAAAGACACAGAAACTTTAGTTACTGCAGTAACTGTAGCTAGCTTCAGAAGTTCTTGAAATGAACCATTACTTTTGTGTTCAGTTTCATCTGTTGCAGACCCCGTATACTCTTCTGTGGATTCTTCTTGAATTAGTCTTGCTCTTCCCAATGTCTGGTTTAAAGATCTTGTAATTTCAAGTGCTTTCACTTTTGCATTGTGGACTGCAAGGAGACACGCTTGCCTCCTTCATATAAAATGTGAAAAAAAGAAATACTATGACTAGGTAGGCTAATGTTGAACAAAACAATGTTTAATATCAGAAGGGCCAACTATTTCGGGTAAGTACCAATAATTTTAAAAATTAAACTTCAGGAGCATCTAAATACAGTGTAATGATGGCATGAAAAAAATAATGTAAGTACTTCCACAGGCAAAAGGATGTGACAACTTTTCTCAACCAACTGTAAAACATAACTTCTATGTTAAAGTATTCATATTCTAAAGAAACTTGATTTCCATTTCCAAACTAGGCTGCATTTCTCTACAACCTTCTGGCCTTTCTCCCCACTTGGCATTGAAAGCTGAAGGTTGCCTCTCAGTCTCCAACTACACTCATTTAGAACATTTTTCTGCTAAAAGCATAGCACCTGAAGTGGGAAAACCAAGTAAGTGTAACATGATAAGCCAATTATTACATTAAATTTAGTATATTCTATTCATAATTTAAATAATTATGAACTGGCTGGAATTACAATTTCTCTTATCACAGTTTTCCTACCATACCTTAAACTTTCTAGTTTTCCTGGTGAATACTGAAAAGTTGGTGGAAAAACTTCCACTGTGATGTCCAATTTCTCAACCAAGAAATTGCTAACTTCTTGACACTTGGTGAAGTCTGTAAACTGGACAGATATTTCTACTCTATAATAATATTTGGTGTCCCTTCTTTTCAAACACCGGTCAACAGTATAGCAGTTCCTTCCAACGTTCTGTGACCTCAATGTCTGCAAAATGTAGTCCACCCGCTTGTTTACACTCGCTTTAACTTCATCAGCTGACTCCTTGAGGAAATCAAATAGTATAATAAGTGGTGCATTTTTGACTTCAGTTTCTCAATATCAAGACTTCAACTGTTTACTTATTACCATTGGAAAATGAAAATCGCACAGTGATGGTGGAAATAACAGTTAGTAAATCCTTTATCCGAGCAGTTTTTACTAAATTATGAACATTGTTGACTTATTTACATTTTACCAAAAGCAAGTTTGGAAGTTAGCAAACAGTAGATCAAAAATTTCTCTTGAAATTTCAACAACACTCTAGTTTGATATTAACTTCGCATTTTCAAATTATTGACTATTTAATTTAATAGATTGATCGGTCGACTTAAGGATGTACATAATGACAGAAGTAATGCAGTGAAATGTGTCTAAAATTATTTAGTTGAAGCATGAATTAGCAGCAACTTATCCATACTTTAAAAATTAACCTCACCTTGGTGTTCGAGCAAACTATGATAACTTTAGCAAGGTCGGGAACGAGTGTCACCTCGCCAGACTCAAAAATTTGAATTATTTCGGGTAATGTTGCCAGAACTTCGTTCTTGGAAATATTCGCGAGCTTTCGTCGCTGTTCAAGAGAGCTGGATGATTTCCCCTCATCTGAAGTGAATTGAGCGAACACTTGAGCGGGTGAAAACCACTTATTAAGAGTTGAATTCATTTCAAAAATATTATTTACTTTGTTTTGAACATGGCGTCGTGGTAACACCGTTATCGTAAAAATTTGCGGGATCATTGGTGCGAAATAAAGAACTGGTAAATATTTTCGAAACGACCGGTACATCACCGCGTCTTGTGACTTCAGTCTTCATCATGGCCGATCACGTAGATATAAGAAATATCCCAGAGAACGTACTAAAAATGTTTCAGATGCAGTATCAGAAAGCGTGGAAGGCATATTCGGCTATGCTACTCAGGGATCCTGCAGTTTCGACGCGCATTGAGGCACTGCTCCGCATTTCATCCTATGTAATTCCAGGACGTTTCGTCGCTTCAGAAGAGCTTGGAGAGCTGCTGTATGGTTTATCGAATTTGCTATCACTGCTGCACGACAGTATCTTTCGTAGTAACTTAAAGTTGCCAAAATATGCAGGATCCGAACAAGAGAGTCAGCTGTTGTTGTATCTTTCTGTGGCCGAAACCGTCGAGGTGTTCCTGGAAATGGCAGCTGAACGTGTTTGGGGGGAAATTGGAAAATGGCTGGTCGTGGTTGTGATCCAGCTTTGTAAAGTGGCTCTTAGGATACTGCTGTTGTACGCAGGCCAACCCAAACTGCAGAAGTATCCGCTTATTCCCTTACTTAACCGACACCTGATCTTTCAAGCAACCAGGAATAGAGAGAACAGCACATGTGATGAAGTTCAAAGTGAAAATGTTCAGCGAGAAGAAGTAGAGTTGGAGGAAAGTGAAGTTACGTCTGAAAAGCAGCATGTCTGGAAGGGAAAACGTTCAGGACGTTTTGTCCGTTCACTGGCTGCATCACCACCCAGTGGTTTTCGTTCATGGAAGCTTCCTCAATCTTCAACCAGCGATGAAACACCTACTGAACTTACAAAAGGGCAATTCATTGCTGAGGTCCTTTATGTGGTACGTCCAGTTCTTCACCTTCCAAGTATGTTTATCTTTGGGGAGAAATCTTGGAAGCCTTGGTTCCTTGCTTGCCTAGCTGATATGACAAGCTTATCTCTTCATACAAAATGTAACCCAAACTTGACAGCTTTGGAAAAAACTGAAGTCTCTCGAAGAATGGCCATGATGATGATGTATCTGTTACGATCACCATTTTATGATCAAGTTACAAAAGTTAAGATAATAACTTTTCTAAATGCCCTTTCTCAGAATGTTCCATTTGTCTCAGTTGTCATTAGGCCACTGCTAGGCTATCTGCCATTATGGCAAAGAACTTATTTCTACAACTGGTGTTCGTAAGGTTGACAAACAAGCAAATTAAAATTAATCATTGGAATACTAAGGGTGTTCAAATATGGTGGCATTAGGTTAGATAGCTTCTGGACTTTAAGAAGGATTTCTCAAAGGTGGACCAATGCTTCAGAAAATTGATTTTAGAATTAACAAAATGCTCCAAAAATTCATGCTATGAAATACTAGCAAAAATGTGTGTTCTCATATAATTTTAATGTATTTAAAAGAGTTGAAATATTTTACCAACAATGAAAAAGTAAACCATCTGCAAACAGAACAGCTTTACTTGTAATACTGAGTAACTAAACTTGATCAATGAACAGATAGGGTGCTGTTTACTTCAGTGCTCTCACTTCTATAACCAGGATTTGACACTGCCCCTGTGCAGCTGTACATTAAAGCTGCCTTGGTCATAACTGTTGTCCAGTTTGAATTCACCAAACAAAGTTGTTTTCTCTGGATACTCTGGTTGCCTCCTGTTGTAACACTGGATCCAGAAGGGATGTCCCTTACTGGACCTCTGGCAGAACAGATCAGGTCGCTGATGGGATTATTTGATATAAATAGACTGCTTTAATGTACTGAATTAGGTTATTGTTCTTCACTAAGATGTGAAACTTACTTTATGTGCCAATACATCTCTCATTACAGGAAAATGCTAATTTCCATTGCAGGATCATGTAGAATTACTTGTCCCAATTTTTAATCCTGTCCTTGGAATAAATGAAAGCAACAATTAATATATTCTTGTAGCCATGTATAATTTAGCCTCACTAACCAATTCTCATGTTGGCAACCAAAAAAGTAGTTGCTTCCAAACAAGGTGATGATGCTCCTTAAGATACACATAAAGGAATACTTGAACTGTCAGCCATGAGTATGGTGGATAGTCAGGTCTCCTTTTTAATTTGCTATAAATATTGCTAACCAAGGGCAGTATTTTCAGCTCCAATGTCCTTAATTCATGGAATTTTATTTAAATGAAAAATTTGCCGAACAGACTGCCGCAGTAAAATTTCCAACATGCCAATACACTAGAACTGGGAGCAGGATTTTGAATTTTCTTGTGCTTTTGGGTGAAGACTGAGGCGAGGCGGCCATATTGTTTTGACTAGTACAGTGAACAGTTATTTTCGTATAATTATTTGAAAGATTAGACATAACGGCAGATGTTGTTCAATTCGGAAAATATCTCAAATGACAGATTCAAAGAGACTGTTTCAGGAATTGGCGACAGTGGAAGTGGACCAAAACACAGCGAGAAAAGTTGCTGTTTGACAGTTACACAGATTCCAGTAGGCGTTTTTGTTGAGGAAAACATGAAGGTACTTTCAGCGCTGATAGCGAGTTCTAACTCCCAATTGGAACTTGATAGAAACTGAAGAAAAAAATAAATAAACTGTAGAAATTGAAATATTTCTTCGTAGAAATTATTTGAAGAAGTCTTCGAAGAGTATGGAGAGATCACAGTACTGTACTTGAAAAGTTTCAATCGGGCACGAATTATTTACAAGAGTGAGGAAGAGGCATGTCTCGCCAAAGATAATCTCCATGGATATTGGTTTGAAGAGAATCAACTCGGAGTTTATTTTACGCAAGTAAGTGCTATTGTATTTCCTCTTAATCCCAAAGGGGTTATACTAAAGAGCTACGTATTCTGCATTTTTACTTTGCAGGTCCCTTATATTTCCCAAACATCTCAATCAACACTTCAGCCTCCTCCCCCAGTGAAACAGTTTTTGATCTCTCCCCCAGCATCACCCCCAGTTGACTGGACACCAGTTACAGAATCATCACCTGTTATTAATCATGATCTGGTGGCTGCAATAGCCAAGCTCAAACCAGATGAACCATACGAAGCTCATCCACCCTCAGGAGCTCACCCAAGCATTATGGTACATTGGTGCCATGACGAGGAAACAGAGAATAAAAAAGACCGTCCCCTACAGTATTTACCAAGAGAAGTTGCTCAAACACGAAAGCCAGATACAAAAGCAAACCAGTAATTAGGCTATTGTGACCATAGTTCAATAAATTAATGGCTCCATTGAGACACCAAGGCAATTGGTAGTACAGTAATATCTAAATTATCACACTAGCCACTGTTGTTTTAGTGTTCAAAACAGAAACTTGATACATTGTTTTGGCTGTTTAACCTGCAGGAACAAATACATATATGTGGAAGAAATAAAATGCAGTTATTATTCCAAGATTTTTGCCAAAGCTTTTTCAAAGCCTTGAGGCTAAAGCATGTTGCTGAACTACAGTGTGTAAAGACATTAAAGTGAGGGCCAGCTTTGTAAAGGATACAATAAAATTATATTATAGGTGAGGTACATACCTTATTTGTAAAAATATGAAATAGCCAAAATTTTGTATGCAGTAAAAGCCCATGTTTCATTTTATTTATCTTCAAATATTTATAGTCTAATATACATAAGTTCTAAAATATGTGTATAGAGTACTGAAGAACCAGTACAAGTATTTTACAAGAAACTTACTGTAAATAAGAGAAACCAGTGATTATGTTTAAAACATATTAAGTAAGAATAATCCTATTTTAATATTTTGACAATCAAATTTTGCAGAAATAAAAAGGCTTTTGACCTGCTCATCTGTTGTATAAAACAACTTGTTTTCCCTAAACCATAGTTAAAGAAATTGATATGCATCTGTAATACACAACACCCATTAGACCAGGAGTAATTGTCACAATGGCATGGCAATACTGTAAATACTGTAAGTACGTGAAGATATATACAAATGTTCATAATTATAAAAACTCCAAGCCAACCATATACTAAACTAGGCCATGTGAATAGTGTAACCATTTGGTGTGTCAATCAAAGTTAAGTAAACCCCCATTGTTTAGGCTGGTGCATTCACCTTATCTATCATGAAAACTGAAAAACATTTTGCTTTGTTCACTCTATTTCAGAGAAAAATAGCTAAATCTAGAATTAGCAAAAAAAAATTGTGGACAAAATTCTGGGAGTAAAACAAAAGGAATACCATTTAACTGGCATTCTTTCCATGAAAAATGGTTTGGTGGTGTTAATTTTAACTCAGCAGATTAAATTAACACAAACATTGTCCGTGATTGTTGCAAATCAGCTTCGAAATGCCTCAGGACCACTTTTTCGGGTAATCAATACCAATCCTACACTAACAATTCCTGATCTAATTGAGTCGTACGTCATCAGATTTTACACAAGTCGTGTCGTATGTCATTAATCTAGGATTGAACAGTTCAGCTGTTAAAACATCGCACCTCATTGGGCGACAATCCATGAAGATCCAGTGACCTATCCTTTTTACATGTATTGTTTACAACATGAGCGTCCATATGTTTGTATATTCGATACAACACAAACGTGAATGTTGTAAACAACTCATGAAACGAATATATGGAAACATTCGTGTTCTTGAAAATTGGTGAAGATTCCAACGATTTTGGTAGAGAAAATAGCACGAAAAGTTCATGAAAATCAGTGTGATACAACCACTGTCGGTTGTATCACATTTACAACTACTGATAAGACTATAAATTCTTTTGTTTTTTTCTTTATGAATTATTAGTACGTTTTATAAGTAAAATTACAATTTTCACCTTTCGCTTGTTGTAACTGCAAATGTTTCAACATCGCCCGTAGAAAACTGTCGTCCCAGATGCCTGCTCTTTACTGTACCTGTTTCGTGGCTAAATGATCGCCGAAGGTAAGCCGGCTCGCCCGGAAACCCCAGCTGCACGGAACTTATGGACACAAGACTGCTTGACGAAGGTTTTCTACGAGAGAGACTATCTGAGTCTTCAATCATGCTTTTTCTTACAGCTTCTTTGATTTTTCTAACAGTTTCGTTTTTTTCTTCGGAATTTCTAGAAGCACAAAGAAACAACCACAAAGATGACTCGCGAGATGAATAAAGCTAGTTAAAGGTTAACACAATATCCATTCAAATGCTTTCGACTTCAACTCAGCTTTTCATCTGATGAAGGGTTTTTGCACGAAACCGTCTATACCTCTTTCTCGTTTTTTTGGCAAAGTGCTACCTTTGAACTGTTTCTATAACACTGTGAACGCCGTAAGCTATGGATAAAAAAGGACAAAATCCCTGATCTTTCCCGCAGCAACGTAGTTTATGAAACTACTTGGCCTGGCTGCGGCCACCTAAGGTGGAGACGCAATGACCAAGTACTTGGGTACGAGATTACGTTTATCTATTTGGGGTTGGTCGGTTTTTTGTCCTCTGTGAAAACGTTTAATTCCATCAAAACAATCTTGAAAAAGCACGACAGTTTAAAGTTGTTTGATGCAGGACGTGCAGTGACTTAAGAACGTGATGCTACAACAACGGTCGGATGGAGACCAGGTAAGCAGGGTAGTATGGTGTATTTATTTTTAATGATTTAGTACCTGCTTGACAATAGGTACACAGGTTCCTGCTGAATGGAATCACCTCTGTTTTTCGACATGTCCACAACTTCCCAAGCATTGAAATGATCTGTAACCAAACGATATCTCAAATCAAAATTAGAATTTATCTAAACTGAAACTGCTGGCTAAATAGTTGTCACTGAAAAACCTGGGTGTTTCGCAATTAATCACGTTTACACTGTATGTACGAAGACAACAAGGGCGACTACAGATGTGAATAACGGCATGAGACAAGGACAAAACATATATATTCTGTAACACTACGACGAGGGAGTGTTGATATCAGTGTCATTATACCTTGGTCAGTCCAGGAATTATCCCGTACGATTAATGAAGACATTGGGATTAATGTCTTAAAGTTTATCTCTTCCGAAGTTTTCAGGGATCCTCTGGAAGACTAAATGTATTAAAAAAGATAATTATATGAATGAATAAAATATTAAAGGGACTGGAATATCACACACTTTTCAGTAGGAAAACACAAATAAATAAAAAAAAACACGTGCTTTCACTCGAAAAAAATTCTTGGACAGCTTTTCACTATATTGTGGAGTTACCTTCTTTTTGTGTCTTGTCTCTAACTGAATTAGGATAACTGCCTTTGGAAAAACTAAAGAATGTAAACGGATTTATGGTCGGATGGAGATGTAACGGTATCAAACCCTTTATTAAGGACCTTTATGCAAAATCGTGAAATAGACAGTGGTGTCTGTGGTAGAAGAATAAATTGACACATTTGTATGCAGACCTCTGTTATTCTTCAACGTTCTGAACAAGTCTGTTCAGAATGCACATTGGCAATTAGAACTTTAATATGAAGAACGACTTGTTTTAAACGATACATGTTTCGGACTACCTAGTCCATCACCATTCATAAAGAAGGGATGTGTTTCGATAAAGAAAGAATATCCCTTTTTTATGACTGATGATGGACTAGGTAGTCCGAAACATGTATCATTTAAAACGAGTCGTTCTTTATATTAAAGTTCTAACTAGCTTATTGTTGACTCGACCATATTGGCAACTCTGGTGGTGGTAAAATCTCGAACTCCATTTGGTTCAATTCTGCTCTTTTAAAAGCTTCCTGTAGGTGAATACCATTAATAATCCTACTGGCAGCCCTAGCCCGCAGGACAGAGCCAAAGCCCGAGAGTCGCCCGTTCAACGTTGTCTGCACCGACTGAGCAACTTAGGCGAGGACTCTTTGACTTACCGAAACACATCACGCATGATTCACTTTTTATTTTTCTTAAAGGTGCGGGACTCCAACGGAGACTGTTGGCTTTGACTGTTTCAGGTGAATTTAACCAGGTGATCTTCTTGTGGTGGAGTAGTTTATCAACGTCAACATCGGACACCTTTACGTAAGGAAAAAGAGAACTTTACCGACAGACGTTTAAGTCGACGATGAAAAAGTGAATATATAAATCATGCATTTTAAACTTAACGATTATCTCTCACGATAATGTTAAACTGTAATAGTTTCAACGTACGACGTTATATTGACATTATATCAAACTTTGTCCTTGCTTCTTGTAAGTGGTGGCACCATGATTAGAGGGAAGTAGACTACTAAATTTCCCTGAAGCTGCGTAAAGATTGGGGGAAGTTCCGAGAATGTTTGCATCCCGAGGAAAAGGGAAATAGCCGAAGAAAATTTTAAAAGGCCTAACTCCCCTATACAGCCTCTGCCGGGAAGACAAATAGTCCTCTGTCTTCTGTAATTCATGAGGGAGATTTAGTATACAAAGGCGGACTTTTCTTCTTGCATGAGAAACGAAAGTAAAAATCGTGGTTTAAATCTGTCGGAAAAAAACTAAAAAATCCGAAGTAATAAAGGTAATGTTTGTGCTAAATACGACCGCTAATTAGTTGTCTTGCCAGTTTAAACTGTCTGCAAATAGGATAGATTCTTTTGGCCTGAAAATTAATGAAAATCGAGCCTTTCCAAAAAAGATGTCCAAAGCCAAACAAATGCTTCAAGAGGAGTTTCTACGATAAAGATTTAAAGTGGGCTTTCGCGATACGCACCTCTAGACCTCCATTAGCGCTTGCTAACTCTTGAAAGATTGGTAAAAACTGTTCAGTAATGCTCTGCATTTCATTTATGTGTTCTGCCACATTTTCAATGGCACCAATAGCTTCTGGAAATCACACATAAGAAATCACACAATATTATTTCAGTGAAATAGTATCAATTGGTAATCAACACCAAACAGCAGGATTTGGCAGCCTCTGGCCTTTCCTGACATGATCAGGGAACTTTCAAAGAGTTGCAGACACCTCGTTTTGCAAAGGGAAAACCTCATGAACCATGTCGTCCTCCCCTTGCAATCGATCAGAATTTCCACTTGTTGATATCTCCTGCAAATCGAGTGGCAAACAATCGAAATCAACGCCAAACTCCAGGATTGGGCAGCGTCTTCCCTTCGCTGACATGATCAGGGAAGTTTCGAACAGTTGCAGAAACCTCGTTTTGCATCCTCGAGTGCAGAAACCTCAAGTGGCAAACAATCGGAATCAACGCCAAACAACCAGATTTGGCATCCTCTGGCCTTTGCTGACATGATCAGAAAAACTTCGAAAAGTTGCAAAAAACCTCGTTTTGGAAAGGGGGGACCACATGAACCATGTGGTCCCCCCCTTGCTATTGGGCCGAATTTCCAAGTGTGAATAACTCCTGCAAATCGAGTGGCAAACAATCGGAATCAACGCCAAACAGCAGGATTTGGCAGCCTCGGGCCTTTGCTGACATGATCGGCAAAGTGAAATGGTATCAATTGTTAAGAGCTTTGAAGGACGTGTTTGTAAATGCCGGAGCCAAGCCCGGTTATCTGCGTGGACTGGCTTGCTGAGGAGATGACTAAGCCATTAAAAACTAATTGACGAACTAATGTTTCTTTTTTGGTTTGGCTTCGGGAACAGTCCTAAAGTTAATTCAAATTACATTTAATGGTCGAAGCAAGATTTCCGTAAAAAGAATAAGGCCAGCGCATATAAACAGCCTGTAGTTTCAAATTCATGCAATCACATATTTTCTTCAATCTGGTTAATGCTCTTTACTAAACCTATACCTTATTTGTAAAACATTTACAGCAAAATACTTTAGCTTGCCTACCATTAAGACAATGAAACTCTTCACTGTTTTTATCAAGCAGCTTCGACATGCCATTCAATAACAAAGGATACTTTAAAATGCGCTGTAAAGAAATAAAAACACAGACTTTGTTATCATTATTCTCCTTGAATTAGTATCTATACAGAATTGCTAAGACAGTTGCGACCTCTGTTATTATAATCACTGAAATATCATGATAACTGTAATATGTGGTAAAAATCATGTTCCTGTCCTGCAAAAAAATTATTACCTGCGAATTTTATGATTAATGTTCCAAACAGCGATTAATAAAAGATAGAAGAAATTATAGTATCAAAAAATTTACATCATTTGTTTTAAGAACTGTACTTGTATTGGCTTGATTAAGTAATCATAGTATCAGGAAATTTATATAACTTGTTTTATTAACTGTACCTGTATTGGCTTGATTAAATAAGATTCCAGTTTACTGGAATGTTGCTGCTTAGGATTTCTTGCATCTAAGAATTCTTCCAAAGCAATATTTGTACCTATATGTCAGATTTGGAATTTATACTCAATATCAATCAATGACGTATGACTGCGAATAATTGGGAGTTTTTTAAAGAATACATGACATATTTTCATGGCGAGATAGAATTTACCTGTACCAGAATATTCTTGAAAATGGATGAATTCTCAATGGCAACTAGTGTAGGAATGACTCAACACCACTTGACTTCTAGTTTGTGATTCCCAGTGCAAAATTAATTTTTATAAACGGTTATTACCTGGATGAAGAAGATGAATTACTCTTGAGTGAGTGACACAGAAAGAACTGTACACTTTGAATTTATCAGCATATTGTAGAAATGCTTCTCCAATTCCATAAATTACATTCTAAACAAAAGAAGACGGTCATTTCTAATTGACATTCCAAACTCAGATGATATTCCCATCCACGATTTTACCTGAAATAATCCAACATCCTTGATGTTTTTGAAATCTTTTTCACACTCTATTAGTTGCTGTATTTCAGAGCAAAAACTATTTTGAAATTCTATAATTTGAGCTACGTTATCTGCAAGGGAGTTCACCTACATAAAAAAAATAATAACCACCAGCGTTAGCGTTAGCGCAATTAAAATGAGACGCATGAAGCAGTTTGTAACGAGGAGTAAAGTTTGGAGGAGGTACATGAAGGTAAAAAGTGGAAAAGAAGTGTAAAATAGAGGTGTGTGGAGTGAAAGGTGAAAGTATTGGGGAAATGGTGGAGGCGGTTTGCAAAGTGCATGCGAGACACGTGAGACGGCGAGGGTTGCGACCTTCCTCTTTTTGTTTTACTGAAGTTTTGGTTCGTAACTTTAAATAGAAACTCACCTCTTCAGCTGGCAAAAACCGTTCGTGTCTCAAAGGATCCAAGTATCGTTTTAACAGAGTTTGCACATCCTTAACAAAAATATCAGATAAATCCTGAATTACGGCTACACTGTAAAAGTCGTGAATGATAGATGAACGATCCTCAGGCTCTATCCTCAGAAAAACGATTTCTGAGCCCCAGATGGGGATCGAACCCGCAACCTTCTGATGACCGAGGAGACGCTCTGACCATTGAGTTACTAAGACTCAGATGGTGAGCTAAGGTGCAAGTTCGACATACATGTGCGACCTAAGAGGAAGCCCCTATATATTAACGATTGATGCAGTTTATGTTTTAGAAGTATGAGAGCTTGGATATATCTTGAGATAGATGAACGATCGTCAAGCTCTGTACTCAGAAAAACGATTTCTGAGCTCCAGACGAGGATCGAACCCACAACCTTCTGATGAACGAGGAGACGTTCTAGCCATTGAGGCACTAAGACTCAGATGGTGAGCTAAGGTGCAAGTTTGACATGTGCGACCTGAGCGGAAGCTACTATATGTTAATAACGTTATTGACGAGATATAAATTTTGGAAACGAAAGTTTATCCATCATTCACGATATCGCCAAGCTCCCACTGTAAAAGTCGTTATCTAATTAAACAGTTGTGCAAGCCCAACACACCATTATGTAAACGAAAATAAAAACAAACTCCGCAGCGATTAAAACAAGCATACCCTTGCAGCAAGCACGACGGATAATATATAAAGTTATGACAATATAGGAAACCAACCTTCAAGTAGTTCTTCTCAGTATCGACCAATTCAAAGACGATCTTTCTTAGCTTTTCCGCATCAGAAAGTTCTGTCTGTTTCTCGATGTCATTTGAAGGTTCATGCTGGCGGCAGAAGAATGTAACTTCTTCGGCACTCTAATAATAAAAGAAAACAAAGCGACAAAGCAGTGAGGATACATTTATTGTTCCACTTTTAAAAGAAATTGAACGTCCAACTACGAAACGTCAAGTAAGGATTTTGTTCTCTTGACGGAGTTTGGGAGAGACAAGGTGGTTCAAGATTAAAAACATAAAGGGCAACCAGGAAGAAATCTTCCGCAAACAATCACTGATCAGTTTTCGAGATTCCTGAAAGAGAGCAAGATAAGTATGTTCTGAATCACTACAATCTATACAATTCTCTACCTGCAAAAGTACATTCACCGACGCTCCGTCATCTTCATTATCAACTCCACAGGCGGATGAACATTCTCGAGTTTCATCCTCACCATTTGTGTCACCTGAAACATTTTTGCACAATGAGTTAAACGTCACTGTAAAAATTATCTATTATAGCAGTAATTCGCCATATAAGCTGAAATGCCCAAAAGCAACTTTTACGCAACTTTGCTTCAATATATAAATTAATTAAAAAGTTGTAATTATGTATGTATGTATGCATGTATGTATGCATGAAAGTACTGTATGTATCAACTTATGTCGATCCGTCGATATAGATGTTGACCTGCTGGAATTCGCAAGCTTCAAATCGTAAACTTCTGTGAAGTACATAGGGAACTTATTATTCACTTACTTAATTCCGGTGGAGGAACAATTAGTTCGGTCACATCAACATAGTCTGAGTTGCTAATCAAAAAGTTAAAAAAAATTATTTAAGTTACGAACTATAAGTTGTATCTCTTCAACAAGGTTGTGAAGTTGAGTTAGTATCTATTTGCTATTGCAATTACCAATTTTCACGTCTTTTGCATACTCATTACTGGTTTTGTTCTGTTTACTAATTCTGTGAAAAATCCTAGAAGTGACAATGACTACATTCGTCATAATTTATTCAAATAGTTTAAAAAACACAAAGGTCTCGAACATGTAATGTTGACTTGGTGAGTTAAGAGGTTCAGCCGATCGATCATCCCAATGGTACTGAAAAGCCAGTTTTCGCAACCTTTCCACCAACAGCTGTTTCTTCCGAAATATGAACAATAAAGCATTTTACGGATGAAGTCAACACGACTTGTAACATCATCAAACTAAAATTTTGAATGCTTACATCCATATAATGAAAATATACTCGACTTCTTCGTTGCACAAATAATTTGAACGTTAGAACTTTAGGGAGATATTGAACTCATAATACGAAAAATAACTATTGAAAATGCGAGGACTCCAAAGTGGTTTTTAGTAGAAGTTGCTTGTGTTTCAAAAACAAAACTACTTCGTTCACCAATTCCTACCTTGTTTTTGGTGGTGGAGGACACACTAATGTGCTGATGATACTTTCAGTGGCTTTGCGGACTTGTTCGGGTACTTCTTCTCTCAATGAACGCAGCTTCAGACTTATAAACGGCTCTGGAATAAGAAATTCAGATTTGCAGTAAAGAATTAAGAAAACTCGAACATCTAAATGTCATATTAATATCATAATAAACTTCCTTCGGCACTGGTACAATTATGTGTTTGGTACGGTGAAATTTAGTTTATCAGATGCATTAACACGTACAGACTGAATTTTTTTTTTTTTTTTTTGAGTAATCTTAAAATTCTAAATGATTTTCCACTAAAACTCAATATTGTGTACACATTGTGACGACACATGTTTGCTCATTTGCATGTAAAATATCTCACAGTATCAAGAACGAAGCGAGTCATGGAGAATCTTGAATGCCGTTCCTCATCATTTTGACATTTCATTCAAGAGACAAGTTTTATGAAGCGTTTCTTCCTCAAGTAAAATGAACATATAAGCGGTGGACGTGGCTTGTGTATAACAGCGTTATACGTTACCTGTTAGAGCATTCAGCAGTTCTCTTAAACCAACCTCTGGTTCTGTGATCTCACTGTCATTCACAGACAAAACTTCGTCTCCCTCAAGAACTCCTAGAAATATAATCAAATAGTAATAAGCTCTCGGCAATGAAACCAAGAAGCTAAACTACAACACAAAACGCACAAAATCATTGCCAATCCTCCTTACCACTCATGTGACCTGCACTGCCATCTTTCACATGGCTGACGATAACACTGCTATTTTCTACTTTCATAGAGAGACCTATATAACAAATATACAACAGTATCGATTGACCAGTTAACTGTTGCCAAAGGTAGTACACTAACGGATGGTTTGAGGATTCACCCTACCCTACTTCGTCCACTTTGATTTGTGGTAGTCCTTGCAAAAATTTCGCGTTGCAAATACAGAGTTTGCCGATGACACGTATATTAAAACATTAGAATTTTCCTGAAGAACATATTAAAAGCCTTGTTCTTACTAGCAACAAAAGTACACGCACAACGACTTACGTAAGCGCTGTTTGGACTTTCTCTGTACTTCCCAAAGACAGAGAGATAAATCTACGATGTAGAGGTTACTGTGCTAGAATGCCTACACAAGAATAGTAACAGATGCAAGTTTCGACAGCGTTGATCGGTTAACGGCAAGTAATTGTTTTGATCCTGAACTGTCCGATAAAATGGTGATCTCGTCGATACAGCGTCAATAAAGACACGATCTCTAACAAGCACGCCTGGCTTAACAAGGAGTTTATGACTGATACACACTAAAAAAATAGAGATTGCGGCGTTATGCCAACAATGGCAAAAATTAAAGAACTTTTAAGTTTTTTGATGTCGTCAATGTGATGCCACCATATTACGTTACCGAAGGAGAGCACTTTACCTACATATCCCTCATATGCAATATCTTGGTTATGCTTTCAATCTGCCTTCCCATCATGTCAGCTGCTTACTTAAATGAACTTCAGCAGCTGTAGCAAAAGAATCCGTTCCACTACCCTTAATGAAAACCAAAAACATACTACTTACCGAAGAACTCGTCGCAGTTCTCATCTGTCTTGGACATCTCTACATTGTACTCGCTTTTCTTACAGAGTTTGAGAACACTAAAATTCTTAGAATCAATAAAAAAGTCGTTAAGTAAGGAAGGGTTTCGCCACACCGACAAAAAGGCACTTTTCTTCGAACGACCAACACATTACTGACTCTTTACAATGGACATTATCCACATTCTAAGTACCTACCTGATCTTCAATAAAAGCTTGTTCCTGAGGAGTGTAGTACTCTAAAAAAATGTTAATCGGAGTCAGAAATCTATCACGTTATAAGACTTATTCCAAGATTTAGTTTTCAATTGTTGGTTCGGGTATCCGTTCCGGTCATCAGGTTCTCAAATCGTTTAATTGCCGACATATCTCATTGTTCATTAGTCTGTCCTTTGCACTTGTCACTCAAATGTCTGTCTCCAACTTTGTCAAAAAATCCATCAACACTTGTCTGTCCGTCGGTATGTTCTTTTGCTTGCCCACTAATCTGTCCGTCCATCTGTCTTTGGTGCATTCATCCACCCATCTGTTCAAAAATTTGTCCATTCATTTACCTCACCACCCGACCCTGCAACAGAACGTCCATTCACCTGTCTACCTGACCCCGCAACAGACCGTCCTGTCCCTTTTTTAACCCATCAATCAATCTATCCGTGGGTTTGTATGACCGTCCTTTTGTCCCCTCGTCCTCTTTCTTGTACATCCACCTCTTCATCCGTCTAACCGTCCGTCCCTTTTCCTGGATGGCGATGTTCGTTCACGTATCCATCCATCTGAATGCCACAATTCTTGTAGCAATCGTTTGTCAATTAAACTATCCGTGGGTACATTTCCCTGTCTAACTGTTCATCATATCCCGACAACGGTGCGTCCGTCCCTCATCCTTACCTCTTTCCCAGCAATATCAGACTTCGACCGTTCTACTCTGGCCAACACCGGGGCATGTCACTCGTCATAGGGGAGCGAACTGTCCCAACTACCTCTTTACCGGGGGGATCAGACTTCGACTGTTCTACCCTGGCTGACGCTATGACACCAAATAATCTTAATAATTTTCTGATTGTACCATTTTCTATCACGTCTTTTATCTTGTTATGTTTCAATTTTATTTTATTATTAACTTGCAGTATTTACAATTTTTATATTCTAATTATTTATACTTGTAATTAGCATAGAAGAGCCACTTTATTATTATTATTATAGTTACTTTATTTTAAAGGCTATTTTCTACATTCATATTGCCGGGTTTCACCCAGAGACCTGAGGCAATATGAAGGATAATACTATTAACTTTCTGATGTTAATTTTGATGAATAAAGAAATTAAGACAAGTTGTTAGACGAAGCAAGTAAATCATATCGAGAGAGCCTTTCTCAAGAGGTGCACAGCACTGTTGAGGACAATATTATTATTATTATTATTGAGGAGAGTCAGCTTATCCGAGCTAATGAGATCGTTTAGCCCAAATTATTATTATTATTATTATTATTATTATTATTATTATTATTATTATTATTTCACTGGTCAAGGTGGAGAGCTTTCGAGGCAGAAGGGTTAATGCAGCCTCTTGTATGTAAAGTCACTTTTAGACTTAAGTGAGCTTACCTATTTGGGATTCGCGTTCAACGCCAAACATTACAAAATACAGGTCAGGGTCTAGTTGTCGCTTGCTCGCCACAGCGACAACCACGTCGATAAAGGTCATGTCTTCTTTCAAAGGAACAACTGTGCTTCCGCGCCCCGGAAGTTCAACGCGTACGAAATTTCCCATCAACCTCCACTCTGACATGTCGGAAACAAGGGAACAATTATCACCGTGATCATCTCCACCAGGGCTGTCTTTCTTAGAAAGCGTCGGAGAATGTTGCTCTCGTATATTCCTAGCAGCTGAAGAATCCGAGATCTTTAAGGAGGACATGAGTGCAGATTTTAGTCGACTGTAGCCCACAGAACTTTTCGAACGCTTGACTTTATAGGCTTCCTTCAAATGCCTGTCTCTCTTAAAGGTTTCACGACAGCACACCAAAGAATGGAATGACGTGACAGAAAACACACCAACACGTGACATATTTTGTTTGGTTTGTTTCGAAGCACATGCCAAAACGCTTTGAGGATTTGGGGCTGAAGTACCACCGACAGCCGACAAATAACACCGAGATTTGTACACATCTAGATTTGACTTTTCTAAGTTCTGCTCCCATACTGAAATCTATAAAATTTTAATTAAGATTAACTCTGCATGAGATGTGTTCAGGAAGGTTATCGACGTGTTAATTGTGTTGGGTTGAGTGAACAGTAGAAAGTTTATACCAGATGACAATCTCGTAATATTATCAGAAACTCGTAAAACTTACAAAATAATTAAACTAATAATTTTAGGTGATTGCATTACTGCTTGGTTTTGTCAGTTGGTTCGTTTGATGAAGTGAACAACATATCACAACAGAGCAGTGTACTGAGTGGGATGGCACACCTATGAGAAACGTCTGTTAAAGGAGCCGGCAGAAATCACTAATAAAAAAAAAAGAAAGAAATTTAAAAAATTAAAGAATGCAGTTGTTCTCGAAGCGACTGTAATCAGGATGATCTAACCAAGAGACCTGACAATCCTGCTATCAAATCTTTTACTATATTAATAATTCCGAAATATCATTTTTTGATAACTTCCTTTTCTTGGTGGTTCTCTCTCACCTGGTCTGTGAATGCTTGTTTATTCCTGCTATCTGTGACAACTGTCAACTGTAACTCCGCCATTTTTTTCAACTTGCAATCAGAGTCGATGCTCTCCTGAAGTTTTTCCAGTTCCTTGTTTAACAGCCACCTAGTTTGCTCCTTGCCTCGGCCTCCAGCAAACTGTACAGCGGATGCCGAATGGATACTGGATATCCAACCTTCAACTTCCGATTGACTTGATCCCTAGAAAAAGAACGTTTAAGGAAGTGAAGTCCCTCTATTTATACTGGATAGCCCTATCACCTAGATAAGCTGTTCTCTCCAGCGGTCAGGTAAGGGTCACCCCTCACGGATCTAATGTTACTACAGAAGGAAACCGGAGTATCCAGAGAAAACCTGAGAAGCTTGGTAGAGTCAAACTGGACAACACTCTTCTCACATGAGACCAAGGTAACTTAAATCACACAGTGGTGAGAGACACGTGCACTACCACTGTGCCACCAGCACCCCTAGTCACAGTGGTGAGAGACACGTGCACCACCACTGTGCCACAAGCACCCCTAGTCACACTGGTGAAAGACACTTGCACTACCACTATGCCACCAGCACCCCTAGTCACAGTGGTGAGAGACACGTGCACTACCACTATGCCACCAGCACCCCTAATCACAGTGGTGAGAGACACGTGCACTACCACTGTGCCACCAGCACCCCTAGTCACAGTGGTGAGAGACACGTGCACTACCATTATGCCACCAGCACCCCTAGTCACAGTGGTGAGAGACACGTGCACTACCATTATGCCACCAGCACCCCTAGTCACAGTGGTGAGAGACACGTGCACTACCACTGTGCCACCAGCACCCCTAATCACAGTGGTGAGAGACACGTGCACTACCACTGTGCCACCAGCACCCCTAGTCACAGTGGTGAGAGACACGTGCACTACCACTGTGCCACCAGCACCCCTAATCACAGTGGTGAGAGACACGTGCACTACCACTGTGCCACCAGCACCCCTAATCACAGTGGTGAGAGACACGTGCACCACCACTGTGCCACAAGCACCCCTAATCACAGTGGTGAGAGACACTTGCACTACCACTGTGCCACCAGCACCCCTAGTCACAGTGGTGAGAGACACGTGCACTACCATTATGCCACCAGCACCCCTAGTCACAGTGGTGAGAGACACGTGCACTACCACTGTGCCACCAGCACCCCTAATCACAGTGGTGAGAGACACGTGCACTACCACTGTGCCACCAGCACCCCTAATCACAGTGGTGAGAGACACTTGCACTACCACTGTGCCACCAGCACCCCTAATCACAGTGGTGAGAGACACGTGCACTACCACTGTGCCACCAGCACCCCTAATCACAGTGGTGAGAGACACTTGCACTACCACTGTGCCACCAGCACCCCTAGTCACAGTGGTGAGAGACACGTGCACTACCACTATGCCGCCAGCACCCCTAGTCACAGTGGTGAGAGACACGTGCACTACCACTATGCCACCAGCACCCCTAATCACAGTGGTAAGAGACACGTGCACTACCACTGTGCCACCAGCACCCCTAATCACAGTGGTGAGAGACACGTGCACCACCACTGTGCCACCAGCACCCCTAATCACAGTGATGAGAGACACTTGCACTACCACTGTGCCACCAGCACCCCTAATCACAGTGGTGAGAGACACGTGCACCACCACTGTGCCACCAACACCCCTAGTCACAGTGGTGAGAGACACTTGCACTACCACTATGCCACCAGCACCCCTAATCACAGTGGTGAGACACGTGCACTACCATTATGCCACCAGCACCCCTAGTCACAGTGGTGAGAGACACGTGCACTACCACTGTGCCACCAGCACCCCTAATCACAGTGGTGAGAGACACGTGCACTACCACTGTGCCACCAGCACCCCTAGTCACAGTGGTGAGAGACACGTGCACTACCACTGTGCCACCAGCACCCCTAATCACAGTGGTGAGAGACACGTGCACTACCACTGTGCCACCAGCACCCCTAGTCACAGTGGTGAGAGACACGTGCACTACCACTGTGCCACCAGCACCCCTAATCACAGTGGTGAGAGACACATGCACTACCACTGTGCCACCAGCACCCCAAATCACAGTGGTGAGAGACACTTGCACCACCACTATGCCACCAGCACCCCTAGTCACAGTGGTGAGAGACACGTGCACCACCACTGTGCCACCAGCACCCCTAGTCACAGTGGTGAGAGACACGTACACTACCACTGTGCCGTCAGCACCCCTAGTCACAGTGGTGAGAGACACTTGCACTACCACTATGCCACCAGTACTCCCAAAGGACATGAGCACCATTCTTACGAAAACATGCGAACCAGGTTTGACAAGATCCTTAAGCGACCCGATATCGAGACAGGATCCCCGGTTGGGCCACGCTCGGGGTCGTGGACCACTACTACAAAAACATGCGCACACCTGAAAATAAAACGCGTCTCCAATCTGGGTGCTCACACCAAAGACATTCTCCAATTTCACGAGTTCTGGCACGGCCTGTGCAAGGCAACCTTCAAGTTTTATGACGATATTCGGATTGTATAGATCTATGGAACCAACATCTTTCTCGTCACACTGATACAAATTTAACTCGTAGTACTTTAAAATGACCCAGTAATTTCTCCATTTTTTATGGGATGACTGCTCAACTCGACCGTTCCGACCACAAGCTAGAATGTGCTTCATGGATAACCATCCTGATCTTCTTAATCCTCCAGTTGATTTGTCGCCTCTGCTCATATTGTAGTCGTCTGCTTCAAATCGATCCAGGAACTTCGAATCCTAAAATTTTTCATGAATTTAAAAAAACACGAAGACTACTGTACAGGTCGTGGCTAGAAGGTATCCCTAAGGAGATTTAGGACTAGAATCAGGGTTAGGGTAGGTTAGGATTACGGTTAGATTTGGGGTTAGGATTAAGGTTACTTCTAGTCCTAGTCCTAGTCCTAAACGTAATCCTAACCCTAACCCCTATCCTAGCTCTAACCCTAACCCTAACCCTAACCCTCCCTCCCAGGGATACCTTCTAGCCAGGAACGGACCGTTAATGGGAAAACGCCGTGATATACTGCAGTGTTTCTTAACCTCTGGCTATTACCATCACAATTGCAATCATCCCCTTTTATTAATAAATGAAGGTGTACGGAACGCTAGCTCTGATTAGCTAACGCCCGAGTTTAACCCTTTGACGCACAGTGCCCAATATAGAGAACACCTAAGAACATAAGAACCAGTGAGAGAACAAAGGAAAAACAAAGAGAGAAGAAAGATCAAAAGAAAAACAATTAAGCGTTAAAGAGTAAAACAGATGTATCCAAACACGGACAATTTTCTGCAAAAAGTTTTCAAGTTTGTTTTGTTCGTTTTGTCCTTGATATTTTATAAAAGAAATATTTAATCTTTTCTCTGCATGTTTGCATGGTCGGAAACTATGATCCAAACACATGGGATGTCGTCTGGGTTTCAAAAAGAGCTAAAAAATACTAGATGGCTATTTTTTTTCGTTAGGCTTTCCTCCTCTCCCAAACAATGGACGTGGAATTTCCCTGTTATGGTCATAAGATATAGCTTGGTTACCTTTGAAGCTTCCTTCACAAGCCGTAATCACATTTAGTCATCGAAATTTAGTGCAGCTTATTTTGAAAAACTCTACAACCTCGTCATCACTGTCCGAGTCAGTATAACTCCTTGAAAAACAAAACCAACTTACAGATCTGTTATTGACCGCAGTGTGGAAGATTTCCATTTCCTTAAAATAGCTAAATTCGGTAAAATTAAAATCATCTTGAGCATTCATTTCTTCAACTTCATCTTCATCTACTCCACTGTCAACAAATTCCTTATTCTTCAGGGTTTTCGGTGATTTTTGAGCGATGTCAAAAACAGCTCCAGCTGGCGTCGCGCTAAGTTGTTGTCCTGAATTTTTTCTTGGGTAGTGCGGGAAATCTTTTGCATTCTTGAAAGTTTCCCTCGGATTTGAAGAATTCAAAGAACTAGACGACTTTCTGTTCAATGACATGCTGCTGGCGTTTGACGAACCATTACCTACAAATCTCTGAGGACAAAAAAGGAAAAATTTGAAAAAAGCATCATCAAAAATGAAATGTGTGGATGATTTAAAATATAAGACTACGACAAATTTAAAACTGAGCAATTTTCTCTTATTTTGGACTTCTGTCTTGGTCTGCATCCCCTATCTTTTCAGATACTTTCACACCAAGAGATTAATCTCGTTGAAAGACCACTTGCCACGTGAACCAGCTTTCCTGCAGGTAGAGGCGGGCTGACCCACCAGGACATTTCCCGACGGGCCCTGCTTGTGGCACATATTAGTAGCATTATTAAATTTGGTTCAAAAGCAGAGTCTGATTGATGACAATTCCTATTAAAAGCAATATCCCATTACCAAGTTTTTACCACTGATAAAGAGCTTGTTATGGGTTTTTGCATGGGACGAAATTTATATTCAGGTGGAATTTTATTCCACGTAAAATTTGGAATTGATACCAGGTTGTTCACTTTACGAATGAACTTCAATCTTGATTTCACTTTGGAATAACAAGAAAATATCACGAACGGAATAAGATTTCTATTAGAATTATTATTTGAAAAATATGTCATGTACAGCTGACTCGTGTTTTTTTTTTCTGCTTTCTTTTTTTGTTCACTGGTACTACAGGTAATTTTCCTATCTAAGTTACAAAATCGAATAGTAGGGACACTTTCAGGTTAGGTTTCTTGCACCTCTTTTGGGAGCCAGCACTCCTCTGCCTGAATGAAGACATTGTTTAATTCTCAATACATAAAAGACAACAGTTGGGATAAAAATGATTTTTTAAATTAATTTCACACCTCACAGAATGCCATAAATTCATCAGCTTCTTCTTCTGATAAAAAGTTCAACCCCCACACTTTACCTGAAGGCAACGGGTAGAGAAAATTATTTACCTTTTAAAAAATCATAGTTACAATAGGACTTTCAGTAAAATGATGTGATCCTTGGCAAAGCCAAACAATGACTTCACAGTGGTGGCTCAGTCAGGACTTTCCAAAGGGTTGGGGGCCAGTAGCCAAATGCAATGGCCAAGAAGACTAGTAAATTGAAACTACCATGGCCCAGATCAGTTTTGTGGGACTTATCCTGCAGTGAAGATTTCTTCAAATACATTAAGTAATAATAAGTGTATCAATCTAACTTGTGCATTAAATTCTGATGGTCACAATATGTGGTGGAGGCACGGCACCACAGACCTTCTAAATATACCAGTATGACTTCCTAATGTTACACATCTGAGAGGTCTTCAATGAAAGCAAATACAGTGTAACAAACAACAAACAAATAAACTAAGATCAAGTCAATATGAAATAAAAAGACAGTTGATGAGACATAATCTGAGAAGAATGAAGTTAACATTAAACTGACCACTCTGTACATCTTTCCATCTGACAAAACATTCTGAAGCTTTCTTCAACTTGCTTTCTGTAAATTGAAAATGTTTAAGAACCTTTAGTGATTAATTATTTTGATGTGAGTTGAATGTACTATTGCCTTGATGCCTGACTTGCCAATAAAGCCATCTGGCATAAAGCAAATTTAAAAGTTTTTTAATTACCAGTCAATTAAATAACTGATGTGAAATGGGTTTAATCCACTACTTGGATTCCCCTGGCCAAAAAAAGTTACTTTGCATTAACAATTCTCATGCACAAAAAAATATTTGGACCTTAGTAGTCCTGGGTGAGAGAGCGAGCATTAATCAGAGTACATGCAAAATTCTAAAAGGCCACATATGGTAGTAATAGTTTAGTGTACATACTCTTTAATCCATTGCAATTTATAGGCTCTCTCTGTCAAATCAACTCACCTGGTACTGGCCAGGATAGAATTCCAGATGCTCACTTTATAGTGCATTGAGTTAACTAGTTCTTTTGACATTCTCACCTGACAATGAAATTTGCAGATCTAGGGTCACTTCATCAGTACCATTAGCACCAAGAAAAATAACAGATGCTCCTGTTGCAGGGTTCTGTAATTGAAGCAGACTTTAAATACATCTCATTTCCTTGAATAGGTGATGAGCAAAAATTAGTTTGAAAATATACAGTAAGTCAGTCATAATACCTACAATATACATTCATGTAGTACCATAACAGTGTGCAAAAATGGTGTCAGTATTGTCAATTTTGCAAAGTTTTTCTTTTCATTAACTTGAAGACCCAAAACAATGGAAAAAGGTTCATTTGGGAATTCTTTAATAAATCCATTTCAGTTTCTTTTTGTGAATTTTGGGTTTAAAATCATAACTGAGTAGAACATTACATGGATACCTATTTAAACAAATGCAGATCAGAGTGAAATTTCTAGCCACTTGAATGGATAGCCTCTGTGCAAACCCACAATAGCTCATAACATAGTTAGCTATGAAATAATGGATCAAATCACTAATATAATCAACAAACTACTATCAGGGCTGTACATACACATACTATATACAGACAAGTGGAAAACCAGGTAGTCAAGTGTAGCCCTCCACCATCCAAGCTATAGTAATATGTATAAGGTCAGGTCTTGTTTATAATAAAACAAAATTATACAAACCAAAAGGATCATCAGAATAATTTTTTTCATCACCCCCTCTTGGGGGAGATACTAAATTTGAGCAGGCGTATTGGAATTTGGGAATTTTATTTTCAAATTTCAGTCAGTCCTAATGAATGATATACCATATGGCACAATAGTACAGAGGTGTGTAAAGTAACTTATAAATAAATATTTTCATCTTGTTTTATCTGAACTGATCCAAAGAATAATTTACTGAAAGATCGTCAACAAACAAAAATAAATAAACTATGTAAGAATTTTTCAACCTGTTCAGGTACATCTTTGCATTTTCTCATAACCTACATGATTCGCAGGTTAAAACAACCTGTAATAATTTGAATTTGATAAAAACACAAGCAAGTTATAATGACAAAAACATAATTATTACATACCTGCTGGTGAGTCAGTTTAATTGGAACAAGATTAGTTATCAGCGGAACCCACTGGACAGCATTGTCTGATGTGCACAAAACATTGACTTCTGCTAATATTCTGAAGGTAAAAAAGATCAGATTTTTATGATTGACTAACATTCACAATTTAAGACAGTGGTGATCTACCAGTTGGCTTGTAAAATACATGGCAGACACAGCTGTGTACCTGTGGATAAAAAGTCTTCTGGGGCAATTTAATTTTCAATGAAAATGTTTACGAATATCCATTCTGATGAGTCTTATAATCAACTTTCAGGCAACTTAAAAACAAATGAAACATCTATTTAGCCTTACTGCACAAACAGGTAGATTCTTAATTTCATGTTCTAGTCATAAAAGCTTATTTGAAATACAGGCCAGTTAAAATGGGAAAGAATGACCTGTAAACATCATAGAAACTGGCCCAGCAAACCAGTCAAGAAAAAGTTAAGAGAAGATAGCAATAAGCTCAGGACATATTTGACCATTTACTGTGGACCATTAGGATAATTGATATATATATAAGATGGTCTAATATCTAAACTCAAACTCAGAAAAATGTAATCCAACCCACATCTCCAAACTTGACAAATAAAAAATATTCAACAGGGTATTAGAACATTATAAGACATGACAGAGACCAAGTTTTTTTCAAATTTTAAATACAGAAGGCTAAAAATACTGTAATAATATATTACACACATTTTTTTAAAATTGTTTATGTCATTTTAAGCAAGTGTTTTCTTATATTTGGATAATATTAAACAGCATACAGAAGTTTATAGCCCACTAGAGTCAAGTGATTAAGACCAGTAAGCAACTTGCCAAATACAACAAAATCTTCTTAGCTAGCCCAATCACCACACCAACAAAAACATCGTCATCATTTTCGTACTGTAAATTTTCAGTCACTCTGTGCAGTAGTTGTATCTTTAGTTTTTATTTTGATCTTTGAGAAGACATACAAGAAAGAGGGGTAACAGCTAATTAAAATAATTGATTGTTCTTCAGTATTTTTAAGTATCATTCCTTCAGCAATATTTTTAAAAGAAAAAGATCATTATTTTCTGTAGTCCCTAACCAGAATACTGGGTGATCTCATGTCAGCTTTTGAAATAATTGTTACATCTTGTAACCTCACAGTATGACATGATAATTTGAAAAAAAGCAGAATAGTCTAAAAGACAATCCCAATGTTTAAGGTAGACAGACATCTGGTGTCAGTAAAGATTACGTTAGGCTTTTTTCTAGCATAAATAACATTTATTAATTTCCAGACATATTCTGAAAGTAATAAAAAAAAATCCTACCAAATTTCAAAAGGTTTCAACTCAAAATTTCCCCTAGAAGATGGAAAAATTGGACGGAATTGAAGCCTTTATCATGTTGGGCTTTAACAGACCGATAAACTGATGACAAAAATTAAAAGTAGAAATTAAGACAGCAAAGCAAGAAATAAAGAAACTGTAATTTACAAACCTAAAATTTTAGGTGATGCATCCGTAACTTGAAAAACTACAATGTGGTTTAGTTGGCCACCTACAGTATCATTTTACATTTAAAAACTCGGGGGCAATCAAATCTATAAATAGCAGTGACTCACAGTGAATAAATTATTTTAAGCTTGCAAATACGAAGTAAAGAATAATCATTTAATTATATTTAGCTTAGTTAAGGTAGTTATATAATTATACAGTGAAACGTGTATGTCACCTCAGTTCCTGTAGCATTCCATCCTGGGACGGCCCCCAAGAGTTATCCAAATCTTCGGTGAAATTTGGACGCAACTCTTGGGAGCCTTCGCTTCCATCTCTTTCTTCATGACTGCCTTGCCTCAAAGCTTTAAACCACTTCACTTTGGCGTAGCAACTGCTCAGATAAAAGTTTTAAATCCACAGGCATGGGCAAGCTGTTGAGAGGCCAAGATGTTGGACCGGGTAACGTCGATGATCAGCAGATTTATTGAGTGTTTGCAAATCTATAAATATAGAAACACAAGGACAATATCATCGATTTTCCAACTGTTTACCGTATGTTTTTCTTACCGTCCAAGCTTCGCTGAAAACTACTAAGGCAGTACGTGCAAATGCACACGAAACGAAAGCGTCTCAAAAAAACTGAACAACTCAGCTACAGGGACTTGCTGAAGTGGTTTGTTAATTTGTTTATCATTTATGGTATGCAAAGTTGCATCTGTGAAGCTCAAAGAGGTTTGCTCCAAAGACAATATATTCCTGCTATCTAATAAAATAAATTAATAAAATAAGCGCCCTAGAGGCTTTATACTCACCCGAAAGTTTATAAGCGGGGGTTTATCTTAATTCTTAAGCGTGGTAATCTCTTAGCTATTTGCAGATGTCCCGTCGCCAATGGTTAAGCTCCAGCGTTCCCGGCGTTTGATTACTTACCGGTAATAAAGACAGTCGGGATTAATACCTCTCGGGAGATGAACTTTAAAAATGGCGGTAAAACCCAAACCCTATCTGAATATACAATGTGACTGGACTGAGCTATTAAGGTATTAAGAATTCAAATCTCTACTGTTTTGGTGTTTGTTCGACTTTCCCATAGTTCTTACTTTACAGGCACGGAGGTGAAAAGGCCTGGATATCGTGCTCCCAAGTGGGTAAGTGACAGAATAAACAATTCTTATCCTTCATATTTCAGCTGTGGAGTGGAATGTGGTGGTACTGGTATCTAGTTTATCAATGACGTAATTGAAAAATTTCTATAGGGGGACCTTGATGGGGTCTTAGCAAATTTAGGGTGGCCCAACATCTGGTACAGATTTAACAAAGTGTACCTGAAATCCTTGAGCATGTCATCTTGTGCACCTGCAATTGTGGAAATGGTTAATCTGATAGACCTTGGTGATTACAAAGTAGAAATGCCTCAGCCTCTCCAACAAGTTGTGGTAGCCTAGGAGTATTTTAGAGCATTGCTGCCCCCCCCCATCTGAGGCCACCCAGGTAGTGACACCTCTATAGTTTGTTCATTTTGTTGGTTTTCATCTAAAACATAGGTAGTCCATCTGCTTATGGAGAAATTACCTCACATGGGGAAAGAGAAGAAAAAGAGTTAAGAGCAACGGATGGTTTTGAAGTTGAAAGTTTTGACAAGGTATGGTACATAAAGACCATTCAGTTTCCTTTTTTTTTACTTTATTTACTATCATTAATGTTGTTGTTTGTATTGTTTTTTTATGGTTTGTGAAATGGCAAGTATAGCTGTATAGAAGAATGAGAATTGCATGATAACTTGCTTTAAATTGAATTTATCTATTCAGAGGAGTATCACAGTCTGTTTCCACAAGTGGAATTGTCGCACCAGATTTCTGGCTCCTTCAAGCATTTTTTCTAACATTCATGGTAAAAGTGTAAGTATAAATTACCGCAGTTGTAACAATCGTATTGTTTCTTAATTCAATAAATATACCAGCCATATTAGGATGTACCCATTGTGCCAAAAATCAGTCCAAATCTGGACTGATAAGGATAATTAAGGGACAAGTGCACTCTTTGATACTTACTCTGGCTGATAGAAGATGATTTTTCTGGTCAAAGGGATTAGCCTTGCCTTTTAATGAAACAATGGCTAGTTCCCCCTATTATGTCAGCTGAATACAACTACCAGAATTCTTTTCAATTTTTTCATTTTCTTTCATACATTGAATTCCCAAAGTAAATGGAAAGACAGAGTAGTCAGTGACAGCATAACTTAATGACATAATTATCTCATCAGTCAAAGAATGTTTTATAAACCTCACATTAAATGACCAACATCTACATTTAATTTTCTCCTTTCCTTAGATCCATGGCCTTGATATCTCACCAGGAGGGTCATTAGGTGTTTCATCCAGTGAGGAAGGCGATTTAAATGTGTGGCAGACTTCAGATGGAACAGTTCGTGTAAGAGTTTCCATTTTAGCTCTTTCAATTCTAAGCCTCTTAAAACAGCACATTTTGATGTATATTAAAATTCATTATGAAAATGTGGTGAAAGGAGGAACCTAATTGAAGTAATCACTAGTGTTGTTTATTATTCTTAATGTTTAGAGGGAGCTCAAAGGTCACATAACAGAGGTTACGACATGCTGTTTCTTTCCTTCTGGTGTAGTTATACTGAGTGGTGGATCAGACTTGCAGCTCAAGATCTGGTCTGCTGAAGATGGCAGCTGTCCAGCAACTCTAAAAGGACACAGGGGAGGTGTCATATCAATCTCTCCCTTTTCAAATCTGTCTTCCTCTGCCCATTCCTTTTTACCAATCCTTCTCTAATTTCTCTCTCACTCCTTTTTGCTTTATACGTTCCCTCTATCCTTCACTCCCTCCTGCCCTATCTCCCTTCCTCCCTTCCTTCCCTCCTAACATACACCATCCTGTCTTACCTCCCCTCCTCCCTGCCTTCATCTCTTTTTTCCTCTGTCTCTCACTGCCTCCCTTACTTCCTTCCCACCCTTACTTCCCCCCTGCCTTCCCCCCACCCTCACTACTTTCTTCCTTCTTTCCTTCCTTCCTTCCTTCTTTCCTTCCTTCCTTCCTTCTTTCCTTCCTTCCTTCCTTCCTTCTTTCCTTCCTTCCTTCCTTCCTTCCTTCCTTCTTTCTTTTTCCTCCCTCCCCCTATTCCTTCCTAACTTATCTCCTTTCATACCCCTCCTTCTCCCTCCTCTTCCTCTCCTTTGCTGCACCCCTCTCTCCCTCCATCCCCCTAACAATGAAACTCAGTCACCACCCTGTAATATCCAATCATTAAAATCTGTAATGTACTTTTCATTATAAGGTATTGCAGACACTGCTATTATAGAAAAAGGGCGAAATGTATTGTGCAAGTATTATCGTGTACCTCTTTATCCTGAACTTTCTTCATCTTTACCAGCTCTTCAAGGCTGATGAGAACAAAAACATGTCAATTTCTTTATTCTTACTCTTACAGCGTGTTCACGTGATGGCTCAGCACGACTGTGGGATTGTGGTACATCGTCATGTTTGGGTGTGATTGCAGAGTGCTCGTGCCCTATGAACGCATGCGCTGTTGCACCTGTAAGTGAGGAAGTGAGCCTGGGCACGAGAGAAGACGAGACGAGTAAGTTAACAAAACTGAGTCGGAAAAAGAAATTAAAATGTAATTCATACCCGGACATTGAAATAACCACCAGCAACTTAGCTTTGTAGGAAATCTTAACCAATCTCTTTAACTAAGGTGAGAGGGAAGTTGGTACGACCGGAAAACTGTTGGTAATTGCTAGGGAAGACAAAATTCTACAAGGAGTTGGTCTACATACTAGACAGAAGGTAGGTCACGGAACTATGGTGAGCTTTAGGTATTTTGGTTGTTTGATGTCGTCTTGACCTTCCAGGCCGTTGAATGATTTGGTAATCCTTGGCGCACAGAACTTTTAAATCATCAAATTGACGTGACAAAGAACCATTGCACACTTTCGAAACATGTCAGAAATAAAGTCTAAAATGAAAACAGCGGTGGTGTTTTTCAAAATTATCTGCTGGTTTATATCAAGAAGGCTCTTTGGGCAATCCTCAGATGTGATAAATGTCCGAACCACATGTAAAAGTATACAGACAACCACAGACGTTTGAAACACTTCAGAAAAGTGTTTTCTAAGTCTGCGCGAGGAACACGCCCCCTGTAATCCGGCTATTTAGACGCTCTATCCTTGGAGCTGCTTGAGCTCAGAGAAAAGGAGAAAGCTCATAAAGTGGCATAGTGGTTGAAGGAAGTGAAGAAGCTGGTCCTCAACGCAAATAGTGGAACTTGTTAGCATATCTCATCACAAAAAGACGGATGTACAACTCAACAGTAATATAAAAGTAAGAGAGTGGCGTAGGCAACGTTAAACAACGTGCAAAAAGCCAAAATGGTCAGGGTACTGCCAAAAGTTAGATGAGGAGGTACTGACTTGCCAGTGTTTTTGTTTGAATGAAGGTGTTCGAGGTAGGAGGTTCCGCTGCTTTTAACACTTGTGGCTTTACGTCGGAGATTAACGTTGTTGCTGGCACGCAAGATGGGAGAATGTACAAGTATGATGTAAGAAATACGAGGTAATTATTGATATGATAATTTAAAACCTTAAGAAATTTACCCAGAACCTCGAAGGCATAGCTCTTATTTATTGTACAATAACATTTCGAAAAGGTAGGCGATGTGTTGGTGGAACGGGCCGTGTTTCGATATCTCTTTGGATACAGAAAAGCTGACGAGCGCCATTCTGAATTTCCCGGAACTCGAGAAAACTAGAACTCGGAAGGAAAAACTCGAAATGGTGAGAAAACTCTCCCATCGGGTTGGGGTTTCCACCGCTATTTCTTGTTATCAGAAACTTATACTTCTGTTTCTATCCTTTGATGAAAACACAAAGAATATTTTCTGTCTCCTAAACAACGTGGTATAGGATTACTTTATGCTACAGTTCAATGATTGCACAGTTCGGCTTCCTTCGTCATTCACAATGCTGCTAGCTTAGCTGTCTCTTTCTCGCGTTCTTCCTTTCTTTAGCAAACCTGTGGAAGTGGTTCAGAGGTCTGGTTCATCAGTTTTATCGACAGCAAAACATGAGCGAGGGACTTTAACTGCTACAGGTATCCCCAAAAATTACTCTCTTTCAAGTTCTTTCGTTTGTTTTACACGATGAACCTAGTGAAAAATAATCCTGTCTTAGTTCTTAGTAATTTTGCGCAAATTCTTCATGAATTACATAAGTGTTAAGCTTTCGTTCGTGAAACATTAACATCCGTCATTACTATCTACGTTTAGTGAATGTATAATGTTTGAACTTAAGCCACTCAAGGTATCTGCGGTGGAGTTTTGCCGTCGGTTTGTTTTGCGGTTGGTCAAGAGTTGTTCTACAGTAACAACCATGATTTCAATTTCGACTGTAATTGTGAATATGATCATTATCGCGATGATCCATTTGAAGCAGTTGCCTTTGTCCCAGTTTCAGTCTCATACTTTTCCATTATATTCCCCAGCTTTTCTTATTAACCTAATCACATTTCCCAGCTCTACACAAACAATCGACATTGTTTGTCGTAAACGGACCTCTCCTACTCACACTTTAGTTATCTTTTTTTCCAGGGAATAATGGAATCTCTTAATCATTACTTAAAAATTCATCTTTTTTTATTTTTATTGCCTACTATATTCACCTACTTCGTAACTAGTGGACGATAAAATTTTGTTACTTGGAAGAAAACACTCCGTTTGTTTGATGTCTTGTATTTCTTTTTTCAACCCAAGGTGACGGATCTTGTTATTTGTGGACAGACGGCCATGAAGAAAATGTCAGTTTTACGGGACCAGACTGTGACCCAGTTTATAGAGTTTGTGTCAATAACAGACACGTCTACACCGCGTGTAGGGACGCCAAAATCAGAAAATACATTTTGTAGCAGTTGTCGTCCAAATGCGTCTATTCGCGTGAATGAAAAATTAATATTAAATGAATTTGGACCCAGTAACAGATTGAAGAAAACGGTACCTGTGAATTGGACTCGATTTTAGGATTAGTAAAATAACTTTCTAGTTCGGTAAAACTTAATTAGGACCACGGAACTTTGAGCTCTTGATTTTTTCAAGTGCGAAGAAATGAAAGAAGAAACAAAGACACTACTTTCATGGTATTTCCCAATTTTTTTTCATATTTTAACTGATGCAACTATTGCAGATGTAAGCCTTCCTTTTCGAAGCAAATTGTTTCCGAGGATGTTTAAATACATTCATTGTAAAATTCTTCTACCTCATTTTAGCATCTGTTCCTGATGAAAAAGTTTTCTTGAAGTAGTTGAAACAGGCCGACGTAGTTAAAGCATCTGTCGGATAAACTTTAAAGTAAGAAACAAACTCCGAAAAACAACATCATGCAAACTTAGGATTTAAGTAAAAACAAGAAAAATGTAACCGGTAATATTTCGACCGTATTTCAAAGTCATTGTTAAACCTGAAATATTACCTTTTATATTCGTCTTGTTTTTACTTAAATCCTAAGTTTGCAAGACGTTTTTTCCGAGTTTGCCTCTTTCTTTATTTCCCAAAATTATCGGCTGGTTATGGCTTTGGTTAAATTGTCCTGGACATCATTTAAAAGCGTTTTAACTATCAGGCGCATTAATTCTGTCAAACGTTCTACCTTGGTTCGTGTCGAATAATTTTGCCGAAGAAGCAAATTGTAAGATTGCCATGAATCTGAGTACAAGTTTCAGTTCGTTATTTTCTTGTTCAGTTTTGCTCTACGTTGTCTCCCGAAAAAAGCCTATCACGCAAAGTTGACCACCTGGGTGACTTTATTAATGTATCCCCACGTGCAAGCGTAACATTTGGTGAAAATCTTCATAAAAAGCATGACCTCCATCTCTTTTCCTAATTAGTAATTCCTTTATGATTTACTCTATTACAGCGTTTTTACGAACAACCAACTATAATATAATTGTTCTATTTTATTATCCTAGTCAAACTTTCTCTTCTATTCTTGTTTTACTGATTCATTTTCTCAAGAACGTTTCCCCTTAGCTTCTCTGATTTTCTCGGCGTTTGCTCAAGCATCTTACATTTTTCTTCCAAATCGTCCTTGTTCGCTTGTCATTTCGTTTTTTCGAACAAACCGACCAAAGCGACCTTGAGCAGCAGACTCCCGACCGAAACGTCCTTGCACAATACTATCTTCCGCAGAAAATCCCCTGCCAAACCTCCCTTGTTCTCCGTTGTCTGAGAACTCCTGTTTCAATTTTCCGTTAGCGTCTTTTTCTGAGAAATCTTTTCCGAATCTTCCTTGTTCTTGATTTTCTGAGAAATCTCTTCCAAATCGTCCTTGGTCTTTATTTTCTGAGAAATCTCTTTCGAATTTTCCTTGGTCTTTATGATCTGAGAAATCCCTTCCAAATCTTCCTTGTTCGCTCTTTTTTGAGAACTCCCGGCCAAATCGTCCTTGTTCGTCCTTTTCTTCGTTCTCACGACCAAACCTTCCTTGCTCAACTGAATTTCCATAATTACGACCGAATTGTCCTTGGTCTTCAATGTTATTGCTCTTCCAAAACATTCTTCCAAATCGACCTTGGTTCGTAAAACTTTCAACGGAGTCTCTTCCAAATCTTCCTTGGTCCATCTCTCGTCCAAATCGACCTTGGCCAGCTATGCTGTCACGGTTAAACCTTCCTTGGCTTTCTTCAACATTTCTTGCAGCTAATTCCTCGTTATTCGCCCTGGTTTCAACCTCTTGCAAGCTTTTTTCAGCAGCCTTGTCTATATCCTCCTGGTTAAATAACAGCTCCGTGTTATCTTTGTCAACGTCTTCCCGAATAAGTCCAGCGTCAAGTGCCAGTGTTTTGTCGTGTGATGTCGCAGTATTCGCAGCTTGGCTAACTGCGCTCAGCAAGAAGCACAACAGCAATATTAAAACGTAATTCATTGTGAACCTGAAAAAATATTAAAAGGAAATTGCATCATGTCTCAAAGATAAACCAAAAACCCTTCAACATTCTTCGTATTTTCTCCTTAATCAACAAGAATTAACCTAGGTTACTTTGAAACGTGACTGATACTTATCATAATTTAATCCTTTAGCCTTAGTTAAGCTTTCTATTTGTGCTAAAAAGCACCAGAAATCCAAATCAAGGCAAAGAGTTCGAACTTAATCCATACCCTGGATCTCACTTTATTTTTTTCTGCTTCCCAGAAGAAGATTGTGTTTTAGCTCAATCCTGTTCCACTGCGGCGTCCCTCTTAATGTGGTTTTTGACTTTACTGAATTATCTGCCGTAATCTGATGTCGTTTTATAACCCCACTTCGTTTTTCTCTCGTCACCTGTTCATCCGGATGAGTGGGCATGCATACAAAGTTCATACCGCTTTTACCAGCATGCAATTAACAAACTTATTGCTTCCACCAAATTAAACGATAAGGTAAATACGACAACAAAAGAACGAAGAACAGTCACTAATTGAAACGGATAGCCCCGTGAAAAGGGAATATCAGAGATTAATCTGGAGGCCTTTAAAGCAGAGAGGTAAAATTTAGTTAAAGAGGAAACTAATTTGGCGCCAAAACTTCAAATATGGCGGCTCCTTTTTGACGGACGAACCAGACGTCTTTCTGAAGCCGATTACCACATCGGTGTATTAGACGCAGATGGATTAATCTTTTTAATGCTGTCTCAGTGAAATAGTTCCCTTCTGCGTTAATAAAACAGTCTCTAAAGTCACAAAAGAATATTCAATTTTTTTCGCCAAGTTAACCCACTTTCATGGTTAAACCGTACAGAATTTTTGTCATTTTAATGGCTACTAAAACAAAAATCACTGTGAAGAATTCATGAAGTTTAAATCTGCTGAATTATTCGTTTCATTTGCTTACTTTTCTCAATAGTTTGATCGTTGGTGATTAAAACTATTGATTACATGACAAACAAAGGATATTTGAAGACTCCCGCGTCTTTTAATGGACGCTTTACGTTTTAATGCCGATCACATTTCAATGAACCCTGGTTTGTTTGTTTCAAACGCCTTTATCGCTAGATAAAAGATCGAAATTTGCAGAAATCTCGAGATCTACTGCTCCATTATAAATTAAGTAATTCCAGTTGTTTGAACAAAACGCAAGCTTTTTCTCAAACCGTTGAGTCGTACCCACAGCAGACAAAGTTAAACAAATGAATAAAATTGACGAATTGATGTGAAAAGGAAGTAAGATTGGGAGTGAAATTAGTGGTGTAAATTTTTAATGATCCTTGACGCCACTTTTAATTGAACTCACTAGTTGAACTTCAATTTCTGTTTCATGTCAGGCGTTAGGCAAAACTGTGCTCGAAACTTTGATGGACTCCATTTCAGGGAGATTGTACGAAATAATAAGCGAAGATTTTAGAATTTTCCTGATCTAATTCCGCAGTTAAATCAAGGACCCATAGAAGTAGTGTATGAGTCAATCAATAGACTTGTTTTAAGGTAAATAAATCAATGTCTGAAAGAGCTGGCTTTGAAATGGGTCCAGTTGGATAGTGGGATTGGAGGATTCACAAACAGCAAATTCCTTACTTCCACCGAATGGAGGTTTAATCACCCCAAGATCAGAATCCCTTCCATCCAAGCAATATAAATTGTTAAAAAATAAATCACAAAAGAAATGGAATAAAATAAACCGCAGAAATTACGAAATAGCTTCCAGAAGCAGTACAAAACTTGGCCTGAAATATTTCAAGACTTGGAAAATGGCTAGATATAATTTAAGAAACTTCTTACGTTTTCCAAATTTTAAACTGCACACTGAACTATAGTGCGCGTTAACTTGCAAAGCTAAAATTATGAAAGTTTTGGCAATCAAAGAATCCCGCAGGGAACATTTTTGTCGTTATGTTAAACTAAGTCGCTTTCAAAATTCAGTTCATGATAGATCTGAACTTTTCTGATTTTATGTAAACCAACCCCAGAGAAATTAAAACGCCTCCTGTAGGCAATGTACAAGACCACCCTGTACGTTAATCATGATGCACAGAAGGTCCACTAATTCGATACGCAATCTAGAATGGTTTAATATTTCAGATTGAAAATTATTTTGAGTCTGGTTACGCCACTCTCGTCACGTCGAGTTCCCGCTCTGCTGAACAAGTTTTCGTTTTTCTACGATTTTGAGAGAATGGTTTTCTGCTGTCGAATTATTTTTTCAGTGAAAAATGTATGCGGAACTTGATCGGAGTTTTGCTGTTGAGAGCTGAATGCAATGCGTTTAGTTTGTGTTTATTAGTTTAAAATGTGGAACTACCTTAACACGTGTCTAGAAATGCCTGACCGGTCGACGCGCCAAAAATTGAACTTTTAAGTTACATTGATCTTTGGCGAACTATCGTCGTCTGATTCAACAAATCTTATCATGGGAGAAATGATTTTTTAATATTTGAACTTCAGCAAGACTTTTTAGGGCCGTTTTAGAATTTCACCGGACGATAAAAAGCTAAGGTACAGCAGGTTTAAGAAGAGAGTGAAGAGATAAGGAGTGAGGAGTTGAAAAAAAAGCAAGGAGTTATGGATTTAATGTACCCAAAAACAAGACTTGGTAATGGCACAGCTGAAGAATGAATGGAATCCGTTTGAATACTACGACAGAAAACCAAGAAATGAAAGAAGTTCGATTGAAAGAAAACAAGGCAGCATAAGTTTGTCAAATTGCAAACGTACAAGGTGGAAATAAACACAAATATGTTCCTTCATAAGGATTTGGTTAGTACGTGTCTCAATTGTCCATTTCAGAAAAACAATTTTATAAAATTTCTTTTCTAACTTGCTGCACGCACAAATAATTATCATTCATACTACAACTAGCTAGACAATAGCGATTATGCGCTGAGCTCAGCAAATGTTACAAGGGATCCATTTGGAGCAATTACAGATCACTAAATAGTATGATTTTCATTGGTCGACATTTCACTAGGTATATAGAAAACAGTGCACGGGAATATATATATATAGACTGTTAGTTACTCAGAACTGCAATACGTTCACAAATATTCTCGGCAAAAATACCGCGCATTCGGTGTAGCTTAATTTAAACAGGTCCGGGATAATAATTCCTTAGACAAGAAGTCGATGTGTGTTACAAGGCACCTTACTGAAAACTACGATTTTAACGGTTAGCTTCTTAAATCTCCAACGGACATTTTCAGTTCTTTTACTCGTGGTTATTTCGTGCTTATCAAACCAAACTGACGTCCAAAATAACATGACATTGATTGACAATTAATCCGATGATTGGTCGCAAAGCGAGTGACTCAATGTCAAAGCAAGCCTCGTTGAGCATTCACTGAAATCGCATCGGAATAAAAATTGTTTAACAAAACAACAAAGAGACGCTGAGTAGAACAAACAGAAAGAACGGCTTGGTGAAAATCGCGTTCGGAAAGCTTTTTCATAATCTCGTTAACCTCAGCTGCTTAATCGCTTTGGACCTAACCAGACAACAAAAAGTGACAAAGTACGAGTCGCTGTAATTACAAAACCATCAAAAGTAACGCATCCTGTTGCGGTTACGAGTTGTACGAGCCAGAAGACGATATAAAAGTTTAACGCTTGATGAACTAACTCAGTGAGCAGTGACCTATCAGCTCTCTATATACGTTCCTACATAATGAAGTGGTTATGACACAAATCTGGATTCTGAATCCAATATATAAAATTTCTCCTTATTCAACACCGAGGTGGAATGAGCAAAAATCGAAGGCGAAAACCTTTCGCGTAATTAAGTGAATCAAGCCTACCAGGCAGACTATAGCCATTTTACTAGATAGTTCAACTGACAAAAGCAGTGGTTAGGAAGAGCCATGGATAGTGTACGCAATCTCGCACCATCGTGCGATCCTCATTTGCAGTATAGAAGCATCATGTAATTGCCAGAGAACGAAACAGGTGCAAGGACATCTGGCACTGATAGAAAACTGAATAACCAAGTATTTTTAACATGCCGTATCTCAGATCCAACAAAGAGATCGTTTAAACCGGGAACAGTCGATACATACACACATACATACATGTGCAACGACACCAACTATGCCAAACTGTAACATTTCTGTGGTGTACTCCGCGCTGGGCTCAAACAGAAAGAAAACCTCTGACACGTTCTTTTTTTTAGTAAAATGCACTTTAATCCAATATCCTTGACCAGATCCATTTTAAAAAAAGCAAGCACAGGCAACTGTTGAGCCGTTTCTGGCCAAATGACAGGATTATAGGTGAAATGTCTTTTTCGAGGAAAGAAAATGGCACCAAATAACCCCATCCCACCCTTCATAACCTTACGTGACCATGGGTTCCTCATTACGACCGACTTCACCATTTACCACAGTTGTCCTCTCCGTCCTTAAGCTCAGTTCTTCCCCATTAGGGTCTTTGTAACCGCCTACGTAAACTATCTTACTCACTACAGCGTCGCCCCCAGAGCACGCTTCCTTTGGAGTCTCTTTAACGGGGGATGGAACCTTTTTGGGCTGCCCTAATATTTGACTGATCGAAAAAGTCGTTGAACCGGGGGGTGTTCCGGCCGGTTGTTTTTTGAATATTGGTTCTTGAGGTTCACTATGTACAACAGGAAAAAAATTATTTTCATCCTCGGTCCTAGATTCCGCATTTTCGGTGTCTTTGGTCGCGGGTTCGCATTGCATTGCCTCTCCTGCCTTCCCGCCATCCACCGGGCTCGGTGGCTGAGTCCTGGCCTGGTCCAAGTTTTGCTCCAGGATACGTATTTGTTCCACTTGTTTCTCGCCATTTTGTTTCTCTTCAACCAGTTCACTCTTTACGCCTTTTAGTTGTTTCTGTAAAGCCAAGATCGTCGACTGCATTCCCTCGACTTCTTCGTCCAACTGAATCACGAACTCGTTTAATTCTAAAGTTAAGAGAATCGGAAGTTACATCATGCTCATATAAATTTTCGAAAATCACTCTCGTGAAAACAAGCTCTGTGATGTGAAAACGTACCCTTCACATAAGATATATGTTTTGGAAATGTGGGAGCTTAGAGATATCATCAATTGGATGACTTCATCCAGTTGATCATGTCATCGTTGTAACTATATAAATGACATCGCTTGCTTGTAATTCATTTTGATTTGACAATCACTTTGCAATAAAGTCGAAATATCATCGCAATCATTCGTCGCCTTGTTATTGACGCATATCTTGGGTTTGCAAGATGTCATTGTTTTTCGGTATTTGCTTTGTACTGTATTTCACCTTCACGACAGTTTCACGAAAAACAACACGCGGTCTCACCGTCCTGGCTTGTCTTCAACTCTTCGCTGTACTTCTTTTGCAGAGCAAGCTCCGCCTCCAGTTGCGCGACACGTCCCTGAGAAAGCTGTCTTCCCAGTTCCTGGTTCTCTTGAATCAACATCCGACATTTCGCCATCAGCTTTTTGCCTGTAACGCTACACAAACAGTCAGCAGCATCGTAAGAAATGCATTAGCAGTAAACAATAAGGTTTTCATCCCTTTCTATCCTTTCACCCGATCCTGAACCAGTCTATCAACGCTGCACTGAATTTTTTTTTTATTCTACCATAACGAAAAAGGGCTGATGAGATGCGAAACGTTCGAAATCATGCTACTCAGTGGGCAAGGAAGGAAGAGTTTGGCAGGAAAGTTATCCATGGTACCGCACGTGAAAGTACACATACATTTCACTATCTGGAATGAAAGAGGTTCAAGTATCGTGAAGAGACGAAAGTAATTTACTTCCTTATTATCTATATTTAATTAGGGTTAAAGTTAGGGGACAATTTCATTAGACTTCGACTTCAAATTAGCTTGGAATAGTCGTTATCAAGGTCTTGATGTTTAGAAAAGACAAAATTCCTACGGGAACATGTTAAGGATGTGAAGTGAGAGTAAGATCTCACAACAGCTCAAGTCTACCGCTCGAATTTTTAGAGAGCAATCTCGGAGGCACCAACTTCTTTGTTTGCCTCCCCCGGGGAACAAGGGCCACCACACCACTGATGTGAACCAAGAAGTTGAAGAAATATTGTACCTGTCTGGGGTAAATTTCCACGCGCTCAAATCATTTTGGGCTTGCTCCAATTTTTCTTTGGTTTCATCAAGCTCGCTTTTCATTCTTTGGAAAACAATATTCACAGCAGGATCGAGTAAGGTAGAACGTAGTTGTGCGCCCGCGGGATTCTGGGACTGTTTTAAGTCGTGGATTTGGGTCTAAACAAAACGAATAGAAAAGATCTTTGTTAGGCGGAGGAAAAACTGAAATTTCCAAGAATGGAAAGCGTCATAAACCAAATTTAGTACTTGGCGACACATCCAAGTTGTCCCTTGAGCCAAAAAAGTGAACTGCAGCACCGAATTCCAGGAATAAAGGAAGCCCGCTAAATTGGTCCTCTTATTCATTAAGATCAATTTATTCCGAATTCCTGGAATAAAGGCTCGAAATAGGTCCTCTTGTTCTTGAGTAAGAAGACTTGTTCTCCCAGTTCTGATACTGTCCAGAATGACCTGCGGACCCCTACCGAGAATAGACACCCTTCAATGATTAGTCAACCCCTCACTTTAATGTTTGTCAATGTATCCCTTATCGGAATGAGTATTACACTAACTTTCACATCAACAGAACGCTCTTTGGGCGGTTTCTTACTTCAACCTGTTTTCAACTTTATCGGACAACATATAAGCCTTCCAGCAGAAGCCTTTCATCAGAAGACACTTTCCAGAACTTAGCAGGTCCCAATTCCACGACAAATATCACAGTTTTCGGCAAATGACATCACGACCACGGCTGGCGGTATCAGGTGAGACATTAAGTGCACACATACAGTGTAACTGCTGGGGACAACTATATAACATAGTTCAATACACTTTGTGTAAACCATAAAGCCAGGACTAACAAACGTGGGCCCGCGCTCACTGAGACACTAACGTGTAACAACTCGTAAGCAAAGGCACAAATGCAACAAATGCCTGCACAAACACATAAACCCTAATGCGCTTACGCACACACAGACTGAAACGCATGACCCGATAGCTCGCGCACAAATACATATGCACCATGAAATGTTTACTTCGTAGCACCCAGTCTTTCTCCAATTACAGAACCCACAGGGACAACACAAGCTGAACACACAAACTCAAATGCATAACCCAATAGCTCGCCACAAAGACATGTGCACTATGAACTGTTTAGCTCGCAGTACACAAATGTAAACATATATTTATGCCATGAAGTTAAAGCTCGAAGCTCCGAAAGTCTTGCTCCAGTTACAGAAACCATAGGGACAACGTAAGCTGCGATAACTCTTGAGGAGTGCATGTCTTTGCGAAATTGTGAATTTTACTCCATCTGGTAAAATGCCTTTGACAATTTAGGGTATCCTAATTTCAAATGGACCTTTTGCTAAAGTAAATGGTTTGAACCCGGGAGAATTGGTACATGTTAGTGATGGTAAATCGTCCAGGTTACTATAGTCTTGCGCAAGGCTGTTGGTGACTGACGTTTCGACGGCCTCAGCGGCGGTTATTTCTCATCACTAACATGGACCTTTTGTTGATGATGAATTAGAAGGAACACCTTCCCACACCTATTCCGCTAACAACAGAAGACAACGAACTTTGTGCGTGAATAATAACAAAAGCAGACCTATATTCTGAAGTGTTAGTAACACCTTTCCATAGTCTAATTTAGTTTTGCACCTAAGTTGGCGAAGTGTCACACTAATAGATATTTATAGTTTCAAAATAGTCAACAATAAAAATATTTACTAGACTTGAGATCGAAACTAATGAAGATTGAATTGTAGGCGGCACAACTACAACAACCATTCTTTTGAGGGTATGTTCCTTGAAACACCCTAAGGTTGAAATTTGCAGTAACATTTCTGGTGGAAGAACCACCTGCTTTTGAGACACATAACATTATAAAAGGAAGTTCTTGGATCAACAACAGAATACTTCATCAACTCAACATTTCTCCTAAAATTCCTGGTGAAGTTGTGATTATCAATCACACGTCAACCAGATGCAGTAAGTACTGCAAGCCAAGCTGGTGTTTACTTTAACGCTTTAAATTCTTTTACCCAGCAATCATACATAATTGTGCGTGATTACATACTACAGGGCAAAATATATTTAATTTGAATCTTCTAATTGCGATACGGTGACTACTTTTTTGGCAAACTATCACTAAACTTTTTTAAGCAAACCAAACAACTTAAAATTTAAGGACTCAACTTGACCACTAGAATCAAACATAGTAAAATGCAAGAATTGTTTTTAAGCTTTTGACTAGTGTAAAAGCTATGAGTGCTACAACCTCATCTTCCTGGAGCCAAATACAGCCAGCCACAATATTTCAAGTACACTTCAAAATGCATATGTTAAGTAGAATTTTGGGCAACAACTATCAACAATAAGGTGATGCAAATATAGTTTGAATGTTGACTTGTTGAATGTACAACAAAATGAGTTAAAAAGGAATTGTTTTGGTGGATAACTGTGTAGTTCACCACTTGCATACTCAATAAGAAAAGGTAGTACATTTTGTACTACAAAAACCATTAATTTGGAGTTGGTATTGTAAGTTAGAAAAAAGTCAGAAGACCAATAATCTGCTATTTGTTGGAATACATTAGTGCCAGTAGATACGAAAGTCTCCAATGTTTTTGTCATATCACTATATAATGCAAAATGACACCATTTCCATTGGTTAACAACTTTAGCCTTCTATATTTTTTTTCTTTCCTTTTTCTGTTATTTTGCTATTATATAGTAATCGTAAAACCTATTGTAAATCCATGTGAGAAATCTAGGATGTCATAATGAATCAGAGAGCTGATTTCAAGTTGTTCTTGGTAATGCAATCAGTATTTTATCTCTTAATACCAAATGGCCACCTTCACCTTCATCTTTGCTCTTTTGACTTCACTGATTGCTCCCTTTGTCGCGTTTCTTATCCTTTCCTTTCCCTTTATGCTTTGGAAAATGTTTAGCAAAGACATCTTGAGAAACACTGCCTTTGCTGATCTCATTTTTAAACTCCCAAGAATGTATCCTAAGTTGTGCTAGCTGACAATCACAAGTGGTGCAATGGTAGCAACGTTTGATGAATTTCTGAGTAATTCATGAGCAATTGGTGGAGTCAATTTGTCAATATCTTTGGAAATACGTGAAAACAATAGTATGGCAATTCAGGCTCTTTGGGGTAGGGTAAAAAAAAGGATTGAAGGGCAGTCTCTAAACAACCAATGTACTGACACTCTTCCTGTAATCAATCAGCCATAATCAATTGTCAAATAGATCTATCCATGGTTGTGATCACATACAAATGTTCTAACACTTCGTCTTTATGGATAATGTAATTGCTAAATACTATAAATAGGGTGGTGGCTTGCTTGTTATTTTAGTTTCAGTTTGATAATGAAATCAACTGAAAATATTACTTTTATTCATCTTTTGGTTTGCTGTTCAACTCAAATCTTGAATTGACAAGATGCTATTTTTTTGAAATTTGTTATATTTCTTACATTCATCATGTCTGCAAGTTTGGCTGATTCAGGAGGATGGGGCAGCAAGCAAAGGGTCAGTTTTAGCCTGTCCAGTAGTTGAATGGTTTGCAGAGCTTCCTTTACGAAATTGAGAGTAAAGTAAACTCTTTTGAATAATATACAAAAGCCCAGAGAGATAAGGGTGAAAAGTCTACTCTTTATATACCATATAGCTTGAACAAGAACAGTTTAAAACACTCCTACATGTTTTGATTCTTAACATTTACCAACAATTTGACAGTTAACTGTTAGCTTTGCTTTAAAAATATACTAATTGCATAATTTCTCAATTGTTCCAACCACAGAAGTTCAAATATAATTCTTTCAATCTCTTCTAATTTTAAGTTAAGTTAGGATATACGTCCCTTTAAGGGTTTGATTAAAACGTCTTGGAGCAAAACACATAACCATGATGTACAGTACATCACAAATCACCAAATCAGTTCTTATAAAGAGCAATCATGTTCATATCAGGTGATTCACAACACTTCATTTCACTATTTTGAGTTCAGCAGATTTTAAGTCATTTCTGGTTTAAGTTATACACACCTGGCTTAGTTGATCAGTCTGATTAGTTAATAAAGCTACTTAAGTCTCACCAACAAATTTTCAACTCCCCAAATTTCCAGAAGTTTGACCTGATCTTTTGCCATCTTTGGAAGACAAGCACCCTGGAACAAACTTGTGAAACACCAGTGTGTGTGTCCACTCCGAAATAGTTATAGTGCACCCGAATTATGGACCACTGTTTCGTGGCAGTTTATGCAATTGCCAGGGCCTGATTGTAAAACGACAACGTTCCATGAAAATATCTCACCAAAAGCTCTTGCATCTCTTGCTCCTTTGTTGCCAGACGCATAACAAGCACATTCTCACGTCTAGTTGACTCCTGTTGTTGAAGTTTTAGCTTCTCCTCAGATTCTCGAAGGGAAGTGAGTTCTCCATCTGTGAAGAGCAATAATTCAAGTCATAAAAGGAAGACCCAACTTGTCTTATTTCAAAATCAATACTCAAAAGGGAAGGAAAATAAAAAATCTGCAATTTAAGAAATACTATCAATGTCACTGAACTGTGGAGAAGTGGGACAAATTTGAACTGCTGCCACAACAACAAACCTTCAATACATTCTGTCAAATTACTTGGATTTTTCAACATAAATTTGACAAACAACTGTGATGAATATCTTTAAGAATGGAAAAAAAATCCCAACCTTTCTTTAACCCATAAAGGGGCAAGGGCACACTTTAATATTTTACTCGTCAAAGGGATAAGCCCTGCCCTTAAACAAGCTAACCAACTATGGAGCAGATGCCCAACTCAGCTAAAATCTAGCATTAGCTAGACTAAATTTCTAAAGCACACCCTTGTCCTTTATTGGTTTAACTAAAATGGTAGTTGCTGTTTGTTTTCATCCCTTTAGTCAACCAAACTTGGTATCAAAATCTCATGGTAGTAGCCAAATTTGTGGGTTAACAGCACAGTCCAGGGACTTTCAAAGAAAGTTAAGTTTCTGGATCGTAATTCAGTTGATTCAAACCTTCACATGTGTCTATTATTTAGTGCACATATCTCATTTTGTCAGCTATATACCACATTTTGCAGTGTGTAAGTCAACCTGGCATATAAGGAGATCCCTTATTTTTTGACCAAAAAATCATGATTTTTATTATAACCTGAGTATAAGTTGAGTCCCTCAAATTAAATAGTTACCAGACACAGAATAGTATTCAAAGAAACTTTAATAACATGGCAAATCTTTTACAGCATATTTTTTTAATTTTTAAGAGTTTATTTTACTATAGAAAATTACACAAATGATTGGCACATTTTGTCTTTGGTAGATCTTTTATTTTGTCAGATTGTTTCTGCCAGTCTTGAACAAGCTTCTTGCTAACACCAAACTTGTGGCCAGCAGCACAGTTGTTTGACTTTTCAGTGAAGTCAATAACTTTCAACTTCATTGAAGATACAAAGATATATTTCAAGATATGAATCATGCTTCATATCTTCATCATTTTGTTGGCATGTCGAAGTCTTTACCCAACAAGAATAAGGTTTATAATAAAATATGTTGACCATGTTGATGATTCACTAGCAACGAGCTCATTGGTCCATTTCTTGATGCATACAAAGGACTGGGTACTAGTATATTCAGCCTATGATTTCCCTCAATTTCTTGGCCCTTTGTATAAGTCGAGGTGAACTTTTAGAGATCAATTTTCGGTCTTAGAAAATCAGCTTATACACTGCAAAATACGGTTATGTTGACTGCTTGGAAATCTCAGACCAATAGTGTGTTCCATTTCAGATGAAAATGAAAATCAAATACAAAATCAACTGTGACTGACATATCCCAGTTTATGGAAGATGAGGGGAACCAAATGTACACTTTATCTTGTCTTACAGAAATACAAAACACTCCCTTATAATTAATACACAAACACATACTGTTTGAGCATCGGTTCAGCTTTTCCTCCAAATAGTCAACATAGTTATCCTGCTCTTGGAATCTGCACAATAAAGCACAAAAATAAATTTTTTAAAAACAGTCCTTCAGTTAAAAATCACAATGACACCATAAAAAAATTAACTAACCACACACATTTAAGTACATTTGTTTAATCATTGTTCATTAGTTTTAAGTTCACTAAATTTTGATATTTGGACCATTTTCTTTTTTGGTATATTGGCGTTGAAACTTTGATCTCTTTTTATTTTGGTGTCTGTTTTGAGGTTGTTTGTTGCGATAGAGAAGAACAACTCACGTCTACTTTTTTTGCTAAAGTAACACATTAAATCATGTCTAATCTTAGAAACGGCTACTGGCCAAAAGTAACGGAAACTTCAAAGATATTGTCCAATCGCTCCTAAAGCAGTCTTGAATTTAACTAAAAGAACTAAAGTTGAAAAGCAGACATTATCGTATGGTAACTGTCATCGGCAATTAAACTAAAGAATACTAAATGCTGAATGCTGAATAATTGCTGAACCAAAAATTTATTCTACGTAATTTTTTTTAATTGTCTGGGTTGGATTTTAAAAGCTCAGTGCAAAGACAAGGTACAAACTTGTACATTTGATAAAATTCCGAAATATTCATTGACAGTTGCTGAAATGAAGCGCAGTCTTGCAAGATTTCGGATCCCTACAGACTGCTAAAATGCAGGATACAGGAAACGTAATGTTTCAGGTATTTTATACTCGTAATTCTTGCAAGCGTTCTTTCGTAAACTTACTTTGAAACCAAAATATCTCTGGAGACCTTTTTTACATCATTCTTGTCACCCAATTTCACCTGAAAAACAGCCAAGTTCTGTTATCGGTACTTTCATAAGTTGTACCATGAAGACTCAATCCTTATTCGCAGATAATTTTAGTGTAAATTCTTGATGCAATACTAACTCTTTTGGGGGAAGGCGGTCCTTCTACAAGTTCCTTCTTTATTTCACTGTTCTTGCCGCTGTCGCCTTTTTCTAGAACGAAAGACCAAAAATAATAAACATTTCGCAAATGACATATTATGTAACACTTGGAAAAAGTTTGTATACACAGACTGTACCTTCAACTTTCTCTGACATTGCGAAAAATGACTGGAAGTACTAAAGTTTTCCAAACCTTGCCAACTTATCGACAGAGTAAAAACGCCATGCCTCCTCTTCGAAGCGAGGTGTTGTGGGATACGGAACTGCTTCTCAATACATCCCCTGCTGTCCTCTAATGTCCGTTTGTGTTCCTACCTTTTCTTATTACTCGTTTTGATGCTCGTTTCCGTATGCACGTGGTCGATGTAAACATGGAAGATACAGACGACTCAACGCGGTTATTAGTAAAAGAACAGTGTGTTTTTTACTGTGGTGATTGTCGTGAAATATTCGGCGATAGTCTTTCAACCGTCAGCATGAACAAAGGCTTGGAAAGCGTCTCTCTTCAATGTCAGTGGAATAATACGTTTCTACCGAATCCTGCATCTTTTTACTTTTGAGTGTATTAATTACATTTCACTGTTTAACAACCAAATTTTTTCCCTTTGCTTTGTCTATTCTTCTGTTCTTTTGGTCTGGAGGTGTCTACGTATTGGGGACCTGGGCGTGAAAGGGTTAATAGCATTCGTGATCTTAAAGTCCGATGAGGGAATGAAATTACATTGCAATTTTTTTTCAGAAGCAGGGAGACTAGAGGAGACTACGCCCTTCCAAAATTAATTTGAGCCCCACCCCTAAAAATCCAAGAGCTATGCAGGAAAGATTGAGTGAGAAATTTTACATTAATTGGAATGGATGTTTTTAAGGTTCTTTGTAACTGTTTGCAATATTGTTATAGTTGTAACTGATGCAGTGATACTAACAGAAGAATGCGCGACATCTGTGAGTGGCTCTGATGTGGGAAGGTTTGCAATTATGTTGCAATTATAACATAAGGAGTTCACAATGCAACATTAGTCTTTGACAATTGTTAACTTAAGATTTTTTTACAGTTTTGAACTAGAAATAGCAATTGCTACAAATCCTTATCAAAACATCAACTTCTAACATTAGGCTCCTTTCTTGGGTTAAATCAGTTTTCTTTTTCTTTTCAGCACATTTAATATTTTAAAATGTAAATCTTGCCACTGTGATATTGGTCGATATTATCAAACAACACCAAGATCACTAGATGCCATAAGGTTATTATTAATTGCATGAGAGTGGTCTCTATGTCATTGCTAATTCTTAGGACATTGAAATCTGTGATATAGGAAGGGATTGTGTAACAAAAAAACAACAGTTGTTTTACAGCCATTTTCCCTGCTTACTCAGGAGTTGGACAGCAGCTTCCGCCACCTCTCCTTCACATCTTCCCTTTTCAACCCACACTCTCTCATGTCGCTTTCTACCACCCAGCTCCATGTCATCCTCAGCCTTCCCCATCCTCTCTTACCTTCCACAGGGAGGGATTGTGTAATTGTTCTTATTGTTTAATGGTAATTAGTTTTGATGACAGACATCCAAATTTTAGATAAGAAATTTAATTTATAACATGAGGTGATGTTTTCAGGATTTGTCACTGTTAAGCAAAATTTTGTATTAACAATTGGTGTAAGCATTTTGTAAGAATTAATACAAGGACACACCTTGAGCATACATTCATACTATGATTGTCCTCTCTCCAATTGTTTTTTGTTTTGTTTTTTTTAAAGAAACATTTACACATTGGATTTAAATAAAATTAAAAGGTATGGTTTATTGTGACTCTCAATCATAACCTACTGTTACTTAAACTACTTTGGAATGCACTGTATGGTATAAATTAACATGTCCTAGTAGGTGTATGCTTAAAATTACAAGTATAGTAATTTTAGGCCTGAAGTTTTCAGCCTTTTCCTGCTGCACATCCTCTCCATAGACCTTCAGCCAAGGAGATATCATCATATATGAAAATTAAATTTTGATAAATGTGGGATGTGTTGGAAATGGAAAAGTTACTTGAAAAGTACAGTAACTCATTTCTAATACCAGGGTCATAGGAAGATGTTTCATGTAAGGGGGGGGCTGAAATGTTATTTCCTGCATCTTGAGATGGGAGTTTATTGATTTCCGATGGTTGCAAAATGCAATATAAAATACTCTGGGAGTGGAATTGATAAGGGAAACTCAGCCCTCTCTTTTGGCATTCACAGGGGCACCAGCCCTCACCCCCCTGCTTCCTACAGTCCTGTATAGTATGATTATTCATAATTTTTACCACATAAATCCTCCTGATGGATACAGTTTAGTAAGTCTTGATCAGGTGGATGCAAAATGGAATTGTGATGCACCTTGCCTTCTCTATGGAGAACTTCCTAAACTAAAAACAAAATATCTTCTGCCTAGTTACCATTTAGGAAGGTGCACAAAAGTTAATGACAACAATGAACATTTGGTGGTTATTCCATCACCAGAAAAGCTTATAAAAATGATAGTGAAGGTTTGCCTTTAATTTCTTATCACAAGTATAAATGTAAATACAACTTGAAGCAGATTATATTGATCAACTGAAAAGGACTTTATTTACTGTAAACTCTGACTAACTGGAATAAATGGAAAATGATAAAAAGAAAAGGTAGGCAAGATATTCAATACCAGTAATCTATCACTTGCTCAAGTTCTGCTGTAACTAGTGTAGCTTCACAAGATTCTCCCAGTCTTCTGAAAATTAATACTGGTACTTTTTCCTTGAAATCAACTGTCCCCTATCATATTGCTATTCTTCAAAATAGTATCTCAAGTTTAGTCAGTTTTAATAACTCAGGAAATTTGAATATTGTTTCAGTTCACCTCTTTCATTATTCTTTTTTCTTGTTTTTCTTGCTTAAGTATTCTTTTCTTTCCTGCTCAAACATTCTTATTTTGATTTATGTTAGACTCAGTCAATGGTTTCTGCCTTGCATGAAAGAGTGGAGAAATTAGAGTCATTAATTGAAGAGGTTGACAGCAGTGAAGACAACACTGAGCAAGATACAAAAAGCAATCAGAAGAAAAGAAAAATTACATAAAAATATACTGTAACAGTTCAGTCACAGAAACCTAGTATACACTCCTGTAAACCCTTGTGCTTCAATTTGATAGATTGCAAACATGTTAAAATATGTTGCTGAGCTATCCCCTGCAGTAAATATTTAGAGCAAACTAATATTGGGGCAAAAAAATCCCAGCAACATGTAATTCTAACAACTAATAGTTTCACAGAAAATCAATCGCCACAATACAGTACAGGTTTCAGTGCAGAAAAGTTGTGTGTGCCAACCATTCTAATTTATCAAGAAGCCTTCTTGAAGGGTACTGATTGTACTAATTTTGTTACCTGTGCACTGGGCAGAGTCTGTAAATTTTTCAATAAAACTTTCTCAGAAAAATACTTAGGTATTATGGCCAGTATTACTAGTGGCAACAATGGTTGTTTATTGAAAGAATGAATTCTGCTGTTCACTTCTTAGGGTTTTATCCAGCAGATGAGCTATCTGGACTTTGAACATCTGACCCCAGATGCTCAGTAGTTTGCCAGGAAAATGGGTTTCCATGATAATTATCCAATTATTGGAAATTCATTATGTCAACAAATAATGACAATGACAATTTTAAACCTTGTAAACATTGAAATTTTTTAAACATATTAAATTTGTAGAGCAGAAATTTCTTGTAATATTTAATACAAGTCCACAATGAAACAAAAAATAATTACCAGTATGCACTGACTGTAAAATCTCTTGAAGTCATCTAGTATCTTGTTGTAAAATGTTTAAAGTATAGACTTCATTCATAAATATCACCTTATTTACAGTTCTTTTCTGGGCATATATTAGACTTGCAAGTTGTGGTTGGTAAAACTTTTATGTACTAAAAATAACTTACTGTGTCACATTGGCTTGCAAAGACACAACAATGCTGATGCTGGATAGGTCTTCAGAAATTGAACTTCTCTGTAAAAGACACCATTACAGAAGAACAACATCAAGAAACTGCTCCTGTGCTTCCATCACTGCAGAAATTGGAATTTTTACAATCAATGATGTCTCTGTGGCTTTTATCCAACTGCCACGAGGAATACCACCACCTGGCACTAGTTGGACAGAAAAAAATAATTTTGTTAGCCAGATTAAAAACTACACACTATTTACTGCAAAGCACATCCATGTCTCAAGCAGAAACTAAGTGGCTAAAGTAAGGGTCAATCTTACACATGGTTAACACAACCATAATATACAAACAGTACACCTACATAAGTGTATTTATGATTCAATCATTGCAGCGACAGCACAGCAGTGGCCTACTTACTGTATAATCCAACTGACTGAATACTTTTTCCAGTGGGTTGATTCCCAGTAAACAATTCACCACATCCTTTTAACAACAGAATGACAAAATCATCTAAAGAAAGATTGAAGTTAAAGAAAATATACAATTATCAGAGTAAGTTACAAGTTCAATAATAAAGGTTCTTTACTAATACCATCATGTTTATTACATCACAAATTGAATGTCCACATGCCTACACAGACCTTGTGTCTGGCTATGGTGTAGATAACTAGGAATACAAATTCTACATTAAAGTGCACACTGGATCTGAGTGGTTAAAAATTTGAGGTGGCTTACATACGTAGTTCAGTAGAATTTAAAATTTCCATCCCCACTTTGACTTCCATGGCATTCATAGATAAGAATAAGGAATGAAAAAATCCTGCTGCAAAAGGAATTTGATGACCACTCTGAAGAAACAAATTAAAAGATAGAATTGAGTAAAATGTATTATGCCAAACTGGGGATTTAAAACGCTTTCTAATAATTATTTTAGTATTTTACACAATCAAAAAATTGATTTCCATGGCAATAATTATGACATTAAAATCTAAAATTAGATCTAACATACCTGCTGTAATACCTGCCAAAGACGCTGTGGAGAAAAGGTCAATAATTTTTTTTCAATATTTTTGAATTTTGATTTTTTAATAAAATATTTGATAAAGAAGTTTAACATATGAAAAAGTACAAAATGAAGGGGGAGGGAATAAACAAATGAAAATGCTTAGCGAGGGAAGTAGGGTGAGCGGGAGGAAGGAAGACAATAAAGGGAAGGATGGATGGAAGAAGGGGAGAAAGAGAAAGCGAGGAAAGACGAAAAAAGAAAAAAAAGAGGAAGGGACAGAGCAAAAAGAGGGAAAAGAGCAAAAAAAGGAGGGAGAGAGAAAAGATCAAATGAAAGAGGAAGGGAAGGAGGGATGCAAGCAGAAAGGAAAGGAGGAAATAATGCAACAGAAGTTGGTGAAACAGTTACAGGAAGTAAACATGATGAGGATTAAATCTACTCACAATACTTATCACTTCCAAATCTAGTTGTCCACTGTACTTGGAATAAACTGATTTGCTTTGCCTGTGAAAAACATCTTTCCACTTGAGAGATAGTGATTCATATAGATCTTTTTCTTTTTCACACTAAAATGCAAGAACTCCTGCTTGTTTGACCTGGTGTGGCGAGACATTGAGCAGCTTTGCAACTTCTCTGGGTGTGTTTTCATTGTGTACGATCAAAATAAAAACAGCTGAAACAATGAGCCTTGGGCAGGGGTCAAATTTTAGTTTTTACATCCAAAGACAGTAGTGGTATAAATGTCACTTTAGAAGACCTGATTAAAGTTGACCTGCATTTATCTGTGACCTCATGTATTTCATCTTTCTACACCTGTAACTCTTCATACAAAATAAGACAGATTCCAAAAAATGTCACTCTTAACTTGTGATTCAAGTAAAAAAAGAAATGATGAAAAGGTAAAGGGCAATATTTTGAATCTTAATTATCAAACCAAATAAACTACAAGGCTTGCTGAGTGCTATATATATATATATATATATTTATAAAATTCATTACAAATTCATGAGGAAAATACAAAAGAAAATCATAAGCATGTCAGATCTATATATGATAAAGATACATGTGCCTTTATATGTAAAGAAGAAGTTCAATTTTTTCAGCTTACAAAAGATAAATTTCCAAACTTTCTTCACGAATTAGCGTATAAGTGGTGAATTTCATAAGACATTTGAAAAACTTGCCATATGTGCTTTGTCAGGTCTAAAACACTTGGCTATCGCCTCATGTTTTAAATGCTGATAAAGCACTCCTGTATGTATATGTATGTGTATGTATGTGTATGTATGTGTGTGTGTGTATGTATGTATGTATGTATGTATGTATGTATGTATGTATGTATGTATGTATGTATGTATGTATGTATATATATATATATAGAAGAATAACATCAATTAATTGTTGAACAACAAAGAGGATTATATTATAGGAACAAAAAACTGGACATACAAGTGGAATTAATTATACTTACTGGAATATCACTGAAAAAAAGGTGATTTAATTGCTCTTTATTCACGATCAACACCAAGCAAGGAGTGTGTGCTCTAAAATATCAAAATAATATCTTGGTTTATCAATATGGCTACAACTGTTTCACATATTCAGTCTTTTTTTTTTAGGTTTATAAGTTTAAACTAATATGCCATTGAAGAATAAATGTATGGGCCAAAGAATCCAGTCACAGTTAAGAATTTATAACCAAGGCATAATATTTTCTTGAAACACCCCTACTGGCCTCTTCCAAGTTCAATAAAATAACAAGTAGCAGCCAGAATAATATTGTAGACAAGTACAAATGATGATCATTATCTGTTGTCTAAGTCTTAAGTTAAACTCCTTTTTATTAGACATCTTCCTTTGATGGACAAGATTATCTGCTACATGTTAGCAGGTTCTGTAGTCTGGCATTATCCAGATTAAAACAGTAATCCCTGATTTGGATAAGAAGAGAGTCAACATATTGATATTATTTAGTCATAGTAAAACATAGTCAAAGGTTTGTTGAAAAATGAAAAGTTGTAGTGAATGTGCATGTTGACACATACCTGACATCACAATTCCTCTTTGAAACATTAAAGAATGCTTCTTCCCCAATACAGAAACTCTTGTTACTAGCAGATACAGTAATAAGTTCCTGTTTGTTACTAGAAAGCCTTGCTGCACCATGAACAAGTATAAATAATTCATGAGCATGGTCACCTTGTCGACAGATATAACTATCATCTGGAAACACCACTAAAATCTCTACAGGAACGAAGAGTATCTAAAGTTATTTCCATCAATTAAATATTCAATTTCATGGATTTGCTGCCAACAGAATGCTTTAAATTGATCGGATGGTACATTTTTAATTCTGATAATGTTATTATGCAAAATACTTCTAAGTAATGTTAATAACAAATTTCTACATTTTAAACCCTTCAGCTAATTTTGATGAGTATTTTCATAATTATAATGAATTTGCACACCTTCCAGATTTCAACTCTGTCAATAATTTTGAGCCCTAAAACAAGCTCACGACCATCAGATAGGCTTTTAGATGCTTTAATCATTAACCCATTAACCTGCATGCAAGGCAGCACTCCAGAATTTTGTTTTGGTTGTAACCATTGCAAGAGAGAGAGAGAGAGAGAGAGAGAGAGAGAGAGAGAGAGAGATCTTGTTTGGTTCAAATGTTGTACAAAAAAGACTCAGACAGCAAACAAACAATGATACAACTACCAGTTAGTTACAAGATGACAGATATATCTTTTTTTAGCTGCACCATGATGTGTTGTTTAATTAACAACATAGTTCTGTGAAGATGAAATGTTAATAAGTCCATACCTGGTATTTTAAAATCCAGAAGGGTCAAGGAGCTGCTGGAACTTACTACATATTAAGCAACTGATGTTTTGAGTACAGTCCTGTGGTCAAACTGGCTCCAATGAAGGGCCTTTGCTGAAAGCATCAGTTTCTTATCAAGTAAGTTTCAGCAGTTGCATGACCCTTTTGGCTTTAACACACTGTTCCATAGTGCCAACATACTACTCAATGCTTATGCCATACCTGGTAGGGTTTGCTCAACTAGGAAATGTAAGCAATCTGAACTCCAGTTTTGGAGCATGGGTGTCTATAAAAACATGCAGTAATGTTAAAGCTAGTGAATTTGTTGTATGTCCAGAGAAATTAAGTTTGTTAACCATTTAATGGATGATTTTTGTTTCGTTTTGAAGAGTATTCTGCCATTGATGTGTTTCTACTTTTCTCCTGTCATTTGTTCCTTCATTCTATGTTTTTAATATATCAGACAAAGTGTGTTAGCAGTTAATTGATATGGGTGAGAGGTTAGTCAAAACGTACTTAATAACAAATTTTTAATTACTCATGAAATCAGTTCATATCCTTATGTTAGTTATGAGTAAACTGGCTTGTAGTTTTAAAAAGAACGTGTCATTAGAAATGTATATTTTTTGTAAAGGATGCTATAGGAGCATAAGTACTGGTAGTGGTATCTATTTGTATTTCAGATTTAATAGCACTTCACCTTTTTACCATTGAAATGCAGTCATTTGTGTTGTCATTTATTTTTACCATGATACAGGTATTTTGAATTAAATCTATGATAATTTTAACATGTATAATCAAGCCAACATCAAACAGTATACTCTCCTAACCTCACGGAGACTTTGATAGGCCAATTCCTTTGTTAATGCATGTTCTGGGAAAAGTTTAGCTGTGTCAATGTATTTCCTAGAATTTTTAAAGAACACACTATGATACATAAAAATAATAGCATAAAAGTTAACAGAAGACTGACATTTTAGTTATCATAATATATAGTAAATTAACAAGAACATCCTGACACACAAAAATTATTAATTAAAATTTTTATGTCAAGAAACAGGAATACGTAGCATTATTCCAACCTTTGAACAAACCACTGAAATAAACTTATTTTAGGGATCTCAGGCAGGACACTTAGGATGTCTTGTGACTTAACAAAAAGCAGTTCTGAGCTGAAATGAAACAAAATATGGTGAATGTGTTGTATAATTATGTACTATGATTTAAACTCATGTTTAAATAATAAAATTGCTTAAATTAATCTACTTACAACATCACCAGTTTTTAAATGAACAGTAACCATAGACAGAATTTAAGTTACCATGCTAAAAATTTGGGGCTAGCTGCAATCTGCCTTTTGTCTTAAGTTATTTCTCTTTCTCCCTTTTCCTCTCTCCCTCCTCCTACTTTTCCTTAAATTCCCTTTCCCTCCCCTCCCTGGTTTCCACTCTCTTTCCTTGTTACTCTCACCCTTTTCCCCTCCCTGCCCCCCTCACTCCTCCCTTCCTTTCCCTAACTCTGTTTTCCCTCTACCCACGTCTGTCTCCCCAAAACATGTCCATCAACTTACCCTTCATGAACGCGAACACTCACGGGGCATGGTATGTCAAAGAACGTTGAGACATCACCAAAAAAATCCCCTTTCTTGAAGACCCGTAAAGCGATTCCTGCATTGTTGCTGATGGCTTCGACTCTTCCTGATACCGTAATATACAATCCTGGTGACTTTCTGCCTTTTACAGCCATGCGTTCTGTTGTATCCAGGGTAACATACTCAACAGTTCTTATTAAACTTTTCAGTTTCTCGTCATCTAAGTTAAAAGGCAGTTTCAACACTGCTGCTTTGAACAAGCGCAGGATATTCTCCGGCAATTTCACCTCTTCGCGTTTACCTTTTCGTTTGAACGCTTTGAACATCAAGTCACCTGGGACCTGTCGGTGAATAAATTAAATAGTTGAACACAACAGCCTTTTGCTGTCAAAATTCACCACATAATAATAGTATTTCATCAATTACAATAGTAATGTCTAACATACCTCTTGTTTCAAAAGTTTAATCCAGTCACTTTACCTTAAAAATGTACAATGGTCCTTCGTTACAACGAGGGTGATAGGCAAAAATCAGACTAGGTTGAGCTATTTCTCAAAAAAACTCATTTAATGCAGTAAAATGCCTGGGAAAAATAACTTTCATAGTATCCAGAGAATCATCAATAAGCGTGTGTATCACAGTCCATTAATGTTCAACGCTTTTGCTTTAATTTTCCGTTGTTTATTGACTTTATTCATGTTGTTAAAACGTACACACAAAACTTGGCGTACAAATCTTCCACCATCTCCATTCGTCGGTGCAACGATGCACAGGGTACCATAGAACGTAGAAATCAAAGAACCTAATCGGCAAATGCGACACCTTGGTTTTATTATTATCTAGTTCTTCTTCCAAATTCCTAATTCCCCTCCTCCTCATCTGCACTGCATTCTTCTTCTAGTTCATCCCCCTCGGCTAAAGCTACAGCTGGTACTTGAGGAATGAGGATCTGTGGTCTTGCTTCGATGAAATCATCAGGTACCTAATGATGATTTGACAATAAAAATCATGATTTTTACATGGCTTTTTGGACAGATTTGTCAAGCCCACTTTCTATTCTTGACCTGAAACAAACAAACTTCACTCATCAACATTATAATTTTCGTATTTATTTTACCTCCCAGTATGGTGCATCCAAGTAGAAATCTTTTTCATTGAGAGGATCAAAGAACTTTCTCTTTGCTAGAAGACCTAAATGAAAGCCATAAATGCTCCCAAATGAATAAAATACGAATTAATTACTGTACCAATGGCTAATTTTACACAACTCACCAGTCAACAAGCCACTGGTAATTGATACTGCCAAGGTTATCATCAGAGCTGCTGCTTGAAGACCACACTGCAAACTTGCCGATCTTCCTTGACCAGCACTAATGTCTGGGGAACGTCTGATTAAACTATTAAAGTCAGAACTGTTCACAGCTGGAGCTCGGGCAGGGTAAATTTTGTATAAGCTGAAAATAAATTATTCACAACAAAGATCATGATGGCTTAAACTGGAATATATACAAGTCATTGCTGTAATATATCATCAAATTATAATCACAATAATGTTAACAAGAACTATTGCTACCATGACCATGCAAATGTTGCATTTCATCAATAACATTATCACTGTTGTCATTGTAATTGTTATGATCATTGCCATGATTATGATCATAATTTTCATTGTGATCAGGATCACTATTGCAATTGGTGTTACACATATCATTACCATCACTGTAACCTTAATTAACCATAACTGTTCGTTGTTATCATTATTGTTATTATTATGAATAATTGTTATCCTTGTCACTGTCATAATTATTAATGTTACTTTCATTAGTATCACACCAAAAATATATTCATGAACTTTTGTTTTAATAAATGGTAAATATAATACACTATTGGTTAAACTTAGAAGAAGTGTATAAACTACAAACTTAAAGTACCTGTCTTTATATTGGTTGTCCACAGCAATAGCTGCAATTATTGCACTGGAAAATGCTGATAATATCCCTGGGATTCCATGAAGGCTGCTTACTCCACATGTATCATGAATACCAAAATGTTTTATCAACCAAGGCTGGGGGGAAAACATAAATGACAAGTATTAGACTTGGGGCATAAGATAAGGAGGGGGTTGGGAGTAATAGTTGCCCTGCCCTGTTTTGGGTAGATCATGGTGATTTTTGATATCAGAAAGTTCAAAAATTTATAGCATTGTCATGAGCTAGTGTTTCCAAAGTCAATCGTTCCTACCAAAATTTCCCGTGACAAAGAGGCTAAACTAGAGAAAATAATTTTACTGTCTAAAAAGTCCATTTGTAACAAATGATCTCATTTGATCATCCTATGTTCACTGATGGAACCAGTGGCGTAATGGACTATGGTCAGGGTTAGAGCAACTCCTAAGGGCCCCTGACATCTAAAGGGCCTCCAATGATTCTGTAAAAACAACTGAGATTAAAGTCTTGTAATATATGTTTATACTAAGGAGGTGACGGGGGCCCCCAAACGAAAATTTCCTAAGGGCCCCCTGTAATTCCGTTACTCCACTGGATGGAACATCCATGTGATTCAATTTCCTCACACAATTCTTTTGCAAAGAGCATAATTCCTGCATACTATTCACTCCCTGACTTACTAGTCGGTCTTGAAGACTCTCGTGGTAGGTATTGGGATGAACAATTATATGAGTTTATTGCAACAAGTAAATCAACTTCAACTACTTGAGATGGATTTTACAAAGGTGCTAGTTTTCCTAACAGAAATATGCATATTTTCAGATGGTACATACTTGAAAGTACTCATATCCTGCAGTACTTGATGTACCAGCTGCCAACCCTATTAATACTGCACCCCATGGATGAATTATCATATGGGCCACTGCACCCACAGCTACTCCTCCAGCTAATGTGGCATTCTGAATGTGAACCTTAAATTTAAATACAATTTTAATGGATTACCAATTCCTCGAGAAATACAAGAAAATGTACAAAATTAGACAATGTTAATTTCAATTCTTAAGTAATAATTACAAACTTCTTTGCAGAAGCTACACATCATATCATATCCCCAAAAATGTTTGAAACAGGGTGAGACTTAGGTTTACCATTGCTGGGAGTGGGGTGATTTAACCCTAGTCCAAACCCTGAGCCCAATCCCAACTGTAATCCTATCCTAACCCAAATCCTTTTCTGGGTTTCCGCTAGAAAGATGATATTCATTCATTCAAGCACATTTTCAGAATTGATGCTATTTGGGGTGATACTGGGTTGAAAAGACAGGCAGCCTGACAGATGGCAGACTGTTGAAGACAGGCAGGTGCACGGATGAAGGATATGGGATGGATAGAGAAACGGCAGGACAGAGACAGATGGATAAACATATAAACCAGGGGTGGCCAATTCGCGGCTCGCAAGCTAAATGCGGCTTTTTGGCATTTAATGTGCGACTGGTGGAAATACGTTGGCTGAGCTCCTTTTTTCATCATGGTAAAAAATATAAAAGATAAACAAGAAAAAATTTCAAGGTTTATAATTATTTGCCGGGCATGAACTGAGACCCCAACTGGTTAAAACGTAAGTTTAATGTTCATGGTTAGTAAAAATATTTAAGAATTTAAATCCTAATTTTAATGCTAGATTTGAGTGAGGCACTGTTCTTCAGTGCCGAGGGAAGGAATGGTGGGAAGTAGAGGGATCAAAGAAATTTCAGGTCAGCAAGGGTTGCAGAGGAATATCAATGGACTGAGGTCATGGGTAGGGGATTAAAGATTTGGGTGCGCCGGGGGAGTGGGAATTATGTTCATGTCTTGCGGTTCTCAAACATCATCGTATGTGGCTTTTACATTAAACAGGTTTGGCCACCTCTGATATAGACTAACAGAGGTAGGGACAGACAGACAGACAGGAAGATGGACGGACCTCGTTCGCTAATTTGATATTGTTAATATATGCTGCAATTGCCAACGTCAGGTTATATTTACCATGCTGAACTTCGAATCTCTGGTCAAGAGTGTAGAACACGCAAAAGCAGTAACACAGCTTGCAGCAAGTGCAAAATACGTGTTGATGATGGCTCTGTGTTTTATGTGACCAAGAAGTAACGAGGAATTGAAGCCCGGCCAGTACACCCAAAGAAATAAAGTTCCTACGATATAAAGAAACGAAATCAGTGAATAGCTTCGTTTTCATACGTAACTCTGGTACAAATAACGAAAATTAACCCCTAAAACGAGAGGATTTATGCGAGTGTACTTATGCCAGTGGTGATGACAATAACAGATAATATGTAACAGTAATTACCATATGAGTATGAAGTTGAAAAGAAAAATAAATTCTTGAAGTAGTTCTCCGACGAAAAATCCGTCCACAATTTTCGTAAAGATAGTCACTAAAATACCATGCCAACTATAAATCGTGTGCAGTTTCATCTCGAAATTTGTTTAAATAAACGTTTTATCTTGTGCGTAGAGTTTGATTTTAAGGAGACGCTGTTACCCTTTTCCGCCAGGTTGTCTCTCTTTGAAGAGTAAAATCGTCTGGAGTTAACCAGAGTAAAATAATATAATGTCTGATCCTGCCGTGAAATATGTTCAACAAGCCAAGTTTGGAATAATAACTTGACGAGAGATCCTTTGATACCATTGCCTCAAGTGAGCTTCGCTGTAATCTCTGATTGGTTGTTACTGAGGGCATGACGTCAAAGCCCGCCTTTTTAATCTATAGAGGGTTGGTTTGTCGGTTCAGTGCTTGTAATGACTGTTTAGATGTTGTCCATTCTTGAGCCTGGTTGGTTTTGACTGTGCAACGTTTCGAAAGTTCGTATTTCTCTGTGTACGTTTTGCCACTTCGATGGCGACGTCCAAACTTTAAACTTTGCACATACAGCATAACCTTTATTTCAACCAATTTGGGCATGAAACTTCGCATGAGTACTTATTTGGTGATGTCTATAAGATTGTTTATTCAAAACAGCAGGCGGATTTTTCATGACAGAACCACATTAACCCTACGTAATTCTCAGTGTCTTCTACAGGTAGAACTAAAGAACGAATGAGAGGACAAAATGAATACAATGGGAGAAGGAAGGACAAAGAAAAAAAAATACAGGGATAAAACAACTTACCTAACATAGCGAACAGATCAGAGTGATATGAAGAGATCTCTTCCTCGTGCGCAACCGACCGGGGGTTAAATAACATCTTGGCCACGCCCAAGCCGAAAACTGCTCCGAACAAATGAATGTAAATGGCACCTCCGGGATCGATAGCTTGTAAAATATGTTCACATATACCTCTGTTGACTGAGTAACAAAATACTTCTACCACGCTGATCAGGAATAGTTGAATGGGACTAGCTTTTCCAAGAATTACACCAAGTGTGATAAGAACTGTTGCTGTGGCGAACTCTGCTTTTATCACGCTGAAAATAAAAGTATATATATGTATATATATATTTACGTACATACACATACATATATATATATGTATATATATATATATATATATATATATATATATATATATACACGTACATATACATACAAAAATAAACCAAAATAAGGAATGGCTTTGGTATTTATAGTGCTCAATACTTGAAGAGTAGAGCAGTATAGCATGAAATAACAGGAAATAAACTTAAAATGTATATTTAAATGTATATATATATATATATATTTATTTATTAGCCAATATAATATATACATTTAAAGGATGCTTCGACGAGATAAAATACACTGAATGAACTGTCATCAAATCAAAGCTAACGATAAAAACAATATTAATTCTGGAGATAAAAGTGGAGAATAAAACATCAGCCGAAAAATGTCTTCTCGTCAGCTTGATATTTCATTTGAAGTTATAAACAAGACAAGACAGACGACACCTTTGTCTAGTTTCTAACTTGAGTAACAAGCAAACAAGAGGAAATTTTTTAATTCATATTTTATTCTTTAGTTTTTGAAACTTTTGGCTGGTTATGGTTCCTGGGAGTGAACATTGCAGAAGTTCATCATTGTTCTTGTGTGAGTCACTTTTGTTCATAAAAATCAGTAACGTAGAAGTAATAGTAAGCCGGCATCACAAGACTCGGAATTAGTCACAAACTGAAGCAGTATCCACAAAAGTTCATCATTCAAAATTATTTGTGATCAGATATTAATTGAAGGTAACACTAGCAGCTAAGTGGGCCGGTCTAACTTGGGGAATAGTACCAACCAAACTACCACTCCAAGAGCCACCTCTCGGTGAGGGATGAGCTCTGTAGGTATGATCCTTTGAACTTACGTCTTTATTTGAAGCGTGAGAATCAGCTTATTCCCGAAAATAAAAAGAAAAATCCCAACTAAAAACAGTCGTTAACCAACCAAATAAGCCGACAAAATGTGCCGACGATATTTGGCTTGGCAGTCAGCAGCACATGCACTTCTCCAGGCCACCACCCCACTGGGTAACCGACGTAAGTGGTTATATCCCGGTAAGCATAGTTTAGAAAGGTGTATTTACTACGGACCTGTCCCCTGTGAGCTTTATCTTGGAATCCTGGAGATTAAAAAATCCTTCCATAACAACGGACCACTGGATGGCAACGGTACCCACGATGAAATTATAGCCTAGTCCACTAAATCCATATCTTTTCAGAAAAATCATGAGGAAGCCATAACCCACGAAGACCATAACGTGAACGTCTTCGAAGGCTGGAATTAAAAGAAACTTTCAGCAGTGAGTCTAGTAACTAGTAATGGACTATTTTTTATAGATATAGCGCATGACCTCATGACATGGTTGATGAAGGATCTCGGAATGTACAAATTACCGTTAGGACCTCATGATCAAGTCAGTTTACTTACATTATGGCATATATACTTTCAAACATTCCTATCCACCACACTTCATCTCACATACAGCCCTACACAATATGTTATATATCAGATGTTTATAGACTATCGTTCAGCCTTAGGGAATTGTTAACTCGTGAGGAACCTGTCCTTATTTCTAAACTAAGCCCTCCACCTCAGTTTAGAAGGTTAACAGTCACAGTGTCTTCGCAGTCATCTGACGGTTACAAGTTGTGCACATCAACTAATTAGCTTACCATGTAAGTCTCTAGCTGAGAGGCAGGTTCCTCTCACTGGTCATCCTATATTAAGGTTACAGGTTGTACACCTTGTACAACCATATAACCTTTACTCGACATTCCAGTCTATGTAGCTTAATGGCGAGGGTGTCTCGTTGGTCATCAGGTTACACTTTGTTCACATATGTAACCTTCAGTCACCATCTGAGTACATGTATAGCACAATATGGTAAGAGTTGATTGGAGCATTTGACCAGTCATCCAAAGTTAACAGGTTGGTTATTAGACGATTTAATCTAGTGATCCGTTTAGACTGTATACGACATGTCATGGAATTTTGACGAAGGACAAAGTATATGCAGAGTAGATGAAAAGTTTAGAAGACAAGGAAATCTGACAAGGCTTTTTATAAACTCAAAAGACCCCTTTCAACTCTTAAAGTTTTCTGCCACAGAGATGCTCGCAAAAGCCGTTGCTGCAACTAAGTGTAAACGGCAAGCATACGTTCGATCAGTGTTGAGATCGAATGCCACCGATTTAAGTTTTCTTGGATTTACCGTGTTTTTCCGACGCTGTTCTCCATCCTTCATCTCTCAATGATTTAAAAATGCATGCGAACGAAGAAAACATATCTACTTTGCAAGGACTCGGATGAAAATTAAAAATACCCGTCTTTTCAAAGATACATGAAAACCGGAAAGAAACATGGAATATAGTGACCGATAAATGCGAGCGACAAAGCTACAATAAAACCCGTATCCAAACGACCTGCTTGTACTTTCTGGTTGAGACATCTGTAGTAACTAAGTGACCTGTAGCTAGGCCTGGTGACATGATACCGATGAGATATAGCGATTCAGCGATGACAGCTATGTCTACAGTTTTGTCAACTTAAGTCATTATTTTGGCAGTTGAGATTATGAATGGAGAAGAGTCTTCAAGCATATTTGGCGAATGTGATGGTAATAACTTACCAGACAGTCGTATGAGATCGTTGTCATGATCATGATCTTGAACTGGATCAACAGGCAGAAGTTCATCTCCATAGTCGATAAATACCACATACATTGTGAGAATAAAGATCTCAAACACGAACAACATTGTGGTTATTTTGCCTTTGCGCCGTATTGACGAACGATGCATTGTGATAGGGTAATTCTCTCAGATTGATGATATGGTATAACTACGGTTCATTATGATGACATAGAATAATTGTGGTTCCTATGGTGGGCAGGAGTTGACATTTTCATGTTTCGACATTTTCTTTTAAAACATTAAACCGAATGTCTTGTGTTTTGAAAGAATACAGCAACAGAAACTGAAAGCCACTCTTCGTCTTCCACATGCAAATTATGTTCATTTCATTGTGAAAATCACTGTTGGACATTGCTAGCGTGGCCAGTCAAATGATAATTTTTCTACCGAGAAGACTTGGCTAAACAAATCAGTTGTAACAAGCTTCCTGAATAATTGCATTGTTGTATGCCCATAGCCTATGTTCAAGCGTCACGGACGTTTGAGGTATTTCTTTGAGTTGATTGCATTAGACTTGAGTTTGATTAGATAAGACAGAGCATAACAAAATGTCATTAAAAGGAGGCCTGTGATCAGTCACCGCGACAAATATAACATCTTTTGAGAATGGGTCGCATCACACTATGGAACAAACCAACGACAGAAACGAATCAACAAGACAGCGGAATATTGTTCACATTAAATGAACCTTCTGGCAAATTATTTTTGAGTTTTCAACCAAATCTATCGGATCCGAAAACCAGTAGATATAAAACATTTCAGTTGCTTCCTTCTCCTCTGCTAACGACACATTTCTCAGTATCTGAGTTCCTATGATTGCAAATCCATGAAATAAAAGCTCTTGGTTGACGTGTATAAACCAAGTGGGTACACAAGTTTGCCTGCACAATGTCACTCCCACTTTTCCGTGTTCTTTGCCGAGTTGTACGACCCCTCATGTAGTGCACACCGACTGTAGACAGAAAAAAGGCACTGAAGGAGTGAAAAAGCAATAAAGACTATGTAGTTTGATGTTTGAGGTCGCACATATATATCAAACTTGCACCTTAGCTTACCATCTGAGTCTCGGTAGCTCAATGGTTAGAGCGTCTCACCGGCCATCAGAAGGTTGCGGGTTCAATCCCCGTCTGGGGGTCAGAAATCATTTTCTGAGTATCGAGCTTGAAGATCGTTCAGCTACCTTAATAAAGACTATGTAAGGGATTTACCATACTGCTCAATACGTATCCCCATAAAAAATTCATGTCCCGACATGTGTACACACTACACACTTTTTCTTGTGTTTATGTACATAAATGTAGATGTGGATGTGTATAACCTGGTTTTCACATGAGCATAAGCATAAGGACAGAACAAAGGGATGTACAAAAGAATTCAAACAACTAAAAACTGACGATCTATGTCTTTTATTGTAACTGTTTATTATTTATTTATAGTCTGTTCTTAAAATTATAAACATTATCTATGGAAGGTCTTCAATTCTTTGGCAAAATAGACAATTTTCTTACCAAATGTGAAAAACATTTGAAGGCTAGATTTCTTCTCTTGACCTATGCCTCTCTCTTTCTTTACATTATCTTTACATGGGTGTATTTAAACTACAGTTTTCGTCCGTTTGTTCTCGCGCTAAAATAAAAAATAGAAATCTATTCAGAAATAATTGTGAGAATAGGTGTAACTTCCATTTTACGTAAGGCAAGCATACTTTTTCATGTCCTTTGAACCTTATCCTAAATTAGATCAACAAAATCCCTTGCCTTCTTAACTTACCTTAGACTAAAAGGGGAAATTAGAACCCTTGTGGAAAAGAAAAACTACAGTAGAAATTGTAATGAACTGTATTTCCAAGAACGTGACGGGAATCTAGCTAGTGACCTTCAAGATAAAGTCATCGGACTAGTGTCATGCAATGTTCATACAACATTTACCACATCCCATTCAAAGCCTTCTCAAGGACTTTTGCCGTTTCAAGGACTACATTCCAGACTCAATAACATTTCAAGACAAGAATCAATATTTAGGGCATTTCAAGATTAATCTGGAATTGAAGGATTTTCCATTGCTAGGGGGGGTGAGATTCCAGGATTTTTGAAGACTGTGGAAACCCTGACTGTTCCACCAAAAGACCGGACTATTCAAACCTTTCGAAATTGCAGAATGTTCTCATTATTTTCGCTTACCTTTATTGGTTTCTCGTAACTCGGCGTTTTCTTGGCGAAGTAACTGTTCTCTTGTAGTTGCTCTCTCTAATTCACTCTCCAACTTCATACGTTCTTCCTCACTTCGACGTAAATTGCATTCCAACGTTTCGCATCTTACGTTTGCCTCGTTCAGATCTTCAGCTACCTTCTGATAACAGGTCTTAGAATTGTCGAGTTCCTTCTTCAAGGAATAGCACTGCTGCTGTAAAGTATCTACCATACTTCCTTGAGTCATTATATTTCTTCGAAAGTTCTCCAGCTGCTCTCTTAACGTCTGACGTTTTTTCTGAGAAAGTTCCTCCTCGATTCTCAAAGCCTCGTAATCTTTCGTGGCCTTGTCGAGCTGATCAGCAAGGGTAACGCAACGTTTTTTAGCGTTAATGAGCTTTATTTTCTGGGTGCAATACTTAATCTTCGAAGTGTTTAGTTCCTGCTGCAATACTTGGCAATACTGCTTCGAATTCGACAAATGGTTCGAGGTCTGTTCACGTTCTTTTTTCGCGTTCTCCAGTTTCTCCTTCATTACATCGCACAATCGTTTTGCGTTTTCAACATCAATGACCAACCGTTCACAGTGTTCTCTGTAGAAACCGAGGTCCTTCTCAAGACGTTTACACCTGTCCTGGCATTTCTCAAGCTCTGTTTTCAAAGTATTACAGCAACTCTGGGCTTCGTCAGACTGTTTCTCGAGGTAACCGATATGCTCTTGAGCCCTGTATTGCTGACTTTTCTCTTTCTTGCTAATTTTCAGCGACCCAACAAACGTATAAGTTCCTTCCCTGTAGATACAGAACTCCTTGTAAAGGAGTCTCCATTTTCGAGCTAGGTTTAGAGCCAGGTACGCCTTCTCTAGCAAATCTGGAACAAGTCTTATGACCGAGTCATAGTTGTAGTTTCTCCCCTTGAGAATGAACGCATGAAGATACTTAGAGCTAGCTTCGGTAAACAAGGTTTGGTCAATCATTCTTGGAGCAAGAAGGCCTTTCCATCTTGAGAGCAACTCCCTCAGAGTCGCGATAACATTGTCCAATTTAACAGCTGGTGTGTTGGGGTGGAAGAAATCACGCATTGGTTCGAATATATCGCTTTTGAATAACTCGTGTAATTTTTCCAATCTTTCAAACAGTTCCTGGAATTTCTTTAAGATATTTTGCTCAGGGGATAATTTTCCAGTTTTTGTCAAAGGATTTATAAGCAACTTGGTACTCTGTTCCCAAGTAAATAGTTCATCCACACACCTAGGCGATAGATAAAGGATAAGCACGAAAAAATTTATTACACTGCAGTTAGCTTGCCAACCTGCTTAGACGAGTATAGAGGAAGATAACGTAACCAGGCATAAAGCGGTCGAAAATTGTTCTGGATTACTCTGCATGAAATGACTGGAATGAATTAACATTGTTTACTTGCATTAAAGTGAATAGACATCAGATGTTGTATTCAATTCATGAAAAGGATTCGGAAAAATGTACATTAATCTCCCCAATGATTACGTTATAATTAAACATAAATTTATTTTGAGATTTCATTAGCATGACCAGCATAATCAGATCAAAACATAGTTAACACTGCAGTGTAGACATAGAGTATAGAATATGATTGATGAAAATATTAATATATGTAATTAACTCTCACTTTTTGGAATTGACATTTCCAAATGATTTGTGATTCCAGGATGTCCAGCGTTTTGTAAGCTGACGCAGCTTTCTATGCATTTCCTCAGCAAACGTTTCCTTTTCACGATCACACAGTAAGTTTTCGATCTCTTTTCCAAACTCTGAACACTGATTGCATAACCACATTTCTCGAGCTGGCTGCGACATTGGCCTTAAATCTTCGTACTACAAATAATGTAAAACGATCACGTCTGATAGAGTAAGTTCAATCCTATACGCATTTCAAAAGTAATTTGCCAGTAAAAGGTTATCTCCCTAGGTAGGGTTAGGCACAATCAGTGAACTTACGAAGTATTTCTTCATATTCTTGCAAAACTGATATGGCAAAATCTAATATCCCTAAACAAAGCAAGGTCACGTTAATTAAAACTTCATATGTTTGGTACTACGTATAAACAATATCACAACGTCAACGTTCTACATTCTAAATTTTAATCGTGATAACTCCTCTGGCCAGTCTAACTACAGAGGTCTTAAAAAACAACTAAGACCGTACGTCCTGCCAGCATCATGTTCATGTAAATACCGATTTCCCGATGTTGTTCTCTCAAACAAACGTTGCTATCCAGGTAGTCAGTTTACAGCAAGACCATCCATTGATAGTATTGAAGAAATGGCCGAGATTTGGTTGAACTTTGAGTGAATTTTGGGGAAACCTATCACAGCCACGTGACTCTAAAACAGGGTTTATGTTAGTTGAAGGAAATTTTCGAGTGTCAGAATTATACAGCTTAAGACCTAACCGTGACTCGTGATTCTAAAATAAATTTGTAGCAGTATCAGCCTAACGAAACAGATTGCTCGATGCCGTGTATTTTAGTGACGATCAGTGCTTCCAGTGACTTTTCCATGTAAATATCATATCATTTGATATCATCCACATATTCCAACATCCAATACACGTTATTCATATCATATGAGTAACATGTATTGGATGCTGGAATATATGTGGAATTATCTGACTTGAAATATTTACCCATGGCCATTTACACGACACAGATTATCCCGTTCAATTGTTCATTCTGATATATGTGATTAACTCACCAGAATCTTAAGAACTTATTACAACATTAGCGAGCGGAATCTTAAGCATGGACTGTGCGCTTGAGACGACATTTTGTACACCAGGACGGCAACAATCGCATGTGACAATCGACTCGGGTGAATATTCTGTACACAATACGTACACTACACTGGGTCTACCACACACGTCCCGCGAAGTTACAGATTATTCCGTAGGTAAATGAAGCCTAGCTGTGAGTTATTCGCTGCTGGAAATCAACGTTCAGGTTCTACTTTTAGTTTCTGTCACACAAATGATTCTAGGTTAAAGTTTTGGTGTTGTTTGTTACAGATTATCTTACAGCAGAACGTTTATCCTCTAATGGTTGTTATACATGATATTCTATAGTCGCAATTAGACATGAAATAATATGAACATCACTTTGGAAAAATCAAAATATATTTATATCAGTCCACTTAAATCATTTCCATTACCAATGTTTTTCCTTACACTATCTTCTAATTTTAAAATAGAAGATATCGCAGCGGGAAATTAGAAACCGTTATTTTTCAACTTACTTTAATCCTCAAACGTTCTGGCTCAGATAGAGACACCTCGTCATCTTCAACTTCGAATACAGAGACGTGCGACTGATGGGAAGCGGAACAATGGCTCACCACTACTGCCAGCTGGAGGTTTTCTTCGGCTTAAATTTGTGCTATATCGGAAAAGCAGGGCTTAAGGCATATGAATGATAATATCCCACCCGCCTTGCGCTATATTCTTGATTGCAGAAGGAAGATGAATATGAAATGCCAACACGCAAGGAACGGAATCACGACTTTCATATTTTCATGTGATGTCTTAACAATGAGGCTACGCTTAATGCAACTGATGCAAAGTCTAACATGTCGTGGGCATAGCTACATGGTTATGAACAGTTTCACGAAGTAAAGCCAGCGATTACCGAAGTAGCGAAAAATTCGTGACGGTTTTTAAAGTGTTTCGCGTGCTTTTGCCGAACAAAACGAAACGATGCAGAGTAGGAGGATTTGGTTGAGGAGTTTATAAACGACCGAAGTGACCGGATATTGTTCACAATGCATGCAACAAGTGGTTCATTCGCTTTCAAGTCTTGTTGCAAAATGAACAGAGTAGCTTAAACAACTCTAAAATAATGAAAACAAAAATTTGTAGATAGGATTGGGCAAGCTATAAGGTTTATGAATATCAAGTTAGTAAACACATAAAGTGACGAAGAGAAATACTGTCTATTTCATCTTACGATTCTGTTATGTTTACCTCTTTATTATTGCATGCTTGCTGACGCCCACGACAAAGCCAAAGAAACCTGCTCAATCTGTCCTATAAACTGCTCCTCAAAGCTGAAAGGTACACCGTCAAGGGATTCACGAAACGGAGGTCTTCTCTTTTCGCTATATGTGTTACGTAAATAATGTTTCCATTTGAGAGTACGGGATAGTTAAGTAGCTAACGCTGTTACAAAGCCAAGGCTACGCTGGAGATGATGATCTGTCTTAAGATATTGAAATGAGCTGTGAATGAGAAAGATGAATGGACTGACACGTGGTCAATTGACAATATTATGGTAATCCTCTCATAAATCGTTATCTTTTGTCTACCACTTACCAAACTTAGCGGTTATCCAACCAACACCGTCTCTTCTGTCTGAGGTTTACCAACTTTGTCTTAAAGCCAAACAACAAGTTTCTCATCTGGGGGGAAACGAGTTGATCTTTCCTTTTAAGAAAAAAAAAAGCTATGGCAACAGAACAGCGAATGAAAATATTGTTTACTTTGTTTTTTGTTCCATAGCAAGTTAACGACCTTTTTAAGCAGGAATATTGGTTTTTGATTTTTAAATCTTGAGCAAGTATTTAACAGTGTTAAAAGTGTGCGAAAGTCAATATTGCGGCAGAAGGGGTTAGAGTAGGGCACTCAGCTCCCCAGTTAACTTAGAACTCACCCCTAGACTCGTATCCTCTACGAGATATTACCCTTTTCATGGGGATCACCTCCAGTCTCCAATATTCAGAATCACGAGCCCCGCCTTGTTGAAGTTTTAGGACTGCATTAGAGGGAAAGTCTCCCGGTGTTGACTTGCCCAATCAGCACAGAACAGATCAAGATCTGTTTCTCCATCCTCTTTCAGTTTGGCTTTTTCTCGTCTATATTAATGGCCCGTATCTCTAGGGTCTACTCCATATGGGGTTACAATTCCATTTTAGTGACAAATTGCTAGCGCTGATCGAATTTGTGCGAAACGCAAATTGTTCAAATGACGAGCGTGTAAATTTATCGCGAAGAGCAAGGAGATACGTTTTTTTGGTAGCGTAGACGCCCCCAGCAGACTACACATTTCCTCCTTTCCATCTCGCACATGCACTGTCGTCGCTTACCGGAAAATTTGTGGCTCTTCGTTGTACCGAATTGAAACACACTTCTTGAAAGATCTAAGGTTGCGTTTCCTTTCCGATGCTACAGTTTATTTTATATGCCATCAAGTGTGTAAACTTGGAACAAAGTAAATCAACATAAATTTAATCTATAAAAGATTTTGGGTACGTTATCCAGCTGACCATAGATAACGCAAAACATCTTGAATAGCGTACCTTCGGCTGTCATCGTAGGACGCCGTCCGGACTTCCGATAGCATTGTGATGGATGAAATTATTTCAAATAAAGCGTCTATTGCCATCTGTGAGTATTTTGGGTAGACCTCCACATGGCAGAGGAGAATGGTATGGTAGAAACCTGTGAAGATGGAAGTGAAAATGAAGAGGAAAGGTTGGAGAGAGAACACTTTGGAAAAGTGGTTAGCGCCTTCTTGAATTACCAAAAGTACTCAAACCAGAGAATAGACAAATCAAAGAAGGATTTTCTGAGCCTGGATTCCAGACATCGTGAACGGCTGCCGCACTTCCTGGACAACTTGGAGAGACAAAGAGACGCAGTAGCGAAGAATTTCGAGTTTATAAGAAAAATTCTTGATCATACAGGTGAGGCGTTTTCGCGGTGATTGTAAAAACCCCAGTCACTAAATGACCGCACAAGTGAAGCTTTCTTTAGCAAATATTGAATACGTTAATTGTAAGGTCGTGGTTAGAAGGTATACCTGAGGATTAGAATTTAGAGTTACTGCTAGCCCCAACTCTTACCCTTAGCCTAATCCACCCTGTTTGGTATACCTTCTAGACACAACCTTGATTTTCTTTATACACATGCTCTCAAGCTGTTCTACTCAGAAAAACGTTACGAGTCCCTGACGGGAATTGAACCGTCAACCTTCTGATTGCCGGTGAGATGCTCTAACCATTGAGCTACATGGACTCAGATGATGAGCGAAGGTTACATTTATGTACTGATTCATATTGATGGTAGACATATGTACTGTCAGTCTGCAAGCCTCAATATGTCGTCAATTTATTTTAGTGCTAATCAGTGGTATTCTTAAATGTTGTAACTTGGTAGTTATATTCTGAGTAGAATAGCTTGAGAGCATGCATATAAAGAATATCACATAAGTACCAAGCTACCACATTTAATAACAACCTTGATTGTGATAGATGATTATCGTAGTAACCACATTAGTAACCATGCAATCAAATCTCATATTTCCATGAAAATTCTAGGATTTATGTGACCATGTGTACTTATAAATGTAAAAAAAATTAATAAGCCAATGGAAAATGACATTTGTGTTTCCAAAGTGTAACAGAGATATCAACAATATTACAACACCATTTTAACCAGGAAAATCCTGAAAACACCCAGTTTTACATCATGTTTTCATGAAGCATTTTTCTGGCCAAAATTTCAGGCCTGCAAGTAATTGTCTATTGGTGTCATATTTACTCACAATACAGATGCTGACATACAACCAACCACTGATATACCTAAACAACATAAATACATATATATACATACTGTACGTAAGTACATAATCTACATACATATTTATCTAAGGACGAACCCACATAGCCAATTGACATGATGCTCCAAGAAAATTACTTTAAATTCTATTCAATTTCCAGGTTACATATTTGAGAATGCTGATCACCAAGTAACTATTATGGATGAATTCAAACCAAAAGAAACAGTCTCTGTACTTTTCATGGAAAAAGTTCAGACCACACTGAAGCAATTTGTTCGGGACTGGAGTGATGAAGGGAGAGATGAACGACAGATGTGTTACCAACCAATTATTGATGAAATTAGAAAATTGTTCCCAGTAGAAAAGTACAATCCAAGCAATATTTCTATCCTTGTTCCAGGGGCTGGTCTGGCAAGGTTAATGGTTGACCTTGCAAAGTTTGGATTCACTGTACAAGGGAATGATTGGAGTTTATTCATGCTTATAGCTTCCAATTATATTCTGAATAAATGCCAAGGAACTTATCACACAACTATACATCCATTTGTTCATCAGAGCTGCAACAACTTAACAACAGCTGATCAAATCCGTCCTGTACTAATTCCAGATATAGACCCCTCTAAACTACCTGGCAACATAAATTTTTCAATGAATGCTGGGAATTTTACCGACATTTATGATGAAACTGACCAGTGGGATTGCATAGCTACCTGCTTCTTCATTGATACTGCTCACAATATTGTTGCATATGTAGAAACTATCCAAAAGATCTTAAAACCTGGAGGTTACTGGATTAACCTTGGCCCATTATTGTACCATTTTTCTGATGTTCCAAATGAATTGTCAATTGAGATCAGTTATGAAGAGTTAAGAAGATTAGTTGTTCAGGAGTTCAAGTTTGAATTAATCAAAGAGGATACAAAAATGATAAGGTCAACTTACATTGACAATGCGAGGTCTATGTTGCAAACTATTTACAACTGTGTCTTTTTTGTGGCACAAAAACCAATCTGATGAGCTTCAAAACACAACTGTATTTTGCTTACTTCTGTTTTCCCCACCATGAGACTGATCAAATTTGTTTGGAGTACCTAATGTTGCTTTTAAATTAAAGTACATGACAAAATTCTTTAAATCAGAAATCTGTTATGCCAAAGCTCACTGGATAAAGAGAATATTTACTGATAAAACTTGCAGTACTGGAATCTAATACGTACAGAAATTCTAGTAATTTGAACCTCGACGTTTATTTAAACTAGGAACAGATAGCCTGGTAGATACATTTCCACTTGCTCTGAGTGCTGCATTAACCTCTTTCAGGTCTATAAATAAACAGATGATGGAATATAATACACAGTTCTAGGAATTAAAGCCAGTTCAGGCTTAGTAAACTTTGTAATGAGTGTCAGGGTAGTTTTTAAGATAAGCTTAATATTTTACCTATTGATTGCTGTAGTGGAGCACATGTCCCTCTTCGTTTCTTAACTTGTCCTCTGGCAACTTGTCTTGCTCTGGAGCCAAAGCCAAGACACTGCAGAGTCTCAGTAATGAACCGTTGGACTGGTGAGACACAAAGCATGACTAGAAGCTTTGCATCACCACCTAGAGGCATGGTGAAAGTTTAAAATATTGAGGTAACACTTTTACAATCCATTGTTTAAAACAAAATGATTACTTAAGTAAATACATTATGTAATGGCCAAATGCTTCAACAAACCCCACACAGCAGATATTGAAATATCTAACAGTTGTAGAAATGAAAACATATCCATGTCATTCACAGGAAGCTGTCAGAATGACAGTGCAGTCAATTAACAGTAAATGGAATAAGGAAGTCTTACCAATTGTGTCTTGCAGGACATGTGTAAGTTTAGAGTTTCTGTATGGAATGTGAGAACGGTGTTCAGACAAAGCTCCCAAAACATCAGCCAGTGCACTTAAACTACAAATAACAACATACCATTTCAAATAGAAACTACTGGTACTTATGATTAACCTAATAACCACTAAGCAAACCAGCCTAATAATAATTATTGCCTTTCTACATTTTCACTCTCACTGGCTACAGTAATGCCAAATTACGACTCATTTTATATAATTTAATGGCCAACAGCAGGCATTCTAACAGCTCAACAGGATAACCTTAACCCCACTACAATGTCACATCCAATAGTTAAACAAGATGTTTGTTAGGTATCAGAGATCAGAGAATTTCCTGGATACTGGGCAAACTTCTCTCCCTATAATGTCATTGTTGCCTTGTAACTGTGCTACGTCAAATGTGGATGAATACGTTGGTCAAATGTTTCCCTTTCTGAACATAATCATGTTGGTAAAGTTTCATATTAAGTCTGGCTGCCTGACTGATTTGATAACTGACAACATCTTGCAAGTAACAACCTACTTGAATAGGTTTTTGTAAGATGTCTGTGCTACAAACCTCTTGTTTATAAAAGATGTTTCCCTCAGTGCTGTTCCAGTCACACCAGACAAACCTAAATTCCAAGAAATTCATTACCATACGTCACATAAGTCTTGAAATTGTACATTACAGGCATCAGAGGAGTACAACAGTGGTGAAAAAAAACATCACCTACCAACACATTCACTGCCAGCTAAGTCAACAAGTTGTAGTTTTGTTTTAACTGTTAGAGTAGATGATGAAGAAGGGGTACTAGGTGGGGAAGGAGAAGATGACTGATGGGTGACAGGAGGAGCTGGGGATCTAAATAATTTAAAAATAACTCAAGTGAGATTTTGGCAGAAGATATGAAGCATAATGTCACTCTTGTAACAGTGACTAGAATGAATAAATATGAAATAAATATCCTCATTCAGACTGTTCACTTTCTCCATCTCCTACTTTACACCTTTTCCATTTCATCTACTGACAGTATCTTTGATTTTCTTGTCAGAACTCAAAACAGTGAACTCAATGCCAATTTTTTATCAGCAAGGCTACGTTCTGACTTGGCACCAGTGCACAATGCCCAAGAATAAAAGTGTTGTTGAGACAAGTGTCTGTGCTCCAAAATATTGCCTGGGTTTTACCTCACAAGGTAGTTTGCGTGCAGAAGCATTGTGTTGAGATTTTTGCCCAAGCAATATATATCCCTTACAAAAAAGTTAAATAGGATCCTATGAGATCTCATATTGGAAATTCATCAAATTTGAACTCCTACAGTATTTTTCACCTAATTAGAATTTCTATAGAACCCAACCAAAACTCCTATACAATGCAGAAATTCCTAAAGGATTTTGGGCCATAATCTAATTGAAGTTCCTATTAGTATTCTGAGGAAAATTTTTTGTATGGGTGTCACTTCGAGTCTAGCATTTACATCCTGGCACTAGAAACATGCATGAAGTGCAGACACATTAGTTAACATATTCAAATGACTATACCATGCTCCACCTCTTTTGACCCTTTCTATTTAAAATAGAATTCTGATAGTTCTGAACCTTATTTTCTTTTGAAATACTGGTTTGTTTGAGAAACTGTATTGGCATACTTTGACCTAGTTCTTTGATCTCTGTCATTGGAAACCCCTCTTCGAAATCCTCGGGGTGTGACAGGAGGCGATGGCATTGCTTTTGATGAGCTTGATCCCTTTACTGGTGGTGAAGGTTGGCTGGAGGTTGTGTATAATGTTAACTGAACTATAAGGTGTGACCTGCTTGAGTGTGCATGGACTTTAGTGGCATCCTCATGTCGTTCTCTCATTCCAAATTGAACATACTTCATAACATCTAGAACACTAGCTGCTGGGCTTAAAGAAACAATAAATTCATGTTTTAAAAAATACTCAAACTAGCACTTTGGAAGCTTGCAAACCTACATTCAATAAACATTCTTACTGAAGACTTAAAATAACCATTATTAATTCTGTACCGCGTAGTTAGGCTTGGTATTTCAGTAGATCCATCACTGTTAATGTAAACATCTTGTTTTTTGCTCTGCAAACAAAATGAAAGTACGGAAATTAAAGACTGCACACACTAAGGTGGGCCATATGAAGTATGTCCCAACCAGTAGCAGCAACAATACAGTCTGTGGTGATTTCATATCTGGTTGGGGCAGGTTATGTCATATCATACCCTTGTAGATTTATCACTCAACAAGTCTCGCACATCATTGTTATAAATTTCACAAATGGACACCTCCATCGAATATGACTCTGATTGATTTTCACGTTCAGCCATTAACCTATTCAAAGTAAAACAGAAGTTATATGTAACTTCATGTACACTGTATTTGGTACATGTATTTGCAATAAAAAATAAATGTAAGGCATATTCTGCAAAGGTATGTGGTAAATACCCTGAATATTGCTACTCAACCTGAACAGGTGTAGAACTGTAACAATATTGGAGTATGAAAATTTACTATTAGACAATTATGGTACATTATAAATTAAATATGGAGTTAGGGCACTTTTGAAATTTTTTTGGCTTTAATTTATTTAGCAGAGTCAAGGTGCCTACTATTAATGTACAAATAACACTAAAATCTAATGTACATATGATGTACATATAACACTAAAATCTTCAGTGCAGTTCTTAGGTATCATATAAATTTTTCTTTTTCTGACATGTTCAATTTTCCAACAGGATTGCTGGTGTGGCTGCAACTTGACACCTCCCATCCTTGTCTTGGGAATTGAATTGCAATACAGTAGTTGGTTTACAAACCTTAATACGTTAGGCATTACTAACAGTACCTAAAGATCTCTCTGGCTGCTCGTGGAATAATTCCTTCCCTGGAATGATCTGTTTCTGTGCTTTCAATATCATCATTCAGTTTGTGTTCGCCAACCATCGTATGAGTTTTTCCTGATCCAGTTTGGCCATAAGCCATAATGCACACATTATATCTATAATATGTCACACATTTGCAGTAATAAACATTATACTGATTATATATGCACATCAGTAAAAGATGATACAATAAGAATAGCAGATCTATACCAAATTAACACAAAGGCTAACTGTAATAGTGCCATTACTGCATGGTGAGCCACACACACTACTTTAAAACTATTAAATTTATTTGAAATTTTAGCCTACCCATCTAGAAGAGATGTTAAAAGTGGAGCAAAATCTTCGAAGACAAATTCCTGAGAGGCATCTTGATCATAAACTCTTTCAAACTCAAACTGTTTTCTCTGAATTGGGCCACTAATTGCCTTGTTGGGTAAAACAGATATTGTTTCATCATCTATAACATTAACAACTTGCTCAGATGCAGTGCCAGCTTTTCCCAAATCACGATTAACTCCTGCAGAATCTATGGCTGCAATAAGAGGCCTCACTCGACAATGTACACGGATATTTCCACGTATTTCCTAGTAAGTATAAATAGAAATTCAGAGCTTCATGCCATTTTAATCTTTTAGATCCCAGATTTTTCTAAACAAATTTTAAATTAGTCAATCAATTCAAAATCTTGTTCAAAATCTAGTGAAATCTGTTTAGCACCTAATTTGCATATATATATTAAATCATACAGATAGGTACTTTTGGGAGTTAAAGGAATAATGATCAATGAATTAGCTCTTTAGAGATAAACATGTTTCCAGTTGTTTACCACCAAGACATTATGCAATGTTCTTCTTCTATTTTTCTCAGCTGATGCCCTTTGCAAAGCTTCATCAAGAGCCAATTCAGTTTCAAGCAGCTTTGCCTGCATATCTAAGGAAAAAAATGAAATAAAGTGAAATAAAGTGAAATAAAATAAAATAATATAAAATAAGATAATTGAAATGACATGGAATAAAAATAATTTTCAAGAATGTACCAGTAAAATTTGATGTTCCTGAAATTAGTCGTTCACTTGCAAGTCTTGCATTACTTATTTCTTCGCCCATAATCTTTGGTAAACATTTTACAACTTCACGCAAATTTTCAACATCTCTTTTGATGACGGTAACTTTGTCTGTCAACACCTCAGCATTCTTTGACATTGAATTATTCAACTTAAGTTCATTTTGGTACAGTCTTCTGACATGTGATGCTTTGGACTTTGAATGGAGAAGAGCACCTTGGCACTGCATCATAAAAATAAACATTCAAGTATAAAGATTTAGATTATGGTTTTTATGATTATTATTATCATTAGGAGTAGTATTATTATCTTCTTTTTTCACAGTGATGGTCAAGACAAGGAGAAGTACATGACAGCAGGTCAACTCCCTTGATGTTACATATCATGCACTTTCCTTGTACTTTTTGCAGTTCCCAGAATTGCAACTTTTGTAGCAAGTATATACTGGAATCTATTTCTAATCTTTTGATCTATAGTGTAGCTCCTTAGGTTTCTTCACAAAGTTCCTAGTGTTCCTTTGATGATGGGAATCACTTTTAAATTTATTACTGTAATTATTACTACTAATATGATTATTATTATCATTACTATTATTATTATTGTCTTCACGCTCAGATTTAGGTCTTCTATCCAGTAATGACCTTGAGAACAAGCTACAACAAGTAACCAAAGGTCTCAAAAGGGCTAAGTCCATCTCTTTTATTGCATAAGCATCATTCTCAAAATTGGTTTTCAATCATTATTATTATTATTATTATTATTATTATTATTATTATTATTATCATTATTATCAACATTATTATTAACATTACTGACATCAGCAAGTTTGAGATATAGCATTGCATTCTCAGTTTCCAGGGCAACAATTCTCTCTTCTCGAGCCTAGAATATACGAACATAACAACATTTATGCCACTCAAAGAGGAAAAAGAAAATTGTACCAGTTATTTACCAATAATTGCTGCTTCCAGCATATCGATATTACAGTACAATTAAACATCAGAACATCATAACTGTTACCCGTAACAGGCGTTCCAGCTTTTGGATTCTCTCTTTCAATAAATCCTTAGATAACTCAGGCATCGCTGAACCTTTGCGATCAGTAACAGAACATTTAGATTCGATCAAAGTTGAAATGAGCAGCTCCGGGCACAAAGCGTCCTCTTGTAACTAAGGATCAAAAAAGGAATTTTGTTTTAGTAGTCAGCGGTAATCATCACAAAAAAACAAAGTGACGCCTTGGAACTAGTTTGTTCTCGCTATTGCTGGGTTAGTTCATTATGTTCCGCAGACCACGATATTTCAAGAATTCTCTTCCAGATTATTCAGTTTCGACGGAAAAAATAAATACTGATTTTGTACTCGATCTTATAAACATTTATGTTGAACAAATCGAGGATAATTTTAAGCCAACTCTTCAAAATGCGAACGGAGGTTTATATGTTGGAGCGCCAGGGGTGGCATTTATGTTCCTGAAATTGTCCAGTTGCAAATGTTTCCAGGAAAAGAGGAAAGCATTCCTGGAAAAGGCTCTGAGTTATGTCAGGGTAAACTGTTTAATGTCAAGTAAATGCTTAGTTTTACTACCAACAAGAGACATTTTTTATTCAATGATGAAATCACCCATAAACATTTTCCTGCTATCACACTGATTTTAAATTATGTTTTATGGCTAAGTGCCCACTAGAAACCTTTATGTTGGGTTGCTGTGTATGAAATAAGACTTGATTGTCATCTAGCATACAAAATCACATTCCAGACCTTTAAAATGACCACTGAGAACCCTGCATAGTAGTACGGTAAATGGATTGAATAAGTTACTATTAAGGATTTATGGAATAAATTCTAAATCTTGTTCAGGTTGGTATTGATGAAGCAAGTAGGATTCCTCCTAGTGATCATGGGATTGGCTCATCATTCCTTCTTGGTCATGCTGGAGTATTTGGTCTTGCAAGTTTCATTTACCAAGAACTAGGTACAAATGTGGTTTGCAAGGGATATGACTTGATAGTAATTGCACATGTTAGTCAGAACCCTTAGAAACACTAAATCTAAAAGATGTGATTCTACAATTGAAGAATTTTTTACTTTTGATCTTTGTTCTCTCCTTGTTTTTGCTTTGTTCATTCATTTGCTTTATATTTTAGTTCTTCAGGTGTACAATATATCAGACACTTGGTGTTAAAGGATTAAAAGTTTGGGCATGTTACAACAGACAGCTGCTTTTTTGATGTATAAAAGCACTGTCTGAGTCACAAAATTTTTGATAAGAGTCTTTATGAACACCAGTATTACAAGCTACCTATAATAAGTTACCTATATTAGAAATTCTGATAATCTTAAAGAATTTAAGAAGGCTGTACAGAAGTATAATTTAGAATATTTATATAATTTTCTGTAAATATAAAGTTGGTTTTGTTAGTCTGTCACATGCACATTCAAATGAGTTTTATTGTAAGCTCTTAGGTGTTACGTGTTTAAATAAATTACTTACTTACTTACTTAAGATCACTTGAACCCAGAATGGTCTGAGAGTTGAGGGGTTTTGGAAGTCTAGTCATGCATGGTTTTTGACCAAATATGTGAGATAATTTACTTTATCTGTCCCTAAGTATGACAAAATTACCTGCAAAGTATTTTAGTAAAGAGAAAATACCATCTGCAAATTCTAATCACTTTCTAGGAGACAAAGCCAATACTTCAAACTTCATCCAAAAATTCTTAGATATGAGTCAGATATGTCATCCCAGTCAAAGATTACTGCGTCACGGAGCAAATGAATTATTTGTTGGTCGAGCTGGGTATTTGTGCATGGCACTGTGGATGAATAAGATGCTAGGCAGAGGTGTAGTTCCATCAAACCTCATTCAGGTTCTTTTTCATGCAATTATAAATGATGGAAAGTCCTATTCTCAGAAGAATGGATCACCATCACCATTGATGTACTCCTACTACGACACTGAGTATTTAGGTAATGATGTCATATATTTCATGTTTTACTGTTATTTACATTCAGAGTTTCTCAAGCCAGGGTAGTGTCAAAATGTGTCATGTTCTTCACCTGGTTTCATTGAAAATTTGTTAGTTTTTCCAAATCTCCTTGTGAAAATGTTGACATTTGTGTCATCAATTTCACACCATAGGTGCTGCCCATGGATTATCAGCCATTCTGCAAATGCTGCTCTGCTTTCCAGAATTTTTTGCTGAGAAACCATTTATCGAGACAGACATAAAGAACTCCACTGACTTCATCTTACAGTGTAAACAAAAAAATGGTAACTACCCTACAACTCCTAGTCGGTACCGGGAACCACATGATGAGTTGGTCCATTGGTGCCATGGGGCTCCAGGTGTTGTGTATCTACTGGTGAAGGCTTATTTACGATGGAGAGAAGAGAAGTATATCAAAGCAGCACTTCAATGTGGCGATTTGGTTTGGGATCAAGGCTTGCTATATAAAGGGCCAGGGATATGTCATGGTGTTGCAGGTAGTAGCTGAGTGCAAATGACCAGGGCTTAGCTGGAAGACTAGTGGTGCTAATCCAACTTTGCTGGAAAACTGCTTTAAGTGTTTTTAATATGAGTTCCTCAGTTTGTTTGAGTTTTGATTGATAACATAGCAAATTTGGAAAACTTCACTGCAGACATCCTGGGAACTTTGCAAAATCACTTTTCGATTTTTCCTGAATTTCCAGCTTCTTAATCTGGTACCATTTTGACCTCCTTCAGCATGTCAGAAAATTAAGAAAATTGGTAAAGTAGAAAAAAAGTCCAAACATTATCATCTTAGAACTTGTAATCCAAGAAAACAGAAGAGACAGTAAAAATTGTAATATTGCAACTTTAATTCAAGAATAGCGTCAAAATATTGTCACGATTATGTCTTGAGGTAGATGAACGATCTTCAAGCTCGATACTCAGAAAATGATTTCTGACCCCCAGACGGGGATCGAACCCGCAACCTTCTGATGACCGGTTATAGACGCTCTAACCATTGAGCTACCGAGACTCAGATGGTGAGCTAAGGTGCAAATTCGATATATATGTGCGACCTAAGCGGAAGCCACTACATATTGATAATGATTGAAGCAGTTTGATGTTTGAGAAACACGAGAGCTTGGATATATTGAGGTAGATGAACGATCTTCAAGCTCGATACTCAGAAAATGATTTCTGAAGATTGCGGGTTCGATCCCCGTCTGGGGCTCAGAAATCATTTTCTGAGTATCGAGCTTGAAGATCGTTCATCTACCTCAATATATCCAAGCTCTCATGTTTCTCAAACACGATTATGTCTTCTTGCGTTCTCTTGAATATCAAGTTCCAAGATGACATCTTTCAGATTATTCTTTTCTACATTATTTTCTTAAATTGTCTGTTGGTAGTGGTTTTTGGTTAAAATGAAAACTGTTTTGTTGTCGGCACCAAGTGTTTATAAACAGGGCCGTGAAGATGTCCGAAGTTGTCTGAGGAGTTTAACTGAGACGCAGAAAGATTGTGGAGCTGTGAAAGAAGTAAATGAAGATGAAGAGAGTGGTGTGACGGTGGTAGAAAAGACACCAAGAAATGAGAATGGAGGCAGAGAGCTAGGTCAAAATGAGAAGAGGTCAAACAGGAGAAGGGAGTGCATAAGCCTATGAGAAAGAGGAGGAAAGGAAAAACCGGAAGATAAGACAGAAGTGGAGAAGAAAAAGACAATGGTAATGATCAGATGAAAGTGAGAAAAGTTTAGGCTATAAAGATATAGAAAGAAGGAACAGAAGGAAAGAGGAGAAGGTGTTAAATAGGAGGACAGAGATGAGAAATAGAGGGATAAGAGGGGGTATGACAAGTGAGTGAAAATGCTGTGGTGAAGTGGCAATTGTATTAATTTGACTTTTAAAGGATTTCTGTTGAAAGCTTTCAATCTCAGTTAGAAAAAAGAGAACTGGATGTTCACAGGGTTATTGCAAGTTATTTTTATCACTTGACGTAAACAAAATGGGTATTACCGTAATTCCTTTAACTGGTATGAGTTTTGACCAGAATTTAAGTCACGAAAGGATAACATAAATAGAATGGAAATGTGGAATGTGAGCCTCAGGACAGCCACATCAAACTATTAACTGGGGACAATGGCTTTATAGACATGCAAGCATTTTAGGTCAGCTAGTAAGTTCGAATGAACATGAGATATTTAGAGAAAGAAGCAGAGTTAAAACGTGCTTTCCTAACAAAAGGACGATGAGGCCGCAGTACTGAAGATACCTTTTACGCTTGACAACACTTCAGTTATGTTTAGCTTTTTGGCCTTCAGTTGGAATGTTTCCTCGTCGATCGACCTTCGTAGAAACATTAAATTAAAGCTTTTGTCAAAAATCAAGTTTTCGAAACCGAAAAATGTAATCCCTGTCTATGTTATATACAGTTTTAGGCCCTGAATTGACATGTTTTATTTCACATGAATTGTCAACTATAAAAATTATTGTGCATGGAAGTTGTAAATGATTTTTGAGGAAGGTATACATTCACGCTTTGATTTAGATTTTATGTAATCTTTCAGTCAAACACGTTTTTTTATTCATACAGGAAGTGGCTATGTATTTCTTGTCCTTTACCGTCTCACAAACGATGACAAGTTTCTCCACAGAGCAGTTCAATTTGCAAAATTCTTAACGACGGAAGAGTTCATAAACGGCGCAAGGACACCAGACTCGCCTTACAGTTTGTACGAAGGATTGGCTGGTACTGTGTGCTTTTTGGTAGATTTGTTGGAACCAACAAAAGCTGAATTCCCATTCTTTGATGTGTTTTCCGAAGCAGAGTGACCATAAACACCGTGTTCTTCTTGGTCCTGTTACGCATGGTACATCTAAAACGTTTTTACAATCGCAGAGAAAGTCCGCAACATCGCATACTTTCTGCGGTGCGCCTACATATACATTCGCCTCGCGATGTGTTGTGTGGTTCTGTTAAGGTAGATTTGTCCTAATTGAATATAGTCTCGCTAGCAAGAGAGAAAGAAAAGCGCTAAAGTAGCCGGGCGTAACTGTATTCATTTGACTCTTTCGGCCTAGTTGAATTACACTTCTTTTCATCTTGGCAAGCCGGGCAATTTTCTCTTCAACTCTAGAAACTATCTAACGCTATTCCGTAGTTGGTGTAACATTAATAACACCTATACGTCCCAGGGGTGCAACTAGGAACTTCGAAGGGCAGGGCAGGGGTTGGATGGTAGTATCGATGCATCGTTAAAGCGATTTTGATCATTTTCAGTGAAGTAGATCTACGTGGCTTTGAGAAATGAGGGCAAAATGCTGTCACTAAATAAGCACATGTAAGATTTACCACAAAAAGGGCAGGGGTCGTTACGCCCCTGCGTCCTGATTAAATTTGTAAATGCTCCACTCGAATAGGAAGGTTGATCGTTAGTCAAAATTTTGAATACATGCAATGTTGTATCCCCGTTGAAATTAGTTGGCAAACGCATATTACTTCATATTTATTTCGTATTTATATAACACGTAAAGTTGGTAATGTCGATGATCAGTGAAAAGTATATTTTAAGTCTTTTCGGTGTGTAAACGACTTTTTGGTTTTACTCTGGCTAACGCCAGTCAGTTTTACTCTGCAAGGGGAGACCACTCGGACCGGAAATTGATTACGGAATATTAAGGGTGCTGGTGGCACCGTGGTAATGCACGTGTCTCTCACCACTGTGACTCGGGTTCGATCCCATGCTCCGTGCAGTTATCTGTTGGTCACATGTGAGAAGAGTGTTGTCCCATTTGACTCTACCAAGCATCGCAGGTTTTCTCCGGCTACTCCGGTTTCCTCTTGTAGTAACACTGGACCCATGAGGGGTGGCCCTTACTGGACCTCTAGGGAGGACAGCTTAGGTAGCTGATAGGGTTATCCAGTATAAATAAAGGCACTATACCTTTACTTCAGGCATTTGTACTCGATCACGTGAAACGCCTTCCATGGTCACAAGTTCGCAGAAACATTCAAAAATACCACAGGTTTTCTGCGAAAAGGGAGTTGCTTTCTGCAGCGGCCTTCGTAATTCAGTTGGCCAGCCGGAATCCCTAGAGTTGCATTTTTCGCAACTGATGCCGACTTGATCTTAAAGTGTATGGTTCCAACACTCGATTACGCTTATCATAGACTCTATTTTATTTAACCTAGCTGCGCACGTCGGGAATTTGTTCGTTTATTGCAGCTCTGTTTCGTCAACGTTGCTGGCAACAGAGTATGAAAACAAGCTTAGGAGTACAAAGAAGGATTTTGTTTAGCATTAGTAAAAAGAAATGCTGCATATTTTCGGTGTTTTGGGATATTTTTGTCCGTGTATTGTTGTATCCAATGAAAGTACGCCTTTTACTGTCGATAGCGCGTAGGAACCAAAACAGCTAAAGTTCCTCGTTTCCAAAGTAAACGAGTTAAACAGAAAGTCACCCACATTTGCCTTCGTAATCAAGAGGGTGTGAGAAGTGACCGAAACCGCAAAACCAAAAATATTTGGTGGGTTGTTTCGCATTTAAGACGTGAAGTTGTGGTGGGGCTGATTAGCTGTTTTGATGTTTCTCGCAGTGTAGATGTTTTATGGAATTCAAAGAGAACTCTGATTTTTGCGAACACGGAGAACCCGGAACGAAATACTCAAATTGCAGGAAGCGAAGGTTAGGCCATTCTGCACTGTGACGTTAGAAAACTGCTTTAATCCCTTTGCCATAAAGGATATATAGTTTTAGAATTTAGGTTTGGGGGCAGTTTATTACTAAGGTTTGGGCATATTTCATCGCAGAATCGTGACGTCATGACATTGCAGATGATTGTGTCTCGTTCACGAATAATGACGTCACGACACGACAGAACTTGGCAATGAATATGAGAATAATCAGATGTGATGACGCAAAACTTATACCTAGTAACTCAAGCGACTCTAATTTACATTTGGCTACCCAAATGCTATCATCAAATTTGTAAGTTAACTTTAGCAACGAGAATTTACCAATGTTTAGTCTCAAAGTTATAATTATACAATCACTCTTTCATAGAGGTAGCTTTATCTGGCCCACGCAAAAACTTCTAAAACAGGACTTGAATATCTTATTTCCGGATTAAACGATGACCTATTGGCCAACACCTTGTCTGTTCCGTAAAGAGAAAGCCCTTATTTGTTGAGCACATATCCCAAAGCTACTTCTTTCATAGAGGTAGCTTTATTTGGCCCACGCAAAAACTTCTAAAACAAGACTTGAATATCTTATTACCGGATTAAACGATGACCTATAGGCCAACACCTTGTTTGTTCCGTAAAGGGAAAGCGCTTATTTGTTGAGCATATATCCCAAGGATACGAAAGTTCAATCGGCCACCTCAAATACTGATGTGCGCTTGTTCAATGATGATAATGGTAATAAGTTCCGCCGTTCTTTTTTGCGGTACGAAAAAAGATACGCTACATACTGATCCAATATAACACGAACTCAAGGCTTGTTCGCACGGGTCAGAACCGCCTAGTCATGCAACGCTTTCTCTTTCTGACCGCAGTGGTTGCCACCTTCAAACGGAAGACTTGCATTGTTGCGCGATCCCACGCTCCAGCTTTAAAGAAAGGGAACAAGTGAACTTAGATCAAAAGAGATAAACATTCACACGCATAGTATCCATTGTTTTGGAAGTAAATCAGCTCAGCGTCACAGTATTGGATACCCCTTGAAAAGAAATTACTGTCTGATATACGATCGTTGACTGGTGCTTAACGTGAGAACATGGCTACTTTTAAGGACAAAGCGGGACGCGTAGCTGATGCTGTGAAAAGAAGTCCGAAACTAATCCGTAAGAAGCTTGGGGAAAAGTTTGGAAGCCACGAAAGTAAGCATGTTTGTGTTATGTAGATGTTGATGGAAGGCAGACGAGTTGGTTTTATTTAACAGTTAACAATATGTTGTATACCCCGAGAATTTCCCTTTCAATTCATGATTGCCAATCGCGGACAATTAAAATGATTACTATGAATCAAGACAGCTTACTTGCAATAAGCGTTGGTGGTCAGAATGATTCATTTAATCTGAACTTGGAAAATGCAGGATCGTATATCTTATGTTTTGCGTGTGGTAATACCTTGTTTATTACACATTCATATCATATAACTTGTCGAAGGAAAGATATAGGCATTTCAAGGCGTAGACTGGCTATAGTTTTTTTTTAGCTGTTGAAACATTTGATGAAACACCTGGTTATCACTTCGCTTTTGACAACTTCTTAAATGATATAGAGTCTTATCATTCTTTTTACTAAAACGATACTTGTTTTCCAAAGGAATCTTAGTGACAAGATGAAGTCCCTGATTGTCAAACAGGCCTACAAAGGTCACGGTCAACAATAGAGACGATGAAGTCAAACAGTTCACTCTGTTACTTACTTTATTATGAAAATTTGGAGGAACGAGCATAGCGAGGGGGGATTAACACAGATTTAGTGAGGCAGAGTATTGCTATCGATCATGAACTGAGAGGGTAGTTAAACGTATACTCACAAATGACAGATATCCCGACGCGCATACGCGCATCTGAAGGCGGATCTCAGAGCGGATCTCAGAGCGAATCTCACGGAGTGTAATGAAAATAGCATAAACAAATTAGACAAATTGCTCGGAATTATTTAAAATAATTTCTGTTGAAAATTGACCGGAAGCTACAGTATGTGTTAACTTTGGAAGGCTATGAAGCAAAATACTGTGTATTCGCATTACAGTTGGTGATGTAAATGTGAAATACATTTTTAACTTTAATGAAAACCAGGATGTTGTATCAGTTGGATTCTTAAGCAGTTTATTGGGCTGATGAAATTTAGCGGTACTATTGGGAGAACTTTGGAAAAGCATTATAACAAAGGAGGGCAACTCATGCCATAAGATCAAAAAATTCTTCAGTTACCAAAACATTCCCCACGTAGTTGAGAGACAACAAGGCAAAGTTTCTATCCACTTTTTGCAACCCCCTCACACCATTAACAACAGAATGCTATCAGTTCTATGTCATATATTTAAGAAATGATATGTCAAAGCAAATAATGAAACAAAAAACCTCTAGATGATCCAATTCAGACCTGATGAGTGTATACTATCCAAATAGCCTTGAGCAGAAATTAAACCTATGGCTATGGAAGCTACTTAAGTACTTTATTGACCAGCTTAAAAGGCTGTTGCTGGGAACCTGATCAAGTGTTTATTGTGCACAGTGGTAACATTGATAAAAGAATTGCAGACACTATATTTTGATCAACTCATCAAGGAGCAGGGCTTGTCCCTTTGATGAGTAAAATAGTTTGGTGTTAGCTGGAGTAAAACACTGAAATGCTTCCTTTCCCCTTAGTGGACTAATATTCATTTGACATTAATAGTGGATTGCATCATGCATGAATAAAATTGTGATAACTTTGAATATGACCCAAATACAACTAGATTAAAGAAACAACTATCAGCTATGGTAGAGAATTAACCTACAGCCTTGGAAGAACCTTGAAGTTCATAGTAACGCACTGTTCACTCTCACAATGTTGTAGTCAGTTTTAAGTTACCAGTATTAGAGGAATTTGATATATTCTGAGGATAAAAAGGTAGATCAAAGAGTATCATCAATCAATTACTTTGCTTTTTTACCAAAATAGTGCATGAGCATCCAAGGAATTTGCCATAATTATATTTTCTATTTATAAGCCCTATATCAGTTGGTATATGATGGATATTTTTGACATGGATAGATTTTATAGCTGTGATTATTGAATAGTCCCTGTTATGGGTCTGAAGTAAATAGTTGAAGAAAACAACAATATATTGTGAGAAAATAAAAAAAAATGGTAATAATCAGTATCTTTTTACTAATTTGGTCATGATCTTAGACTGGATAAGTTATCATGACTTACATCAGTATTTATATATAATTATTTTTTAGATATATTGTACCTCTGAATTTCATAATGAATCTAAATTGTTGTTTATTTCATAATTTCCTTGTTGCATATAGCATTACAAGAAGATTGGTTACATGAGAATGAAGCATTAGCTGATGGGATTTCATTCTATGTTAAGGTTTAGTATCCAGTAAAATGTCTTAGTAAGCATTTGTCAGTCATAAGAGTTTGAAGTCAATATGAGAATATCAGTGGATATTTGACTTAATATCTTGCTATTGCTAGGTTTATTTTGCATTCCTGTTGGTTGAAACTGTCAAGAAGCTACATTCTTTTGCTAGAGTAAAAATATGTTCTCAGGAAAATTTGAAACACTTCATATATTTACTTTTCTTACTGCATCACTTTAAATTCATCTTCAAGTGTATAAATCTTTTTGACTTTGTGGGTAAATTTCAAAGTCTGTTTTTGTTATGTGAGGAGGCATGCTAAACAGTTTGGCTTGCTTAAATTTTAGTATCTTGGCTGTGTTCCAGCAGTAGAGGCACAAGGCCAAGGGTGTACTGATGAGGCAGTAAAAAGAATAGTTACAGAAACTAAGGTAAGGTCCTTGTTGTCTAAAATAATGGAGGAGGTAGCTTCCCTAGTCTAGGGCTACATGGATGGAGATTCCACATTGCCATTCCACCAGTACAGAACATAACGACTATACTAAGAGACAAAGTCATAAAAGTATATGGAGTATTTTACCTGTTTACACAGGCCTGAGTTTAGCTATGCCACTGGTTACCAAATTTCATGGTATTAAAGTATTTTAAGTCAAACTGGAATAATTGTTGAAGTAGGTTTTCTCTTTTTCTTTCAGAAAAAGAAATCAAAAGCAGACAACAAGTTGCAAAAAGTAGTTTTAACTATAACACCAAAATTTATCAAAATTGTTGATCTGGCTACAAAAGTAAGTTCAACTTGCTTTGAAAACAATTTTATTTTTGTTTCTTGAAATACTGTAAATATGAAGTAGCCTTTTTTATGTTTTAGGTGCCAGCAGAAGAAATTCCAATTTTTAGGTCAGTAATTTTTTTCTTCAAAGTCAAATTTTAGAGTTTTCAGTAGAACTAAAAGCTCAGAATTGATAGTGGATGCTCTAGTTTAATAGGTTTAGAACGTAATTCAAAAGGACAAGAAGGGAAGAAAAGGAAATAAAAAGAATTGAAAGAGTATAAAATTGTGACATACATAAAAATTATTTGTATATCAAAAGACATTGAATGTGAATGAGTGGTATTATTAGATTAATCCTGCTAGTAAGATATGATCATTAGAAGTTAATCTGATATTAAAAAAATTAATGAGTAATTTTCTCTTGTACACTTTAGGGTTTCATATTGTACAGCTGATCCAAATTTTCCAAAAATCTTTGCGTTTAATGCAAGAGAAAAAAAAAGTCTCCAGATAAGATGTCGGGCCTTTCTTTGCACTAAACCCAAAATGGTAAATTAGCAACACATGATTTACTTAGCATCTACACTAATTAAATTAAATCTAAGGTTGATAATTCTGGATGAAATTTTATGTTTCTTTAATAATTGTGTTTTTGATAACTGATTATGCTGGGCAGTGATTTTTCCTATGAAGATCTTCATTAATGAAATTTATCAAGGACAACAATGAGTGTCTTATCTCCTCTCCCCCTTTTTTAGTCAAAGGCTATTGCTTTGACAGTAGCTCAAGCATTTAATGTGGCATTTGAAGCATGGGAGGTAAGTAGTACAGATTGCAATAGTTGATCACAGTTGATTATCAAGCTTAAGACCTTCAAATTATGTTTTCAGAGTTTATACTACCTAAAAGCATACCCATAACCTGGTGATGTGCTCTAATATATCATTTACAAAAACTCTTTAAGTGAAGATTACTCCACTGAGTAAAATTTTATCTGGTATTGGAAAAAATAAGTTAAAGGGCCACCTTTGGAGGTGAAAGGGTTAATGTTTATGTAAATGTTGTTGATTCAATTAAAAAGAGTTTGTTTGCTGTTGTTTTCAGACAACATGCATGTATATAAACAACATTGATAAGATAAACTTTTCCTCTCATAGAATACTAAAGAAGGAAAGAAATCAAAGGCAGCTGACCAACCCACAATCCCAAGTATAGAAACCACACCTAGCTCAAATGGATCACCATCTTACACCAGTGGAAGGAGTGCCTCATTTTCTGCAGATGGCAGTAATGGTCTGTTGCAGGTTGAAGAAAGCACCAGACGTTCTTCACTCTCTGTATTACCATCAGTACAACTAATACCACCTTCCCCAAGGACGAAAACTCCAGAACGACGAGCATCCTTGGTATGGGAACAACTCTATGTACACACAGTTTTAAACTTCTAAAGCTAAAAAATCTGATTTTTCACCATCTTTTTTTGTTTTCTTCCAAGGATTTTTCCATGGATCATGAGTGTGATGAGGAATTTACAAAGTAAGACATTTCTTATTACCATTACTTTGAGGATTTTTGACTAGCCTACAGTATAAGTGTTCTGAGTATGAGTTTCTTAACTTTGCACCAATTCAAATATACAAAAGAAGTACTATAGCTATAGTATCATTGGTTAACCCTTTAATGTGTGGTGTCTGGTACGTCAAATTACCCAGAAGAAAGAAGCATTCAGAGAACAAAGCAAGAAGAAAAGAAAAAATTTTGCATTAAAGAGCCAATGGATGACAAGTTGCAAGGATTCATGTTTAATTTCAAATATGAAATTGGCCAGTTGTTTGTCTTTTCTTGAAAAGAATACTTGTCTCTCTTGTTTCCTATAAAAAGTCTCTCCATAGATTTTTAAAATTGTTGCATTATTTTTTAGATTGTCGACTATGTCATATAGACTTGCACTCAAGACCTCCTTTTATTTTTCTTGAATTTGTTCAAATTTATTATGCTTTCTTAATACAGACTTGCTAGGGCCAGATCAAATCCACACCTCTTGGACATTGGCATAGAAAGAGAGGAAGTCCATAATGGGGACTGGAATCCATTCTTGGATGTCACTCAAAGTGAAGAGGACTTATTCAAGTCCAAATCTGCAGAAGATTTGACTGCAGTTCACATATAGGAGTAAAGAAAAACTGTGTCATAAGGAATAGAGAAAAATTGTTTTATTTTTATGGGGGTATAATTTTAAAAACTAATTTAGCAGACCAGTTGTGGCAACCATCAATGTTCTGATATTCATTGAAGTGTTGGAACAAGTAATTTTAATGATTTTACTAATCAGGTTACAATGCCACAAATCCGTATCTAAATCATCTGGAAACAGAATAATCAACCCATGTAACATAAGTTAAGAAATAGCATATGTTTAAGAAATTATTAGCAATTATTAATCAATATTATGAGTATTCCTTTTTCATTGGAAAATATTTTGTACATAGAAGACTGTAGATGAAAATAAAGTTTTATTATGTATAAACACTTCTTGAAGGAAAGAAAACAAGACTACTACCTCAGTACATTAACCAAGAAACCCGCATTAGTACCTTCCGCAGTGCAAAGATGTATGGAGCAACTAGCATTGTCATCAACTGTTGTCAAACTGGTTTATAATGCGTTGTTTATTTTTTTGATAATGTGGTTGAAAAAGTATATAAACTGAAATACCTGGTATATATATCCATGTTTTTTTCCTTCTTGTAAGGCTATCCATCGTTAAATTGTGATTTCTTCTCCAATGGTAAATCAGTGACCCAATATGGCTGTCATGTTGTTTCTGAGAATTTTTTCGCGCGAAAACCTACAATTTTCCCAGCCTCCATTTCGCCCGTCAACCATTATGGATCACTCACATACGCGGACCACACCCACGTGAAGTGCTCATTGACTCGCAAGCATGAGGCCATCAAGGGGTTAAGAAATACTTGGTCGTTTTCAAATGATTCATTCCTTTTCACCTCATTCTGAATGTCAAGTCTAGTCAGCTCCAATACAATTCACTTCCCCTAAATAACTGAGTAGAAATGTCACCGAACAAGAATATATTTTGAGGCCAAAAACCATGTTTTACAATACTGTAATTATACTGAGATTCATTCAGGATAAAGGTTCTCCAAATGTTGACAAACAAATTGCCATATTCGAACTGGTTTCGACTAAGTTCTACGCTCGATGAACTAATTTATATTTGTCACAGAACAATAATTATATTTTTCAAGAACCACAATCAATACTAAATGCATTGAATTCGGGCCATTTATCGTTTACAAGAGAAAAAAAAGCCGAGGCTACCGATTGATGCTTATTATATCCGTGGCTCATTTCCTCTTATTTAAATTTCCCTATAATTATTTTTCAAGGAAAACCAAATATCCTTCTATTGAATATGTTGGGTTTCATCATAATTTCACGAGTGCTTGTGTTCAGTGTTCTACTCGCCACAATACTGTCGTCGAATCATGATTTTAATTTTGCCGCATACCGTTAATGTATTGACGTAAAGAAAAAGTTACGGCATGCTGTGGATTCCTTACATACTAACGCCAATATCACCGCGATAAAATCTTCTTTATTTCATAAACTTTAATATGATACAACGTTTACAAGCCACTGAGAAAAATCGCATTTTATCACAGGTAAAAGATACGATATTTTTACATGTAAACATATTGGTACAACGATCCAATGAAAAGTCGCATAGGATGTGTTATCAGATCAATCAGATCCAATGTTTTATAATTCGTATCTCGCTGGCGGTTTGTTTATTTCAGTTCGTTTGCCAGACGTTCATTTTGGAGAAAAAGAAGCTTTTTTGAGAGCAAAACCAGACAAAAACTTTCCAGATGGCTGATCCTCATTTCAGACTGTATATTGGTGTTTATGAAATAAACAAACAATACGTGGGTGTTTGGAGATATGGAAATTACCTTCTCGTGTTCAATTTGATCTGTCACTCGTGGCAGATCTAACTGAACACTCGAAGATAAATTCCATATCTCCGTGCGCCCATGTATTATCCTCTATTTATTGGCTTCCCTTTCGAACTGTTTACGAAGTTCTATAGACCAAAGCAAGTCTAGTAACTTAATAAACCCTCCATAAAGATTGTCTTCCACAGTTTTACCAACATTCGTAAACATATTGAAGAAGCTACCGCAAATATCCCTCCTTAAATTATTCAAGACTTTTTTTCGACTCAGAGCAAGCTCCAACATCATGTTGGTCGTAGTCCATACAGAAAACAAATATTAAGCCAAAGCAACCAATAAATAAGGAATATAATGTTATCAGCATATTGGTCAATTTTATACATTTGTTTCAGTCTGTGTCTAAACCTTTGTAAATAATTGGTAGATAACTCATATGCATTTATTCTGGATTGATTGCCAAACTCCACGAATCGCTGTTAACGCAACTATTTTGTTGATCTACAAATTGCTTCTGAGGAAATATAATGAGAATGAGAGCTGCATGAGTTATTCCCTCGCTCACATGGCATCTTTTCTTCGTTGCTATTAAAGTGTGCTTGCTATACTTCTACGAGGTGCAACCTCGCTACAACTACGGCAATACAGTGCCTGTATTTCTTAATTACGATATGACCCGAATACAGTGTCTAAAGAATTTGGAGTCTCCGTTAGATTGCGGTAGATAATAACGCAAGATTCCACTAAAATTATACCGACGAACTCTGTAGTGTCGAAGCGTCACTGAAGTTCACTGCTCAACGCCAATGTGTTTTCATAAGCGGTGTCTTCGTCTTGGTTCAAATCCTGACACGAAAAATGATAATAAAACACATAGTTAAAAATATCAGATCTGGTGAAAAAGCATAACAAGAATATGTATATGTAAATATGTTGGAAGAGAAGACAGAAGGGAAGGAAGGAAAGAAGGAAGGAAGGAAGGAAGGGAAGGGAAGAGAAGGAATGAAGGAAAGAAGGAAGGGAGGGATGAAGGAAGGAAGGAAGGAAGGAAGTAAGGAAGGAAAGAAGGAAGAAAGGAAGAAACGAAGGAAGGAACGAAGGAACGAAGGAACGAACGAAGGACAGGACATGAAAAATACAAACTCTCACCACAAAACGGTCATAATCAAACTGGTGGCGGAGGTTGAGATGATCGTTAAAGTTCTGACTGAACTGATCACTTTTTCCCCAAGGCATAGCCATGCAAATAGGGCAGACCTGACAGGAAAAAAATATCAAATTTAACAAATATAAAAACAGCACTCCAATGGTCAAGTGTGTTATGATTGTTGATGGTGATCACGAAGTCATGGCATGATTTATTTTACTTACTACTTTCGTTGGATCCTGCTTATGCTGCTCGTTAACGTGGCCAATTAACCCCTCTCTGTCAAGATTCTTCTGACGGCAATAAGGACACTGAAATGTGTAGATGTTTGGCTTTACATCCTCTGAGTAAGAATACCTGAATGAGAAGAAAGAATATTAAGACTTTATCCATGTGCAATAGGTCTGGGAGTGTTGTTGGTAGTATGTCTTGACTGATACATGAGAGTGTAAATCATAGTTGGTAAGACAACAGCTCTTGCGGAAATTTGAGCAGTTTGTCTCTAACCTCCAGGCCACAGAATGTCCAGGCGTATTAGCTAGTCACCAAACCTCCCAGTTTCTCATCAGATTTAGAATAATTGGAAAGGCCCTGAATAGACCCCCCGAGCCTTCACCCCATGGCTACGTTCCTGAGTTTCTCGAGAGGTTTTGATCGAAGACAAATCTATTTTAAGCAACATCTGATACTCTTTGTACATGCTGGGTGAGACTCGGAGTCCCAGTTAAAAATGTACAAAATATTGCTTATTTTTAGGTGACCTTTTTCCAGGCACGTTGGCCTGGCCGTTAACAAATAGCATTGCGTGCGAGATTGTTACGCAACAGTTGTCGTAAACAGTCGGAAAAAACGAAGATGACGAAAGCAACTTGAGGTGGCGTCCAAAACGGTCCAAAACAAGGCGACTTAAACTTACTCCCAAAACCACTCTTTCGACCAAAGCAAAATCAGGGCATTGATCCCTCCCAAGTCCCAACCAAACTTTGGTTCACGAAACTGCTTGAACTTATTACCTGCCTGACATAGATGTCCATATGGACTTTGGATTTCCTTTGCAAGTTTTCTCATGACCTCTGTAGTTAGTATAGACGAGCTGTCAGTGAAATACAAACACGAAACTTAAGATTTTGTTGAGACAGAGACGCAACATGGCATGACCAAACTGAACCATATAACGTCATCCGACATTCCCATTTTCGTTTCTTCAATTAGCGCCTACCGGTATAGTCAACAGTATTAACATATTTAACCCACCATCTTTCGTATTCGACATGAACTATTCTATTTCAAAGATTCTTACAAATTTGTTGCATTTACGACAGTTAGTTGACTTTGCTGACATTACGGTCACCATGTCGAAATCCATTTCCTTTTCGCCATCAACAGACATCCGACAAATCGGGCAGGTTGGATTTCTTTTGCTCGACTTCCAGCTATTATTTACGCACTCTTCACAAAATCTAGGAAAACGATAATGCAATTCCTCAGTAATTCTTCTAGGAATGAAAATTTGCTCAAATTCCATGTATTGAAGGGCTTATTCATACTATCAAGTCACAAGATAAAATGTATATTTCGCTGCATAAAAATGGCAATATTCCGTTTTTTTATATACATTTTTTGAGTAATCATGTAGGACATACGAAATTGCAAATTCTAGGAAATCACTTTTTATCTTACAAGAAGGTATGCTTCTAAAGCAAGAAACGCAAAAAAGTTTGAGCCCCTTCGGGAAACGAACCAGTGACTTTCTGACCGCCGGTGAGTGCACGTGTCTTCTATGAACGAAATGAAATCATCAGACAGAAATCTCAGAAAAAATCGCACTCAAAGCTTTGTTCTCTCCGGGTAAGCAAAAGACCACTGACACTTACGAAGGAAAACCCTCAAAGCATTTGTCACTCGTGGCAGATCTAACTGAACACTCAAAGATAAATTCCATATCTCCGTGCGCCCATGTATTATCCTCTATTTATTGACTTCCCTTTCGAACTGTTTACGAAGTTCCATAGACCAAAGCAAGCCTAGTAATAATCCTTCCATAAAGATAGTCTTCCACAGTTTTACCAACATTCGTAAACTTATTGAAGAAGCTACCGCAAATATCCCTCCTTAAATTATTCAAGACCTTTTTTTCGACGAAGGAAAACCCTCAAGGCATTCTGGTAGTTGTAGTAATACGACAGTGGTCATGTGAAGTGATCATTTTTGTCCTTGCTCACCGTCTGCTCCTGCCACCTCCACCGACCGGTCTCGCAAATAAAATGACAACCGATCACCAGTTATTTACTTCCCGATGAAATATTCAAGTATTCCTCAAACAATTCCGGTAAATTCTGTGCCAAATCAGTCAAAAATCTCAAAAATTTCCTGTCCTTAACTCAACATGTGTCTCGGTAACAAAATTTCATTCCGTGTAAAATTTGTGCAAGATCTGGTAGGCTCTCGCGTTGCGACCTTCCCATGACGCATCGCGAGTATCTGCGAAACAGAAAGTGTGGATGAAAGTGTGCTCGAACACAATTTGCCACAGTGGACGTACGTCTAAGTTTAAGACGACTAATATCTGCAGCAGAGATTTGCCTTTCATAAACCTTGTTAGAAGGCTGAGGTCTCATGAGATGTTTAATTTGGGTTTAAAACACAGTAACCGAAATGCACTTTTACTTCCGGCCAACACGCAGGTACAATTTACACTCCAATTTCGCACTAAAATGAAATTCAACCTAAGTCGACGATAGAAGTACAATCAAAAGCTGATGAAATTCGAAAGAAGCGACAAGTAAAGTCGTATGTCAAGGTGGAAAGATAGGATTCATCCAAACGACGAAAATGAAAGTGAAACAAAACCTTCAAAGACGCGAAGTATACGTGCCAGAATTCCTCAAAGAATACTTACGTATGCCCACACGATATCTTCACAGGACAGTCGTAAACATCCTTGCATACTGAACAAGTTATGGAGTCCAAATGATCAGAACTCATCTTGGCGGCCATATTCCCACTTCCTCTCAAGCCTATCTAAGGTTTAATATTTCGCTCTTTTGTAAACTATTTTGATGATGTCACTCTTTTTAATAAACCACAAGGTATTCCCCAGTTCATCACAATAGCATGTTATTAATGAAATATAACGACCAGTCTGATTTTCATGATAGCCAACACCGGACAATCGTGTAGTTTCAGCCGTAAAAAAGTAAAATCTTCCAACGGTATTCCTTCAGTTAATTCACCAAACCAAAGAACCGATTCACATTGACTCTGTACCTCAGATAGGCCAATTCCGTATCTTTCATCGTTTCCGTTTCCGTTTCCTGCGTGTCATTCAAAGTTGAGAAAATGAAAGTGATAATAACTGGTCTAAGTTCCAGGCAGCCCTCCTTAGCTGAAGGACCTTCGAAAGGTCATTGCGAAAGGTAAGCGCGGAAGGACCAATGAGGTCTTATTTACACGAAGGGCCTATCAAATTTTGTAGAAATTTTGCCAGGAATAAATTAGTATTGTTGGAAGCAAGGTTAGAAAACAGTTGGGGCAGAAGCGACAAGCTTTAAAAAAATCAAAGTAGAACTGAATTTTTAAGTGCGTACACAGAACAACTGGATTATTTCCATGGTATTTCAAAAACAACCTCCTTAAGGTAACAGTAAGTTTGCACTGCCTTTAAATTAACCCCTCAATGTAGTGGGTCTCCGAAAATAAAGATCTTGCCGAGGGTAATTTTTAACAAAATTAAAAATATACTTAAAACGAAGTGCTGATACTATAGCAGATAATTTAAGACAGTGAAGAAATGTCATTGAATATCGCTTTTTCTTGCTCGTAACTCTGTTAGAGAAGTTAAGCTCAACAAACGTGGGCAGTTTTCACACGTCTCCAATTTGTCTCTAACCGATAAGGTGTGGGATTTCGTCTCTCGACACGGCGAAAGTTAAGTGGAAATCAAATTTCGAGCAAGGACGTGGTAAAAAATATAAAGCAGTTAATAAATAAGAACGGAGAATCTTCCCATGAACCCATCCAGTTCCAATGTACTTCAACCACCCGAGAATAACGGCCCCTCGAAAGTAGCGGTTCTCCATGGTCGCTTACATCATTTCTGTTCAAGTACTTTTGAAATGTTTAACAGCTCATCGTATCATTCAATGCCAAAGCGCAATTAGTAAAACAGTATTCTCAAACACATTGTAAACGAATTTGAGAAGTCTGACACATTGCACATAAAATTTTTTCTCCAAACTTGACACACGATCGTCTTGCTCGCCAGAAAACATGGCACGAAGTAAAGGAACCTTATCGTGGGGTTGTACTCAGGTTATGTTTGGCAAAATAACATTAATGAAGATCTTTTTTCGGGTATTTTCCTCAACTGCTCTTCCCTTCCATCTTCCTTGCTCCAGAAATTCATGGCCTTCTTTCGCTCGAGATAGCTCCAAAGCATCCCTTCTTTTTTGTCTCGTTCCTCGCCGATTAGTTAATCCTGTTTGGCCTGATACTAAGTAAGGATCTGCGAGGGCAATGTCAGGTAAAACCAATTTATCTTCTGGAAACTTTATAACACTGTGATAAACTTCTGTCCTCCTTTTTAAACTTTTCCCAGAGATATTCAAGGACTGATACTCGTCCTGGTTACTATCAATCCATCGAAATCCATGGAAGTCGTTTGCAAGTACAGTTCTTTTCTTGGCCGAGTGAGGTCTTGTTCCCTTACTCCCTCCGAGACGTCTATGTTTTTTGCTGTCGATACATTCGTTGCTACGCGAAGTCAAAACTCCATTCGTATTGTTAAGAGTACCATCCTCAGTTCTCTGACGAGAACAAAACAGCTCTGAGTCTGCCATGTCAATAGCTTCGACGTTTTTGAGGTTTAAAGTATTTCGCATAAATCGAGGCATTGCCAATGTCGGAAATGTCCCATTTAAACAACGTTGAACAATCGCACTTCTTTACGCAGAGGAAGGCCGACAGGGCTCATTGCATCATCAGCAAGCGTTTGTTTCAACAGCTGCAAAGCTCAAAATTCGTCTCAAATTCAGAATTTTTCGCCATTTTCGTTACATGATTGGATGTTAAATTACGGAATACTGTCCTGCTGACGATTGCCTGGTTAGCAACAAATACTGTGGTTAGGCAGACTTGCCAACGGCGAGATAAAATCAGAATACGAAGATTAATGCGAGATTATTTGAAGAATTTGAAAACGAACTTACAGGCGAGTTGTCTCTTCTTAATCAAAGAGATATGTAAAACAGCGCTACATTAGTAGATAGCTTAGCTTAGAAGCTGAATTTTTAAGGAGTAATTTGGTCGTTACATTATTTATAATATTTAGCAATGACTAATAAATTATGAACCAGGTAAACGATACACAAAGCAAGGCTATTTTTTAAAGATTTTGTTGAACAGTCCAGAAAAACATGGCAGTTGATTGAAGCCCTTGAGAGAACCACAACAGGCTAGTTCTTTAGTTCAAAGATTGATCTATACTTTAACCAATTTAGATTCTAGGGCTTAGACTGTATCCATTTTAATGAAGTTCACTTTCACTCTTAAACCGATTTCAATATCGTCATATTACGTTTGAAACTAAACCTACAGCTGCAACCTAAACAACATTTCAAGTCGTTTTCAGCTGAAGTTCCGCAGAAAACAGCTAGTATAGATCAAAATGATTTTATTTTGCTTCGAGAAAAATAATCAAAACGGTGAAAAATATGAAGACCTGGGTATTTTAAACCGATGTGAATAAATTAAGTAAAGAATTCTCAGACATTAAAGAATATGTTACAAGGCACTTAAAGAACATCCACCTGAGGTATTCCGTCCTTTCGTTCGTTTCATGAATAGAAGCGAACATTTCATTTTTCGCCTATTGCAGCTGGGTAGGATCCATGACGTTAATTCGAGAGTTCACATGAAGGAGAAAGAGAAAAAGAATTTCTGGGAATCTCTTTATGACGTCGTGGCTTCCAGTTCCGAGGCGGGAGTCTCCAGTTCTTCATCGTTGTAGATATTCTCAGCCTGTAGAACACAATGTTTCGGGAAATGACAATTGACTGACTTGTTACAGTGGTTAACAGTCTAAAACAGGTTACCGATTAACTGAAGAGACTCATACGAACAGCATAAATAGTATGTAAAGAAAATAAAGTTAAATTGCTAAATCAGAGAGAAAACACCGATGTTCGATGCAAAATACCTTTCCTAAGTAAAACACTTGATTTCCGTAACGTGATGATTATCTGCCGGAAATATGCGGACACGGACTTTTCTACGTTTCAGTAACATGTCTTTTATACGGGAAGGCTTTCACTCAAAACTTCATTTTTTTTATCCTTTTCTTAGCAGTTTCAGCACGCTTGTAAGCAATAAGTACTTCGTCGAACGAAGGTCAGTATATATATATATATAAAACACAAATGTCCCAATTCCACTCGGCAGCAGAGAAACCATATAGTAAACAAATTAATGCTACCACGACTTGAAGAATTTTCAAAAATATATTATATTTTGGTTACTTAAATTTTCGGCCGTATGAAGCAGCCTTCATCAGAAATATAAGTACATAAAATGAAAGACAAACATTTTATAAACTACTGCAAGGAGTAATTAAAATACAGGAAGTAATTAAAATATAGGAAGTAATTAAATTACAGGAAGTGATTAAAATACAAGAAGTAATTAAAATACAAAAAATTACTGCTGCGAGAAATCATGTGTACTATTCATCCCTCCCACATTGGTTAATAATGTACCTATCCAAAAATTTTCACACTTTCTTAAATTTTCGTTGTTTTGGTCAATTAGAATAAACTTCAAACTAGAAAAATTGCTGTTATGTTTATCAATAAAATGGTTGACAATACCACACGTCCTACGCCTACGCTTTAATATATATATTTTTAAAAATTCTTCAAGTCGTGGTAGCATTAATTTGTTTACTATATATATATATAGATATACAGATATATACCTATGCATATATATACCTATGCACATATATGCACATATACACGTATGCATATGCGCATAACATTCGTCAAATTAAACGGGTTATTTCCAAAGAAAACATGACCGAAGAGTAGCACGTTCGACCAATTGTTCACTCACCATTTGCCAGACCTGCATGATATTGTCCTCAGATACACTACAAACAACCCACGGTTCATTTGGGTTCCATGAAAAGTCGGAAATTTTTGCCGTGTGTCCACCATGAATGAACTGGTTAAGAGAAATTACGAAAAATTAAGAGAAAAAGTCAAACTGAATATTCAAATTGTACATCAAGAACGCGAATATATTTGTATAGCACTGCAGAAAGTTTGGCTTGTTTATCCGAAAAGTCATTGACAACTTGTTACTAACTCGTATCTTAGTATTCAATACACGAATCATTCTCGGAAAACAAGGAAAAACCCTATCAAAGTTATGTCTGACAATGTTCTATGACATATTCGTTATCTCTCGTCTGCGATTTACGACTTGTGGTCCTTACCAATAGTTCTGGAGGTCCATCTTCTGAATCTTCGGGTGACTGCTCTTCACCAATTTTACTTTTCAGATTTTTCGGGGAAAAAATGCAAATTGCCAGTCAAAACAACTTAGGAAACAAGAGAATTGATGTGTGTATATAGTTTACAGATACGTGGTTCTACCTTAAATCCCAAACGTGAAGTCTTCTATCCGTTCCGCTTGAAGCTAGAATGGTTTCATTGTGAGGTGACCATTGCACCTGTAAACAAAAATCAATCTTATTACGAAAAGTAATCTTATTTTATTTAACTGACCTGTTTACTTTCACGATGTGTCGTGGCTCCGCGCTTTGTTTATCACTTTTTTTTTTTAGTCTCTATTTTTTCTTTACCTTGTTTGTCACTTTTTTTGTCTCCTTTTTTTTTAGAGGTTTGATAATGAATTTGTAATAAAGCCAAAATATTACCAGATTTTTAGCCTCACTGCTTGTAATATAACCCTAGTTAGTCTCATATATAATTGATGTAATCCCACTTATTGTCTCACTTTGAAGATGTTGCGTGCTGCAACGAAACGTTAGTCCCTGTTCCTTAATAAATTATTCTTAAAAGTTACCAAATTGTCATGCCTTTATTCCGTGTGATATGCTGGGCACCACACTGTAAACTTCGCTTAAGATTCCTGCCTGGTTCTTCGATTACCACAATAAGTAAGTTACGGTGCAACAACATCAATTAAAATTTCAAGAGACGTTTTAGCCGTATAAAAGTAAAACTTTATAGACAATAGTGTCTATAATACCATAAATGCGCGCGGGATATTTGACAAACAAAAAGAAATTAAAGTTTGCCGTCGGCAGCGATGAACTGCGTGATTGAAAAGCCAAAAAGGGGCAGGAACTGCCGAAACGTAAGAGAAAAGATAATAACGTTTCACCCTGACAAATGGCTTTCGCTCTCACAACTTGCTTAAAGCCCTGGCCGAACGAATGCAACATCATCCAACATTGTTGAATTCAACTTTGTTGGATGGCGCTTGACTGCGTAGCCAAACGAATGTAACATGTGCGGAGCAGACTCGAATTGCGGAGATTAGAGATCTGACTCGAATAATGATCTGGAATTTCAGGCCAAACTACCCGCTGCCCTTGCCTGAGAGATCACTTGCTGCGCGTGCGCGAATGCAACAGTGTTGAAGTGCGTGGCCATACGAGTGCAACTTTGTTGTTCACACATGAGAACAAAAGAAATGTTGAACGAAGTTGCATCAAATGTTTGATGGAAATCAAACTTCCTTCAATATCATACAACATGATGCAACATGGTGGCCAAACGAGTTCAACATGTTGCATTCAACAGAGTTGAACGAAGTTGAATCGCGATGTTGAGCCAGAGCTTTACTGTAATTTAACAAAATTTTGGTAAAACAAAAACGTTTGAATACCATCGTACCTGGAAAATCTCGTCTTTATGAGATTCAAATGAATGAAGCTTCAATTTTAAGTTTCGAAGATCCCACAACGCCACAGTCTAAACAATCCCATAAGCATGATCAGTGAGTGCAAAAAAAAGGTCGCACCGTTTTCCATAACCGTCCCTGTTATTACCAGCCTGACACTCTAGATCCCTGGTACCGCAGTCGTCAATTTAAACACAGAAATGAAAAACCAAATCCAGGAAAGTTACTCCGCCTACCCAAGTCATGAAATGAGCATCAGTCACCAGCGCTCAGTGCTTGGTCTAAAGTGGTCTAGAGTAACCACGACAGTCGAACCTCTATTAAGAGGACACCCACTAGTCTCGGAGAAGTGTTACCCGACAAATAATAATTTTCATAGATCGTCTTTGGAGCTTTTCGGCCTTGCTATTTCAAAAGTTCTGATTATATCAACGAGTTTCAAGAACATCCACTCATATGCATCCCTTGCACTACACACACAATATTGCCATGTCTAACTAAGATAATACGTCGAAAAGAACACTAATACGTTACCTTGTCTGCTGAGCCCGTGGCCAGGATATATTCACTGTACGGATTAAACGACAAGCAGTTGACCTGGTAGAACGATATAACTTAGACAAAATCTCTCACTCTATTGAGCTTATTAATACATGGGCATTACACAATCAAAACAAACCAGCAATTAATGAAACATAAACGTGCTACCAAATAAGAAATCGGTAAGAGTGGTCAAAAACTAAAAAAAAAAGGAGCTCCAAATTTCCTACTACTAAGCACAGCATTAATTTCTAAGAAATACCTCAGCAGTGTGAGCATCAACAGAATGCGTCGGCTTGCTGCTACTGATGGACCGTGTGTCCCATCTGAAAATTAAAATGAAATAAATTATCAACTTCCAAGGATAAGAAGGGTGCCATGGTTGACCTGCTGAAAAATTAATCCACGCTCAGATGTCTCTTACTTGTTACACTAATAATATACATGAAAAATTTCTTGATTCTGCTTGCCAAGGAGCAGTACAATTTTATTGTAACACAGTGCTGAAAAAAAAAGGCAATACAGTAATCTGCACTGAATTAACTTCTCTTGGTAGTGCATTACTTTCTTTTCCAGTGTATTATTAATTGGTAATAGCATGATTTCTCGTGCAATTTGGAAAAATATGCACTCGTTTCAAAAACTCACTTGTGCGTCGGTCTTCCTCCCAAATTGCACTTGAAAGCACGCTATTGCCTACACTAATATACGACGAAGTACTGCATCCATTGCCTAACACACTTTCCCCCAACCTTAATCTATCAACTTGTCCGTTGGATAGGAAGCTGAGAAGCACAGACAGATAAAGAAGCTTTAACAAAAGGAAAACAGTTTTCCTTGGTTTTATTTTAAACGCAGCAAATTCTTTGAGCCACGACCACTTTGGTTGCTAATAGTTACTACACTTACATCATGAGTTTGTGGTCATCAGCAACCGAACCAAACAATGCCTCGTGCAACAAATGCCATGAGACATCCTAAAAAAATAACAACACAGCTTCCTTAGCATCTTTTGCCATCATCAGATAAGTTCTTTGCATGGTATAGAATATGGATGAGATGAAAATAATTTAAGCAGATTAGCCTGTTAGGCAAGCTGCTGCACCAATTTAACAGCCCAGAGCCTTAAGGAGCTAGCTAAAAATTTTGTCAGTGACTTGACTCCACAAAGTATCTAAATTTTTAATTTACACTAACTACCACCTAGGATATCTGCAATGTTATGTGCAGTATTGTAAAGTAAAACTTTTTCCTAATATTTCTGCATTGATTGCATCAGAGATGAAGGAAAAGATTCACCTCCACAACTGCTGTATGGCCTGTAAATATTCTTTGGGCATCTAGTGTTTTTGCTTCCTGAAAAGAAAGAGTTTGAAATCATATAATAATGACAAAATTATTGCTGTAAAAAAATGACTAATTGAAGTTGATAAAATTCAACCCACTCACTTTAGTCACCTCTGATATGTTCCATAAGCAGATTGTCTACATAAATTAAATACGAAAGTTATCTTACACTTGTGCATGTTACTTCACATCGTATGAACTGCAAACTCATGAATAACTAACTCAAACAATTACATGATCATCTGAGGCACTTAACAAATGTCCACTTGCATTGGTATTCCAAGAGAGACCATATCTTAATAAAGAGATATTAAAATGAAATATGGTTAAGTAAGACAAAAAAAAAAAAAGACAAACAAAAAACACAAAACAAAAAACACAAAACAAAAAACAAAACAAAAAAAAAACATACAGAATAACATACAGTATCATCCTAAGGAGCAAAAGTAAGACACAGCTTTGCTGCTATGCAAATAGAAAATCATATTACTGTACATGTGAAAGTTCACCACTTTTTGATGGTTTTGGAACAGATGTGGTAAAACTATGGCTATCCAAGCTCTTCCAGTAACTAGATGTGGCCCTTTAAATGACAAATTGCACTTCAAAGATCACATGTTGTGTGGTTAAAACTGTAGTTGGCACTGGTTGGTATCTCATTGACACCAGCACATAGTTCTGCACTGACAGGTTGCAACCATAACCATTAACTATCCACTAAGTCTCAGGGAACTGCCACCTGACAACCCAATCTGGCATGTTGGCAGTGTGGTCCCTATGGCACTCAGCCATGCTGTGATTTTGTACTACCACTGTCACCAATTTTAAAATGATTACAGTGTATTTAATTTACAGTATAAAAATATAATAATGACTTTCTGCCATGATTCCTGTGGAGACTAAGATGTTCTGATTAAAATTGTCCTGCAAAGAACTGTTGCTGAGCAATATGACTTTAATTTTGTAACAGATAAGAGGAAATACCATAAGAATTCAAGAGTTTCTATTGCCATAGGAGATCTTGGTTAGAAATGAATTATGCAATGTTTTGCAGTCTAGCAAGAACTCTCGTTACTATAATTATTGACTGATCCTTGATTTCAAAACTGATAGAACTGGAACAATTATCATATCCTACCCTTCTTTCTGGTGCCCTTTCAGTCTGAGGTCAGGATTACATCCCCCATTAGGATCTAGAAATGAACAAGCCAAGATGCCAAGTAAGATAACCAAAACACATACTGTACTGGATGGCATTTTAGTTTAGAACACCCAGGGTTATGCCCATTGCCTAATTGGAGTTGGAAGAAACTTCCTGGTAGTCTAGTGCATATGATGTAATCTGATTAGCTGTACTAGTTAATATCTCATAATTGACAGATATGAAGTGCTGGTAAATAGCCCATTAAGATTGAGTTTTTTGTCCAAAAACAACACTGACCAAAAACCTTGTTTTCAATACAGCATTTGAAAAACTAACTGAACTCAATGAGTTTTAAAGCAATTAGATTATCTGCTTACAATTTCAAGTGGTCTCATCTGGTACCACCTCAGAAATCTCAAGCTCATAATGAGTAAATATTTACAAGCATTTTACTTTATATCCAAAAAGCTGATAAAGTAAGTTTCAAAGCAATTTCAAGGCTTCCCTTGATTCTTTCAGAATTATGCTCTTAACATTCTTAAAAAGAAAGAATTAATAATATTGTAGACTTGAAAAGTGTGCATACATTTAAAGTGGTGGATGGTGATCAATGATGGTGAATCCTTACTCTCAAAAATGCTGTTAGAAACTCAAAAGAATTAAAACTAATGATAGGACAAATGAAAGTGCATATTATATCCACTGGTATTAAATGTTCATGAAGTGAAAACTGATTTTAAATGGAACTCATTTATTTGAAAGAACTGTTTAAGGTATTTCAGAATCATCCTCAGGGTATTATGAAAGTGAAGGGTATTATGTGAACTTATCATTTCATAATACCCTGAGGATGATTCTGAAATAGAATTGAAACATTACACATCCATCCTCATGGATAGTGTTAAGTTGTCGTGAGAACATTTCATGCACTTAAATTGGATAAAAACTCGCCTCCAATCCCTGTGGACTCGATAGCTCAACAGGTAGAATGGCAGACTGGTATCCTGAAGGTGTGAGTTCAAATCCCGCTCGAGTCAAAATTTTTCAGTTGACTTCAGTAGTGTAGATTAATTGTGAAGTTATCATTTCATAATACCCTGAGGATGATTCTGACATAGAATTGAAACACTACATGTCCATCCTCATGGATAGCATTAAATTGTCGCAAGAACATTTCGTGCACTTAAATTGGATAAAAACTCACCTCCAATCCCTGTGGACTCGATAGCCCAAGAGGTAGAGCGGCAGACCGGTATCCCAAAGGTGTGAGTTCAAATCCCGCTCGAGTCAACATTTTTCAGTTGACTTCAGTAGTGTAGGTTAATTGTGATGTTTAAGGTATGAAGGTTGGTGTTTACAGTTCTTTGACACCTCCAATCTCCAGGTACAAATAATTGCATGATATATAAAGTGATATAACTTTGATGTCATATTGCATAAGTAGCTGAAAAATCACATAATTATACCATATCTAAAGTATAAGATATTTAATGGAATCACTCAAAACACATGCATATATCCCACAACACAAAAAGGCAAATTTTCCTATGATTTAAATGAGGAAATTATGATGGTTATCATGAACCCAAACCCACCTGGTTTAGAAGGATGCTTAGTGTAATCAAACACCAACACGTCAGACGATGGGGTTTTTGTTGCTATAATACATGGATTTTGTGGCATAAACCTTGCTCTGAAATAAAGAATGAAGTAAAACATTTTGCATATACTTGCACACCAATACAGACATCTGTGTATCCCAATAAAAAGTATTTCAGAACACATAAGGTGGATGTATAACAATCGCTGACCTGTTGACTTCTCCTTCATGATTTATTTTTATCTCAATATCTATTTTTCCACTCACTGAACCAAAACCACCAAATTCTAAGTAAAGAGAAAGCAAACAAACAGTTGAGATGATAATGACTACATACATTTCAAAACAACTTGGTAAGATTGATATTTTATAGTAGTTCCCTTTAAAGAGTTGGTTTGATGAAAAATTTTTATAATTCAGTAATTACAGTACATATGTGTATCTTGTTTGGATTAATTTATACCAAGTTTCAAATAAACTGAGACAAACTCCTATAATTTATAACTGACATCAATACAAGCTGTTAATCTAGTGACATAATAACAACTTGATAGGTTCACCATCTATACATATATGCCAAAGCCATACTTAGTCACCAATTTACTGTTAAAAATTACTGTCTCAGTGGGAGTAACCTTAAGGAGATGCCTCATATTATATTTCTAGAAAATTGTCCTCACCTCCTTTCTCATTGTCATAATTACTTGCATCAAGTTGGGTATCATCATTTGGCAGTTGTACAGTTGCAATTACTAAATGGTTCTGTTCATCTGACCTGAAATAATAAGTAATACAACACTTGTCACATTACGCTTATTCTAAAACTGAAAATAATATTTATATTCTGATTTTGAATAGCAATTATTAAATAAAAAATTATGGTCTGTAAAAATGCAAAATCTTTTCCACTTTCCAGTTTTCAAAGTATACAGAAGCTTAACTCTTTCCTGACCAGGTACATATTCCCTTGTAAAACAAAGTTGTTGGGTGTTATGGTTAGCCCTAACAAATGAGTTAAAACAACTACAAGTTGTAATTCAGGGGCACATCACAAATATTCATGTGAAAGTGATTTTATTTGTAATATGCTGTATCACTCGGTCAATTTTTTGTTTTGAATTGCGAGCCAAATTCTGAGGTACAAGCCAGCAAGCCAGCTTCAGAGATGTAGAAGTGTAGCATTAAGTGTGTAGCAAGTAAGTTAAGTTAAGCAATTTAAATGACAGTGTTTACAACAAACGAATGTGACTGAAAAAGAACAAAACGAAAAGAACTCCTACTGTACTCCTCCACCCTCCTCCTTCAAATTGCTTTGACATAAGAGCAAATTGAGCTACAAGCTCGGTCACAGAACAAATTAAACTTGTATGTCAAGGTACTACAGTATATATATATATATATATATATAGTGTAATCTTGGTTTTTGAAAGTAATTTTTGTCTTTAAAAGTAATGCCACATAAAACACACTTTTGGTGTCATAACCCTGTTGTTTTTCACAGTTGTACTTACGTATGTGTTCCCAATATAAGACGATGGTTTGAGTAGTCTTTGCCTTCAGGTCTATTAAATTAAAAGCAAGTGTTAATAGTTAATTAAGAAGCATGGTCACTCACTAACTTATAAAGGAGTGAGTTAACTTGAAGTGATGCAAGTTTACCTGCAGGATGTGAGTTAACTCACATAGATACAGGTTAGCTCACAAGGGTGCCAGCAAACTTACAAGGATGCAAGTTTGACAACAAATTTATTTTAAAAAATGCTTTAGATGCTTGATTAAGCTAAATTTGAAATTATCCAAGGTTAAATTATGACAGTTTGCATGCCAATCAGAGAATTTAGTGACTAAACGTCCCTTTAACACTAAAGAAAACCATGACAAACATGGTATTATGATATTTCTAATTTTTACATTGTTATGTATTCATACATATTTACTTTTCTATTACTGATTTATTGCATTTGGACAAGTCTACATCCATTGGCTTTTCCAGCATAATATATACAATATTATCAGTGGTGTGTTCCCCTCACATTGAACAGCAGTGTATATAACAATTTCTCGAGGGGGAGCAAGATTTGAAAAATTTCCGACAAGAGTTAGCCTAAATCAGGTTATCTGAACAAATGGCAAATGTATTTTTAGTAGTCATTTAGAGTTGAGAATTAGCAACAGCAGTCTAGCCTCGGCTGTAGTATGTGGACACAGCAGTGCCAACCAACTGGCATTGACTGGCTTCTTTTCAGAATGCAAAATGTTACCAACAATTTTATAGGCTATTTTGATTGCTTGATTTTCCTATGTTTGTACTACTGCATTTGCAATTGACTGTGCACTAATTAACACATTGTTTCAAAATTAAAATGTTGAAGTTTATTGGACGAAACTTTGATGTTGCTATGGGTGGACTTCATGTTGTTAGGCACCTGTCAACATGAACCACAAGGAATGAATTTTCTCATGCTAATTTGCAGGCAGACAGCTGGCATATTTCAAAAGAAAACATTCAGTTTTCTCCATTTGGTTTAGGTTAAAGATGTTTAAATTAGTTTCAAATTTTCATTTACCATAATATTGTATCATTTCTATGATCTACAAATGTCCAATTTTTGACGTTTCTAGTCCTGAAAGTTTTTTGACTTCTCAGCAAACGAAATATAGTAGGGTATCCTTCAAATTTTCTGACAAGTTCTAAATATTCCAACAGAAATGTCCAGTGGGGGGGCAGATGCCCCCCTGCCCCCTATATATACACCACTGATATTGAAGGAAAAACTGCGTTCTAACATCGAGATGCCGGGGGGTTTACCCGATAAAATCAGTGTGTTCTATTCATGGGTTTATCATTCTCCTGATCATAATTGTGCATGTTTTCATTATTTTGTCCAGTGCATATCTCACCTTGGGGGCTTATGCCCTGTAATTAGTCATACTACATCTTATTTTTTTGTTAAAGAACAGCTCTGTGCCAAAAGTGATAAAGTAGGCCATGACTATGTGATTAGCGTACGATGATGAATTACTTTTTGATCAATGATCATCAATTCCTTTAGTTGGTTAAATTTTAAAACTACTTACCTCGTAACATCTGGCAACCACTGCACAGTTAAACTTGGCCATTCCAAAGCATGAGTCATGACAAGATCATACAAAAACGGTGTATTTTTTTTCCAAATTTTATATTCCTCATTGATAATTCTTTCTTCGACTGCATCATCAAATGGCTCTGTACACAGTGCAAAATTAAAACCATTAAATTCAAGATTCACCAAAGACTGTCTCAACAGCAGAAACTCTCTAGAACAACCCATTCGTCGTTCAGTATTTCCTACTAACCATTTTCTTTGGGGTCCGTCATTTCACTGTTTAGTTTCACGGGAAAACCGTAAAATGGAACCACGATAAATGTGCTTTCCCCGCCAACATTTGGACCATATGACCAGTTTGAACCAATCAGAGACGCCAATTTTCCTAACGCTGCTGTACAACGGGACTATAGGCTCCGTTTAACTTACACGAAAAATTGGTTTTTTTAATTTATTAGAAACTTTTTATTTGTCACAGTTCTAAGTACCAATGTAAAAATATTTGAAGTTTCTTTCGTGTAGCATGAATGAGTCGGAAACATTTAATTTTGGACCATGGAAAGTCACTTCTGTCAAAGGAACTATTTTGAAAGCGGATGCTTTGGAAAGGTACTGCAGCGATAAATTTGTGGGATTGATTACAGAGTACCCATTTTCTTTCATTTTAACACGTGTGATTTGATTAGAACCATTGAAAATCCGTTTTATATACTATTTAATCGAAGTTTCGAAAAAAATGGCATTTACTTGATCGATTTCCTGTAGGGAACTCATGTCCCTGGGGATTTCCCCAACTGCTAGATGTGGTTGACCATGATTCATTGGTGGTGACAGCAGTCTGGCGTTCTGGTGGTGCCTCACATTTTATTAAAAATAATTTTTGTATAAATTTCTGGCATGTGTAAAAAGTGCTATACCTAACTCAGACAAAACATGCTATGCCAAATGCATTATTTTTCCAGGTTTACCCATGAACTCAAGTTACCATCTCTTCCAGAAATGGTATTTGGTGATAACTGTCTCAGAATTGAGCACATGGCTGGGTTTGGTATTGAGTTCAATGCATTGGATGCATTGCAGCTGGTTGATAGTGAAAGAGATTTGATGAAAGTTGCTTGTGCAGATGATTGGCAAAGGTCAAGGTATTCAAATGAATCAACAGTAGCTGAAATTCCATTCATGTAGAAATGTGTAGATATAGAAAACCATTTGGTGGCTATACCTGTCACCTAGAATGAAATATTGACAACCATATAAATTGTTTTTGAGCTAAGAAATGGCATGAAAATAATATTTACCATGCCAAATCCACAATCTCAGAATAGATAGCATTACAATACATTATCTTGATGAAATTCTTTATGAAATATCAAATACAATGGATTAAGTTTACCTTATGCTTCACCTCTAAGGTCAGATGGTGAACAGAGTGCTGTGGTAGTTAAGCCCTTTGACTGGACGTTCACTACAGATTACAAAGGCTCATTAACAGGGACTGGGGAGATGAAATTCAAGGTATATAGTTCATTAATTAACCATACATAACAGCATTATAAAATTTGCTGAGAATATTGACAAGAAAATTTGCCAATTCGCAGTACTTACTTTGTGGGAAAGGCTCTTTGCTAAATGCAGTTATTCTTTGTGAAAGGAGTTTGAAGAGAGAAGGGTTCAGTAATCACTTATAATTAAACTGATCATGGATATTGCATAGGACCATCAGGATTACTACAATTAAAAATTCTCTGTTGTAGTTATTTTGGTTTGCATAAAAATTTATACCAAAGTTAACCCATTTATGGGTGAGAGCATACTTTATCCTTTTACGCTGGCTAACGACAGACAATTTTACTCATCAAGGAAATGAGCTCTGCCCCTTAATGATTTAATGATCAAAAATGGCTGACCAGTGATGTTTACATTCTTATTAGGTTGTTGAAACAGATGAACGAATTGATATAGAATTGTTAAAAAAGAAAGAAAAGATATACTTTTTTCAAGATGTAATATTATTTGAAGATGAACTGGCTGACAATGGATGTGCTTTGCTGAATGTAAAAATGGTAATAATTATTTAGAACAAGGCATTACAATGATGATCTCTAATCTTATCAATAAACCATCTGTTTCCTTTATTTTCTTTATATTTCATTAATCCATCCATTTGTCTCTCCTGTCTGCCTGTCTGTCTGCCTGTCTGTCTGTCTGTCTGTCTCTGTCAGTTCACCCATATGTCAGTTTTTACATTTATTCATCTATCTGTCCATTCACTGTTGTGTTCATTCTGTCCATTTATTCTTCCCATCCATCCATCCATCCCATCCACCCATCCCATCTGTCTTTCTGTCTGTCTGCCTGTCTGTCTTTCCATTCATTCATCCATCCATTACCTACCCACCCATCCACCCACCTATCCACCTATCCGTACATGATTTCATCTGCCTGCTACTTCCATCTGAATTTCTACCTTTCAGTTTGTTCACCCATTTGTCTCTGCATCTCTTCTTTTTAGCCATTCTGTTTATTTGTCAATTCAACATTTATTCATCTGCTTACTAAATTTATTTGCTCATGTGCTCACTTAGTCAATGATTCTCTAAACGGTTGCTCATTTGTTCGTTTACTCGTGTCTTTTGTTCTTTTACTCGTGTCTTTTGTTCTTTTTTTTTATTATTCTCGTGCTTTCCACTTCCCCTTCCTTTCTTTGCAGAGGGTGATGCAAGGAAGTTTCTTTATATTGTCGAGATTTTACCTTCGGGTAGACGGTGTCTTAGTAAGGATAAATGACACAAGGATTCATTATCAGGTATACTTCAAAATTAATTTGATAACCCACACCCTGAAAATTTAACAATGCAAAACCGTCCACAACTCTCTGAAGCATTAAATAGAATGCAATCTCAAAGGATTATGTCATATCACATTTTCCCTCGTAGTCCATGGAGAAAGAAAGCCTTTGGCTTCATATTGTTTTTGCTGGGGATTTTTCGTGGCGAAATCATGTCATTGATGCGACTATCACAGTGTAGTATAATCACACAGGTGATTATCGAAAAATTCGCGAGGTGATTGATTCGAAAGTTACATCATAAAAAGTAGTTTGAGCTCGGGTCAATAGTTTCGGGTCTAAAATTAAATAGTTTGAACGTCCTGGTCAAAGTAGATCGTCCAGATTATTTTAGTTGTGAGAAAGTCTTTTGGTGACTGAAGTTTCAACGGCCTCGGTGGTCATCTTCGCGGAGCCGAACTATGGTGATGACCGCCGCTGAGGCCGTTGAAACGTCAGTCACCATTAGTATTTCTCAAGAGTATACTAACCTGGACAATCTATACCTTTACCAACACGTACACAATAGTATACTTTGTACCAAATATTTTAGGCAGGCCTGAATTATTTTCTGAGAGAGTATTCATCAAGGGAAAGCAGAATGTCAGAACTCAAGGTTAGTTTTTTCAAAAGTTGAGTAGTGGCTAGCTGAAGAGAGAAATAAGGTACATTTTGAAGACGTACCAGTTGCTCTAAATTCTGTAAAGTTCTGTGTAACTGTTCGGTGTCAACCTTGATATGCGATGTCTTTCCCGTACGCAGGTAACTCTGAAACTGCTCTTATTTAGAATCCTTTTGATGATCCAGCAACAATATGTGAACAACTTGAGCTGAAGTTCCAGCTGAGCGAGAAATTACTTTTCCCTGAATCTGTTTTCGTAGAAGAAGCACCAGAATTACCTACGAACGACACAGCAACAACATAACAAGTCGATAAAACGTGAATTCTGATAGAAACAGAAGGTACTTCAAAAACAGAGTAAGAAATGATTCGCAAGCAAAAACTTTTTACATCGTTTCAAACGAGCGTTAAGAACGTTATCAGCATGAAGGTTAACCTCGTCAAAACACTGTGGCGGAGATAAAGCATTTAATCTCGCGGACTGGTCCTGATTTAGTTTCTCTGGCTCCTGTAGTTCAAAAACTCGAAGATGCCCGTCACGGCACTTCTAAAATATTCAGCGATGCGTTTCGGATAAACTTACAGAAGAAAATTGGCTAAAATTTCACCTGGGATATCCTTTCCACAACCTAAATAAGGAATGAATTTAAACAAGGTTTACTGTAGGCTGATTTCGAGGGCTTACTAACACCTTTTTTGCCTTATTACATGACTTTACTCAGTTACTTTTATACAAAGAAATAAGTATTAAGTGTGAATCTAATGAGACAGGTGAAGATTTAGCTTTTGGTAAAAAAAAGCGTGATTTTCTTAATGTTTTATTGGGTAAAAGGGTTCTTCTCACCAATGGGCTTAAGCAATTGCCCCAGTCAATTTTCCCCTGATTCCCCTTTGCGTGAGCTTATTTACGTGACTTTTTTGGAGCGATTTTTAAATCAGAATCAGTTCAAAATCTCGTAAGAAATAACGTAATCTGTTTGATAAAAATGGTGGTGAATGAGAACCCGGACGATTGGACATTTGGCAATGAGCATGGGCTGTCATTAGCTAATGGTTACGTGAAATACGCCCGTTCACCATTGTCAACACATGCTGGTGAACCAGCACCAGTGTTTTCAAGTTTTTCTAAAGCACGAATTGGATCTAGCGATTTCGAAATCTCACTCGGTCTCATTGCTGTCTATTTGACCTATCAAAGCACATCGTTTTCATAGGCATGAGAAGCCTTTAACTGTTTCAATAGCATCTCTTCGTAAGTTGATAATGTGACATTCGATTTAGTTACTAAGGCAAAGCCAAACTTTTCAACCGTCTTCTACACGCACTCCTCATTGCTGATGCAGTCTCTGACAGCTGTAGCGTGACTGTCGGAATAATTGCCGTTGAAAAGCATCTCCTACTGATCTTTATAATCTACATAATTGATTAAAAATTTATCCCTGAAGACATTATAGTTAACAGGGTTATTTTATCTTGCTCAGGTCTATTCCACGAAGACGCGACATTATGCATGCTCGAGTACATTGGTAATGTAATAAAAAATATGGAGCAGGTCCGTTTCTACCAATAACTAAATAACACACTATGGATACGTTTTAGGGTATGCCTGCGCTATCCACCCTGCGAACCACCGAACTTAAATTATATCCGGGAAATGGGGGAGATATCCACCAGATCGTGTTATTAAATAGTGTTTTCAAGTCTGGTCGAGTGGACATTTCAATAAAGAATAAAAAAACTTTTTTACCATTTTTAGTACGTAAGAAAGATTCAATGTTTTTCACTTCTTTGAAGAGTTCGTATGAATCTAATAATTCTCATGAAATAACGGTTTTGTTAGGGTTTTGTTTTTTGTTTTTTTTTCTTTCCTGAACTTCGTAACGTTTTAGATTGTTTCATTGATGTCGTTCCACCTTTACTCTTTTCAAAGTTCTAAAAACATGTACGCATCTTTTGATCATGACAACCTCTTATAAATGAATTAAAATCGAATATAATTACCTTAAGTAAACTCGGCATGACGTGTTTTTTCCCCCATCTGGCAAAACATTGGAAATAATTATTCATCACACTTTACGCTAAAAGCGTAGAATAGTCCCGAAAAGGTTAACGCACATTCCGACATTACGTTCCCCAGCGCAATTTGTGACGCATTTTGCTCAAAGAAAGAATAATTGTAGAAAATTGAAACGATTTTAAGGTGTGTGTGTCGTTTCTCGGCGCCACGCATTCTATTTATCCGAGGAGTTTTTCTGACTACGTTACGTATCCTAGGTAATGTTGCTCAAGAGATGTTCTTTGTCTGACATTTGAATACACAAGTATTGTCCGACGCTGGCGGGGCTAAGCTGCAAGTTGTTGACTTCGTTCAAAGGCAATGTGAAATTGATATTTAAAGCCACAGAGTGACATCTCACGAATTCTGACGACACAGCAGTTCAGGCTGAACCAGACTGTGTGTGTTCTGAACTACAGAAGAACTTCATGTGTTGTACAGCAAATGTATACTTGCTGGTAGCAGGTATCTCACACTCTTCTTGAATTACATCACGGCTTGTTCCGAATGGTACCTGCTAGTATTTACTCCATAAAAATACCACGAAATATCTTCCGTCATCGGGTCATCTTTTGGCGCGGTCTCCTCGCGTACTGCAAAGTTCTACAGTAGCCTCACAGCTGTTCTTTCGCGAGAGTCTTCTCGAACTAACCGCCTGAAAGTCGCTTGAAAGTACTGGCAGTTTGTTCGCAACAGACGTGAAATACCAGGGAAGGCGCAGGTTTGGTACCCCAAGGCGTGCACCGGAAAGAACGGCTCTTGACTAGACGAATCAGAGAAGTGCGTTCTGTTTTTTTTTTTTGAAACTAGTTCATGCGGAAAGGAGTTCATGACTAGAAGGTTAGCAATTATTCAAACTTCTTAAACTTTCAGCTCAGCAGTTGCAGTGAATGTGAGCAGTGTATCACAAATTTTGTAATTGTCACCATTCGGTTCCAGGTCGTATATTTTAAGCTGTATTTTGCAAGATCCTATGTTTTGGATACCATTTTCATTCTTTGTTGTTTTGTGTCGCTTTGGACTCTGGCTGGTCGAGAGTGATCAGTATGCACATTCTCCCTAATGTTTTACAAGTTCAATTTCAATAATTCTTTGTATGACCACGTGTGGTTGATATCATTTCATCGTCTTAAGGAAAAGTGAATAAGATTTGAGAGTCGGCGCGTTGCTTGAGACATTGCCGTGGGTAGAACCCTTGCTTACGCTATAATGGTTGCTCTTCTTTGTATGATGTGCAATTAATCGCTCCTGCTTTTGACTTCCGTTTGAATGCACAGCTGCTGGCGGCGTACCCCCCGGCTATCCCATCCTTCCGTTCCGAAGCTAATGTCATCGGGCTTGGTATTATTATCAAAATGAACGTTCAGACGATTCCCATTCTACGATCCCTCACTCCTTGAACTTCGATGAACCAAGCTACCGTAAGCGTGACTTACTGACGAATAAGTGTGAAGTGCAGAAAAAGATGTCTGAATGAGGTTTCTAAACGCGGAAGGGGAAGAAGCAAAATTTTTGCTTTCTGTCTGCAGATGACATGTCCCGTTCTACATAAAACGAGCGAATGCGGTGGTGACGTTACCAGCTCCCTCCCGTGGGTGGTTTTCCGTAGAGAGTGCCGAGCAACTGGCCAGCGTGTATTATATGAGGAGCTGATTACTTCTGTGTTACTATCGATGAGCTTGATTCATATTGATATTCGATTTCTTTCTCGGACCTCGACATTTATATTTGCTACATCTAGCTTGCTTAAATCCGGCGAAGCTATACAAAAGTTATTTTCTCTTAAGCCAATTCCTTCTGGTTCTTTTTTTCTGGTCTGCCTAGCTGTTAAGTACACTACAATGAACACGTTACATTTGCCAAGATGGTGTAATGTTCAACAGTTATCAGAAAAGGACATCGGAGTTGTCGCTGTCTCAAATATTCCAGCTGGAACCAGATTTGGTCCTTGTCATGGCATTCCAAACGTCCTCGACAAAGCACGAGAGCAAAGAAAAGTGTCATATTTAATCGAGGTATACTACTTTAAATATTTTTTTCATACAGTAAATGACCGAACCAAGGGATGGCACATTAAAAAGGAAATTATAGTACTCATACTAGATTCCATGAAGATAACAAGGCTTGATGGACTAAATTCTCGGAAATTTCGAAAGTTTCACTGGGTAGTTCGTGGAGCACACTGTGTATTCAAGGCGAAAATAGTTATTCAAAGTTGTCGTTTCAATAGCCACTCTCCACTGTGAAGGTTTTCAGACGAGTTGCTTGAAGCATTTGGATGTTTGCGAGAGGGCCGCCGCGTTCACTCGTGACTCATCCCAGGGTTGACCTGATCGGAAAAACCACTATATGCTTTTGCTTACAAGGTTGACACGTCTGTTTCGCTCCACTATCCACATTTGCAGCTTCTCTCGTTTTATTTTGACCCTCATTACTTGGATGAACAGATTCCCGTTAGCCGTCTGCCGTTATAAACTGACTTCATTTAGACCCGATAATCTCCTCTTTGATTTAATGCTCTTCACCTTAGCGTTATAGAAGATTTGAATCTGCAAAATAATACGCTGGATTTTTCTTAGCAAAGTTCTTAAGGACCATCTCACGAAACTGGTTTCGAAAAACTGTACTGTGTTATCTAGAGAACCCGACAAATGTTTTAGTATACCTGATTTGTCATGATTACATCAATCGAAAGGTACAGTATTTGTGAGTTTCGTGCAGAAAAAAAAATTACCTACCTTTCATCTTGCATAATGTTCAAGTGATAATTCTGACCGAGTTTTCTGGACGTATGAAGTAAATCATTCAAAAGGAAAAGAAAGAAAGGGGAAATGGTATTAGGCAAAAGCAAGAAAAATCGTGCAGACGTAGTAATTTCACGTTAGCCATTTGACGTAAACGCGACTTTCAATAACGTCCATCCACACACGACTGACGGATACGATTGTCCACCTTACCGCCTGCAATTAACCTGCAAGAGCCCAATTCCTGCTTACCATTCGCTGACGAATGTTCCAACCTCTTCTGAAGACTCTGGCGCCTGAATCACATACATCAGGAGCCACGACGAATAATAGTATCATCAGACCTGACGATGACTTTGAAATAGAGTTGAAGTATAACCTGAATCGTTTCCTTGTCTTGTTCATAAATTCATACCTTCGGTTTACAAGATGCTACTTTTCGGAGTAGTTTTCTTCTTATGCTTCTTGAAATTGCTGGGAAAGGTTTTCAGGAGCAACAATTGGATGACTTTTCTTGGGGGCTTATCTTTAATCTGACCAGTGTAAACGACCAGGCAAGACAAAGCCAACTAGTGAATTTTTAGACTGAAACTTTGTACTCTTCGGTGTGGACTTAACGTTGAGAAATTTCGCTGAGACTGCGTCGTCTGAAATTAAAAATTCAAAAAGTACTCCGGGAAAGATACTTCGGATCTACCCTAAAAAAGTTTTTGTGCGTATAGTTTAACAATCTTCACCCATTCATAATGGTTTAGTCCGATTCTGCAAGAGCCCAGTTTTAAAATGGGAGACTAGTCCAAGTGACTTATGAGAGACTTGGTATAGAATCAAAATTTTAAGTCCAGTTTGCTTTAAAATTGATCCCAAATTTAACCCACGCTGGTCGCTTATCTTTTGAGCAACTATCAGTATAACTTATCAGCCATTATGTTGAGATGTGACTATAGTTCTATAAGTTTAACTCAATCTGGCCGTTAGAAGTTCCTGTATATTTCTGCCAGTTGTAAGACAATCCTTTCCTATGTATCATTTTACTAGTGGAGTATTTTTTATATGGCTTACAGGTCGATATTGTTACGTTTGATTGCATTACAACTTCGTAGACATATGGCCGCATATTTTAACATCCTTGTTGCTCACCCCAACCATTTCGCGCGCGTAAAGAAATTTCGATTCAAGAAACTCACTTTCGAAACGCCACAGAATAAATGAAAATGTTGGACGTTGTTAACAAAAATCTTTGGAACATTTCTTGGTTTTTATAATCGAGAATTGACTACGACAAAAGTTTTAACCACCTGTAGTTCTCAAGCGTTACCTGTCTTTCGCGGTCTGTAATAGCGTGTGGCCCCTTAATGTTAACACATCCATTTCGTTCCTTGTTTTCACTCGGAACTGGTAGCACTAGCGACACGTTTACTGTCAACTTACCGTCAACGAGTCCTAAACCCTTCGGTAACGGCGTCATTCATGTATACCGAAGAAATCATGGAGAGTGGATTTGTTTCTCATATAAATCGCTATACACAAACGTTGGAGATCGGAAGAGGAACCGATGGCATGCGTCTTCTCTTAACCCGAACTTGCGACCAACACCAGTTGCGACTGTTGATACCTGTAGTAAAAATCCTTCAGAGCTTCTAGCTCGGTTCTTGTTGTGGATCTTTGGAGCTTGATGAACTGTCTCTACAACGTTCCTGTTACTTTAGGGTAAGGGCTTAGGCTGGCGTAACGTCTATCCTCTAGGGCGTTGGTGAAAGCTCCCAGTAGGGGACAGTTTTGGTTACAAGTTAGAGAGAGTGTAACGTCGCTCCAGTTCGATGGGCGGGTTCTATAGCTTCCCTGTCTTCTACGATTTAAGGAGAATTTTTAGTGGATACGCGGTAGGAACCATCTTTCAGGATTGTTTTTTTTATGGCGTTGAGTATGAGCATTGTCTTTAGCGGTGGTCAAGAATTGCGCAGTCAACGGACGAAGTTAAGCTATTCTTTTAGTTTGCTATCCGACACCAGGTCGGATAGCAAACTAAACTTGGAGTATTTATGTAAACGTTTTTGTAAATTTACTCAACAGCTTGTACGACTGACAAAATAAGGTTAGGCATGCTTCTTAAATTTTTACCAATGCTTCTGTTCGCTTGATCAATACTTTTTTCCGTCTCACTTGAGAGAAAAAAAAGTATTTTAGCGGGTTAGTTAAATAAGGCTAAAACCGTTGCGCCGTTATTCTCTAAAGCTTTTAGTGTACCTGTTTTTGAATTCATTTAAATAATGCCTTTGAAATACGATAGCTAAGTCCTTGGCCTTTTCTTCATAACAACGTCATCAATGAATGGCTCGTTAGTTAAAGGGTTTTTTTTTTGCGAAGTTCTTCAGAAAGGGATCCAACCATGGGCGTAGTGACACCTTGTTTCTAGGAGGCATTACAAGCGGATTTTCCCACAATTTTTTTTCGACTGAAAAAATTAACGCCGTCAAAAAGGGTTGTTTTAAAAATGACGTGCATTCAAGCTACGTCCAGGACAGAAACCAAGGAAAATTACCATTGGCATCATTTGTTGCTAACGTAATCGAAACGTGAAAATTGCCGACGGTGAAAAAACTCCCGCTTTGTTTTTCATCCTAAACATTCTCTCGTTCTCGGCAGCCAATCTTTTACCTGATACATGCTTGTTGGTTTCCGACTTTCAAAAACCCTGACAACGGTGAAATATAAGACATTTTTTGGTGTTAATGCAGTATGGTTCTCAACCTCCTGACTACTGGCCTAAAGGAAGCGAGTTATCGGGGGATTTGCGATGGCGTGTGTGTGGAGGGATGTGTGTGTGTGTGAGTGTGTGTGCCTTCCATTCCTACTCCTCGTCGTACAGTTGGCGTGTGTGCGTGTGGATATGTGTGTGCGTGGATAAGTGTGTATGGCTTCCATTCCTACTAAATGCCGTACAGTTACAGGTGAAGTTACTCGTAAAAATTTTTACGATTTTCTGCGCAATAAAATTTCGTTAAAAATAGTTCACAAACGGCACGTTATACATTTAAGTTTTTCACCCTCAATGCATTCGTCCCTCACCAAGTCAACACAATTTTCAATTCCTCTTCGCCCTAGGTCAGCTGCAAGAATGGTCGTTTGCAGTGCACAGGCTCGGAGTATACGCGCTGGGTTCGTTTTTTGAACTTTGCGCGCGACCACAGGGAGAAAAACGTGGAAGTATTCAGAGAAAATAACGCATTTTACTATAATGTGGTAAAGGATATTCTGAAAGGTGAAGAGCTACTAATATGGTTTAATGACAAGCTGAGCAAGGAACTCGGGGTAAAAAACGAGGTGGAGAAACTTGAAAAAGGTGAGAAACCATACTAGAGATTTCATGGAAGAGTTTTGTTTGGTGCAGTCCCTTGCCAAAATTTCACATGCAATTTCACATGTGAAATTAATAGTTCACATACCATTTGTTTCAACTCCGTATGTGAAATGGAAATTGCATACGTTATGAATGTTCCATTTCGTATGGGAAACACTTGCTCCGTATACCAAGATTTCACATGTGAAATTTTACACCAGTTCATTTCATAAGTGATTTTATATATTCCATATGTGAAAATGTTCCAATTCCATGATTTCACATGTGAAATAACATGTTGCTTTTTGGTGAATTTGTTCGAATTTTACTTAACGGCTTTCTCGATGGACGGTGCTTACAAAACTCTTTGCTTGTAGGGACATATGTGATCCTTTTTTCAGATAATACACGACGGTACAACCTGTCAGCTCTTTGATATGTTTTCACACTGTCCATGCAAAAACTACGAGAAGATATGACATCTAGATACGCCCAGTTATAACGCCAACTGGTTAAAAAGTTAACTATCCATGGACACTGAGATAGCCATTAACGTACAATTCCTAACACAGAAGTAAGCAAAGCTTCACCTATTGACATTAACAAAGAATGCCATAGTCATCTAAAACACCCAAAGATAACAAAAACACATGTAAGCCCTTCTGTCGATGCCAGTAAAACTGCGTGGACAAATCTTAAAATTTGTGAAGAGGGTTTTGTTAGGCATAGGGCACCAACGAGCTGCCGTCGTTCAATCAGTTGGGGTAAACGAATATTGCTTGGGCAAACTATAGCGATATCTTTTTATCCAAGACATCACATGCAGGGAAAATGAAATGTTTGTTTTGTCGAAACAGAATTATGATTGATGCACTCATCTTTGAACTACAAGGAATTACCACCTCAAGTTATGCTTTGATTCAAGACACGGACCATATGAGAATGCTCAGGTTACTTTTGTTAGTATTCTGTAGTAAGCTGAACGTGGCACTTTTTTAATAGCTCATTTCACGGCCTAAAACAATTCCAATGAGCATGAAACGTCGCCCATTATTCTGCTTAGAATATGTCTTTGCTTTTCGGGTTTGGTTAAATAATCTAAGTTCTGCAAAGTGTTTCTCGTTGTACTTTTAATGCGATGTTCTATATTGTCAGTCTGTCAGAGCATTTAATTCCTCAGTCCCTCGGACGTCAGTTGAGTCAAAAAAGCAAAGGCCAGTTGTTCCCTGCTGCTTCTGACACATTGTTTTATTTATCCTTTGACTGAAACACTTTGTCACTCCATAAGCCAGCTTAGCACGTAAACTTGCTAATATCCGATTACCTTTCACAGACTTCCTTTAAGCAGTTCATGGCAGACTCTCCTTTTCTGCCTCGGCGTTTGTTTATATTATGCATAAGGAAACACAGGTCTTGCACGTATTCCTTCGTCTGTATTTGAGCTCCAGGAAATCTGGGCGTCAGAATATGCATGTATTTTCCCGTGTTCTGAAGGAATGTGCACGTGTCCTTTGCTCATCTACATGCACTCCAGTATTTTTCTTCTCACAAATGTGGCGTTACCGTGGACTCACTTTAACGAGAGAATTTGTTTGAGGGGATACCACACTTAAAAAATTTTCTAATGAATCCAGTGACGCTATGCACTTTTATTTCTAATTTCTATCGTGGAGAGGTATTCTTGTGTCTAGTTTCTTCGAAACATCTTTCAATTGTTTGGCGAATTATCGTTACTTCTCAAATTTGCAGTAGCTAAAAAGACTAGTCTGATAATTTGCACAAAACCTTACAAAGCTTCAATGGAATCAGGATGTCTCTAATCATACTGTTTCAGCTATAACACGTGTGGTTATTTGTTCAGTGTCGAGACTGCTTAGCATTTTCAAGTTTACTTGAAATGTGACGTTCATGTGAGCTCCATTTACCATACATGTGCTAACTCATATACACTTTGTTATACGGCTGTGACAGCGACAGGTCGGAATACGGAAATCTTACAATTTGAATGGTTCATAAGCGGTTGAAAATATCCCATATTGCTAGCTCAGGAAAAGAAATTTAAAAAAGGCTTGCTTAAGTTGAATAAAAATTAAATTTTTTAACAATATGTGAAAAATGTATTACTTATAATCATCAGTCCGATATTTCACTAGTACGGACCGAACAAACGAGGTGAACAAGTCGTAATTATCGCGATACTGAAGACAAAACTTAAGTTTTCCCTACCGATCGACACTTCAAACGAAAATCGGGTAGCACCATACCATTTAGAACCATTTCCAAAGATGAGCCGACTTTATTCATATGAGGGAAAAACAACTCTGAAAGGTAGCATCTTGTAAGCCCAAGAAATGAGTTAATGAACAAGACGAGAAAACGATTCAGGTTGTATTCTGATGACTAGAGATATAACCTGAATCGTGTTCTCGTCTTGTTCATAACCTCATATCTTGGGTTTACAAGATGCTACTTTTTGTAGTTGTTTTCTCTTGAACTTCTTGAATTTGTCAGCTGGGATTTATGATTAGGATATTTGGCCGACCTTATGCGAATTCATAAAATATGTATTATACACGAGGGCGCTTAACTCCTTGCAATATGAAAATTCGTTTCATGGATTGACTTCACGGGCAGAAAACGCAATCGCAACATGAAAATCAAAGCCCAGCTCATAATCTTAAGACAATGGCAAGACGTCTTGTAATGATGCGGCTTTACTAGCTTATTAAGTGTGAATTTTATGACTTGTGCTTACAACTGCCACAGAAAACAGTGTCGAAATATTTCGTGCATCTATCATAGTAATCTTTGAAGCTCTATAACTATTTCCTGTCATGACGCATGGATAGTGTCACGGTAGCTCTACATATAGGTATGGCAAACGATAATATTGTAAAACGACAAAGCAACTGCTTTGGTAAAGTTGTCTCAATTTTGACACCGGGAAGTGCGTGTCCTTTGCTACCCTGTAGCGTTAGATAAACATGATTAACAAGCATCTAATTTCTGGCCCACGGGATTTTCATTTGAGAGATTTTATAGAACAAATGAAGATATGGTCAAAAAAAGAGGAATTAGATAGAAGTACCAGAGAGAAGGCTAAAGCTTTTTGACGGAATGAGGTACCACCAAAGTACTTCCACATGAGAAAGGGCTTTTGTCAAGTCTCGTTTTTTCTCCTCCTGATATATCCATTCACTTTCAGACGATTCTTTCCTAGGCTACTTTACATATATATATACATATATATATATATATATATATATATATATATGTATATATATATATATGTGTATATATATATATATATATATGTATATATATATATATATATACATGTATATACAACTTTTAGCTATCACTTTAAACAAAGGCTTTGCGACAAACTTTCGACCTTATCTCTGAAGTTCATTTGATGGAAATAAGACCAGTGAACGGAAGGTACACGGCTTTAGATGCTTGCAGGCTTGGAACCTACCATTTTCCTTGCTAAGACGTTGTTTTCCCTAAAATTCAGGGACCATCTTTGGGAGATAATTCTTTTTACGTCCTTTTGAGTTCGAACGACATAAGCCCTTTGTCGGTCATTTTCGCTTTGCTCAAATGTTTAATAAGGATTACAGATATGCGTTCTTGTGTTGCCATCTGTCGGTGTTGTTCGTAGAAACAAAAGTCGCGGGCAAGGTTTCGTCAACGCCGGCCAAGTGCGAGTGCTTCCCCCTCTTCTCGTATGAAACTAATGCGTTCGAAATTTTTATTTCAAGTTTGAACGTACAAGAATAGGTTGATGTGGCCAGATTTTACTCGTGTTGAACAAAAAAAGGGTAAATTAATTTATGACATCGAAAGCTGTCTTGCTCGCGGCGATAAAAAAAAATTAAAAACCTTATAATCTGGATCATTCCTGATTTTAGTTCATTGGTTTATTTAAGCTATTCCATTTAATGTTTGAAATTTTTGCAAATGGAAATTCCTTGATAAGGATTAACCTTACTAACACCAATAAATATTTTTCAAGTCAATACATCCCAAGCGTTAAGTATTTATAAAACAAATATAAAAGATGTGGAACGAGTCACTAAACTAAAGGTTTGCCACAAGATTTTATAGTTATTGCATGAACTAACCCATTTATGTCAACTTGGCGTGTGAACCTTCATCAATTCGTAAGCATTCAGTTCTGGTAAACTTAAACGATGTTTGGACGAGCTGGTCTGGCTCATAAAGAACACTGTAAAATACATATGAAGACTTAATTTGAGAAGCAGGATTGGTTTATTTTGGTATTAACAGAAGAACACAGTTGTATCACCTATTACGGTCCTTCTTAGCACGACTCGAGCTGGTGGTCGGGTCAAGCCAACTCGTTTAACATATTAATTTAATCAGCCTCTTAGCACAAGGATCTGTGACAGAATGTGATGACTTGGAGTAATGCGATTGTTTTTTTTTTTTTTTTTTTTATTTTTAAACTCCGTTGTTTATTCGTTTAACTGTTTAAATTTCCTAAATGCCATCGAAGTTTGTTAAACAACGGGCCCACGACAGCTGTTCACTGTTGGAATTTCTCTGTAGAGTAGTTAAAGAGGTTAAAGGAAGGTAACCTCGTGGCTTTTATTTTATAAACCACGCGCGTTTGTCCTGGCCTTTTGTGTTCGTTTAATTGACAACTCTTCACCAAACAATTCGTCAATTCGTAAATCATTTACCTCTCAAAGTACTATCACACCTGTTACATTCAATTTATCTGGAGAAACCCCTCTGCCTGAATGCCCCTGGAAGCCTCCTTAAAACTTTGTAACAAAGCTCTAATGTTTCGTGTATCAATAAACGACGTCTTTTCCAGCCTTTTCTCTCCTGCCGTGCAACAACAATCAGAGAGTTCACCAGAACTGTTGATTTTTATTTTCTGTTTCCTCGAGTAATCACAGACTCGGTACTAAATTGGTACCTTACGAAGTGTTTGCACGAGAGGTACATGCCCAACGGCCAGGAAAACACTCACAAAAGATAAACATAGCCATTTAGTTCAAGGCATGCGGGGAAAAGAGGTTTAGCCTTCACACGTGCGGCTGGAGTATAAACGGTTCAAAGTAAACTTTTCTATTATATTGCCTTAACCACATGTGGTATAAATAAAAAATGATTTAACTCAAGACGTGTTGTGATTCTATTTTGATGCGTCGACCTATGAGAACAAAGCGTGGCTTTGAAGTAAGCAAAGCACGTGTAACCTCGCGGCTCGATAACACAATTGAGCTGGGCTCGCGATTGGTCAGCTTGAGATGCCTGCACGTTTCATTAACTTCTGACAATCCACCTGTTCTTCTGTTCTTTGCAGGTAAGGTGGTTTACCGTTGTCACCACTGCTCACAACTGTTTAACTATCCATATTCTTTCCAACTTCATGTCTCATTCAAATGCGGCTACGAAGATAATACCCGCATAAAAGGGTTTCTCCACGCCGGACGAGCGCACTTCACAACAAGTCAAGCAGCAAGTATCACCAGCAAAACGATACTACCTGAACGAAACAAGCAAAATTTCAGGTCCAAGATGACGATGTATTTAACGCCTGGATTAGATCCTTCTAGTCTACCAGTCAAAAGCGAAGCGGATAATCTTCCGGAGCTTCGAGATCCGCACGTCGCTCGGCATGTGGAGAATCCTGATGTTTTTAATGTTTCTGAGGTTGATAGTCCAAATGCTTCCACATCGTTGACGAACTTGGATAAAGTAGGAACCAATGGTGGCTTTAACGGCTTCGGCAACGGTCTTAACTCCCTGAGTCCCGTCAACGGACTCATTAATGGCTTCAACAATTTACCCATGAACCACTTTCCATTCCTGCCAAATTTAAACAGCGATCCGTTCACGAAGCTCAACCTGAACAGCGCTCTAAACAACGAAGGCTTGAGTCCACAAAAGAACTCCGCGCAGCAATCCTTCCCCATTGTAGAGAGCCAAGTCGAGCCAAATCATCAACCGCTTCAGCCGGAAGACCTGACCAAATGCGAAGACAAACTTGAGAGCGATATCCAAGATCCTCCGAACTTAACTCCTTTGGTACCTTCGAGTTTTTCGTCATTTTCTGGGGATAGCTTTGGTGTGAAAAACGACATCGCAAGGACGCCCAGTTTGCCGTCCCCGGGAGCCTTTCCAAACCAGTTTTCAAGCAACCTCAATGGGTTCAAACCTTTGGATCCTTTCACAACCGCGTCCACGTCGACCTCCGAGGTCAATCGCTTGAACCTAAACGATTTCAACAACCTTAATTACAAACTTTCTCCAGAAACTAACTTCCCTTCTCATCAAATGGACATGTTCAACCCCTCGGTGTTTCTTCCATCGCGTGCGCCGGTTCCCAACACTCCTCCAATGCCATACTACAAGCCTTACTCCGGATTCCAAGGAGTTTCGCCCTACGGCAATCAACCTCCAATGAACCCAATGCTGTTCAATGAACAGAACATGAACATGGGTAATCGATTTGGGAACCCGAGCTCGGTTTCTCAGGTTCCCCACGATATGTCCGGCCTGAACGCGAACCAAATGAACCACGACCAGTTTGGCATGATGAAACCCAAACAAGGACAAAATGAAGACATGCTTAACGATCTGAACTCGAAAAAAGTGAACAGCAAGGGATACCTCTGTGAACTTTGTGGTAAAATATACACCAGAAAATACGGACTCAAAATACACATGCGTATCCATACGGGTTACAAACCGCTAAAGTGCAAGTACTGCCAGAAAAGATTCGGTGATCCAAGCAACATGGCGAAACACATCAGACTTCATGCTGTTGGGGATACGCCTTATAAGTGTCAATACTGTGGAAAAGTTTTAGTGAGGAGACGGGACTTAGACCGCCATATCAAATCAAGACACCCGAACGGACGGTGATAACTACATGGAGTCGTAAAAATACACCTTTCAGGACTTCTGTTCCTCATCAATTCTGAAAACGAAATGAACTTAATACGTAGATACATAAAGGTAAAGGAAATTTAAGGGATTCTGAGAAAGAAAAATGCGCTAAGCACTTGTTTTCGGTTGGTTACCTTCAACGGAAGAAACAGTGGTTTTAGTTCTAGCTTTCCAAAAAGGAAGACGTGCGCTTTTTTGCCATCGGTTCGCTCACAAAGTGGATTAGGTAAAGGAACCTGTTTGGAATAATTGAGATGTGCGTGAAAAATTTCCAAGTCAAAGTGCATTCAGTTGAGAACTGGAATAACCCAAAAATATCTTAGAGCGAGAGCTTTTGGAACATTTTGTACATACTATAAGGTATAAACCTTTTTATGAAAAGAGTCGCGTTACTTTCTCGTAGTCACGAAGTCTCCAAATGCCGTGTTTGCGTTTGCACGCGTGTATAAGTCAAAGATTCTATATACAGATTAATATACATACGTACATATATATATAACATTTAAATGTAGAAGAAGAGATAGTATTTATGAAAAATGAAAAGATCTTAACGTGAAAAAAATCCCGATGAAAATAAAAGACTTTTTAAATGCAATTACAAATGTTTTTGTACTGACTTCTTTGCTTTGGTCAAAGTTGATTATTTATTAATAAGCTGACATCGTCATCTTATTACTTTCACGAGGATAAAAGCTTTAAAAAGGTCCAGTTATTGTACATAAGAATGGCCAGTCCGAGATTTTCGACGAACTACTTATTTCCTGTTCTTGGTTTTGATAAAAAAAACAGATACTCTATTATAAGAATGTATTATCTCTTTTAGAAAAATGCAATATACGTGGTTGTTGTCGAGCGAATAGGTAATGCCATCAATTCATCTCATCTCGAGGATCCTTCAACAAATTTTACGTAATGTAAAAACGGACAAACTGTTTTAACCTGTTAAATATCAGATTTTCCCTTAAATACAACGTAACCGGCTTCCTGTTTTGAGTACCTTAACCGACAAACTTCTTATTTGCATGACAAACGTAAAGTGTTCACTATCACCCTAAATTAATATTTCAACAATAACGAGTCTCAAAATTCTCAGGAGTTGTAACTTGGATTATTCACTATTTCGCTGTAAACGTTAACTACCCAGTGTCAGCGCCGTAGCCTCCAGTTTTCACGTGGTCCGGCTGCCATGGAGGGTTTCGAGCGTTAAAGGCACGAAAAGCCTCGAGGCTTTCTCGAGTGTCCAGGGACTGCATATCTGAGCGAACTTAATTGACCATACTTACGAAAAGTGAGGGTTCTCGACCCCAAATTCCTCCCCGTTCAGTGGGGCTCGCTGAGTAGTAGTGTGGTTCCTATTTCCTACTCCAAAACCAAAATATGTAGTGCTAGAAAAGCCAACTGTGAAACCACTCGCTTTGACCTGAACCAGCGGACGAGACTCGATTTACCAACGCATAACTTATCAGATAAATGTTCTTAGGATGATGAGGCTCTTCAAGAAGACTTGGACAGGATGCTTTCGAACTATTAACCGCCATGAATCGCCAAGTCAGACACGTTAAAGCGGTGGGGCTTAAAATCTAGCAGGCTTTCTGTGATCCATTTCTGCAATTCATATCATGGGCTATTGTCGTGCTAATATTACGTAAATACTAAGCGAAAATGTTGAAGAAAAGGGAGCGTCGGTGCTCCGAAAAGTGGTCCGGTTGAAACCGGATCAACTGCACCGGTGGCTACGACCTTGAGTGCACCAGTTTCAAGAATGGAATGTTGAAATTCGAACGACAGAAAGAAAATATGGTGTGGACCTTCTGTCAGCACTCCTAAGTTATCAGGTTTTAATTTGTAATATGGGTTGTAAGTATCTAACCGACATATTTCACGACAAAATCGAGGGAAGCGTCAAGACACGAAGGAAGCATTTAAATTCAAAAGAAAAGAAACCGGTCTCTCTCACCCGTACAACAAGATCCGACATTTTACGCTTTGTGGACAACAACACCAACTTGGTGAGAGGATGTCTTTCAAATAAAGACGAAACTATTCCGCTACATTTTGTTGTCTGGTTTTTTAATCCGAATTTTGGATTTTACCAGATGATGATCGGTCATGGTTTTTAAATCCTCCGTGTCATTATATGGCCAAACTCGTTATCAGGTTTGTACGTCATATGACGCGCGCTGATTGGCTATCTAGTCCTGCAATAAGTTTTAGATAACAGCTATAGATTTACCAGGCGGGAATCGCAACCTTGTCAAGAATAACTGTATTGTGTGAATGACTTTTTACCGTATCCTATGCTGGACATTCATATACTTGAAAAAGTTTTACATAAGTTTTCGTTGAACCATAGTACCCCGGGTAGAAGACAAGTACACTGGTGTACCAGTAGTGGCATCAGCACCCCTAACAAGCTCTATAATGGTATGCACAAAGAGAATAGTGAGGTGATCATTTTCCACAAGTGAGAACAGTCGAATAGTCAATGAGAGTGTTTAAATTTATGACATATAGATTCTGTTTGTCTCACTTTTAATGTAGAATAAATTAATCATTTCTACGTCCATTCAAATAATAGTTTTATGAAATACTTTAAATACGTTTCAAAGAACAAAAACAAACGTTTTGGCACATAAACAAGTGTACTTGCCACCAAATTACTCCGTTCCTCAAATCTTTCCTCAAACACTAGCAATTGCCAATGCTTTCCGGTCATATTCATCTGTTTCCAATGCGGTAAGCATAAAATGAGCCACATCTGCGCGGGGAATACGCATCATCGTTCCAACATTGCACTGGCCTTCCTCGATCTTATAATTTCCATTGCCTTCGGCTAGAAAATCAACATATAAAGTAAAAAACAAATTCCGAAAACCAATGACATCTTGAAAACCCAAGATATGAGTTAAAAACAAGACGACGAATGATTGCGATAATATTTCGACTTTATTGCAAAGTCATTGTCGGATTTCGATTTGACAATGACTTTGGAATAAAGTCGAAATATCATCGCAATCATTCGTCGTCTTGGTTTTAACTCATATCTTGGGTTTTCAAGATGTCATTGTTTTTCGGAATTTGTTTTTTACTTTATTTCATAAAATTGTCTGCTGACACCGGATTTTAAATCAACATATTATGGACTATTTTACAGGGACGCAACAAGAGGGGGGGTTGCAACCGTGGTCTTTTTCGTAGGAAATCTTATTTGTGCCCTGTTAGTCACAGCTTTTTGTCCTTACTTCCCGAAGTCTCGTAGATTTACTTCACTCCAAATGATCAAAATCACCCCAACGATGCCTTGATACCACCATCCGACCCCTGCCCTTTGAAATTCTTGGTTGCCCCCTGATTTTAACTTAATCTGTAACCATAACCAACCAAAAGCCTGCGAAGAAAAGAAGGATAATCTCACCAAGTAAGAACAGTTGGGATTAAGAAGCATTACTAAGCGAAAAAAACATTGCAGCGTCTCAGTGCAAGTATGTAATATGAGTATGACAATGGGTGAGCTTCCAAGAACATATAACAAAAAACAGTCCACGAAAGTCTCATTATGTGTTTGAATTTATTGAAAAGGCAAAGACTTTCTGCTCAAAAAGACTGTAAGTGGTGGGTCAACTGGTGATTGAACATGGCTTACAGCCCTTCGCCATCCTGACATGTAATGTGGGATAGTACATCCAAAGTATCAACAGGCACTAGTGCTGCTGTAGAGGGCCACCCCACCAGAGGACATTGTAGTTGCTATTTGCTGTATAATTAATTTCAATCAATTGATTAATTAGTTAGTTAATTACTCAATTAATTAGTTAATTAATTCATTGAATCTCTGTAATAATAAAATGGATGAATGGAAGAGTTGTTGTTACTCTTGGTGACTAACTTATGCAACGCGTGAACTTTGGGATAAACTCACCATTCAGAAATGTCCAAACAGCCACACCTCTTTGGGCACCCCCGTTTGTAGGAAAATACTGAAAGCTTGCCTGCTACTTAAAATACCTTACTATACTTCATCTTTGTGAAGATCTGCAATAGAGCTTTCCGCATACGTCTCATTGCAAAGTGTTTCAAAACATCTGGTTGTTTCTGTGAGTAGTCAAAAAATGCACATACCAGTGTGGTAACAGCAGGTCGAATTTTAATCCATTAATGGCCAAGGCTCACTCTATAGTTTTACTCTGGCTAATGCCAAATGATCTTACACATCAAGGGAATGATTCCTACCCCTTAATGATCTCAAGTACCTCATGATAAAATAACTACTCTCTTACCCAAGGATAAACCTGGAGGCTTGACAATGGTGTAGTTTATTTCAGTTGGGTTGGTATCTTCAAGCAGTTTCTCCATGACAGCCATATCTCGTAAGCTTCCTCCAATAACAAATGGTTTCAAAAACCACTCAATAAACCAGGGATTGTTTGGACCAGGCTGAGTGCACCATGAAGTGATTGCGATGAGACGAGTTACTTTATTCCTGGGTTTAGTAAAATTGGAATGCATGCAAAATGATTGCTGTGATAATCACAACTAAATCTAGAAATTACTGTAATAAGTTCTGGACTGATTTCCCACAATGACTGGTTGAACAGTTTTATCCTCAAGGTAGCAGCGTAGAGTTTTGCGCGACTAAAAGACCCTACATGCAAAAATGGCCACCAGTATAATCCTGTCTTATGTGAATTTGAATTAGCCAAACTAGTCTCACTCTTGTGTTGATGATTCAAACAAATTTTCGTGCAAAAATAAGGGCGATTCACAAGCACATAAAAGAGTAATAAACTGGTACCCATTATTACACATAGTCTATGCCAGATGGTTTTATTCAACAGCAGGTGACTTCACAGAGTTAAAGGGTAAATCTGGTTAATTATTTATTAATGAAGCAACCCAAAAATCTACACACCAAGCATTTAGTAATTTTATTATGGAGAATGCCGGATAATTCTATTTGTCAAAGGCAGATATACCAACTAACTCAATGGTTTAACTATTAAAATGAATGTAAATTAAACCCTTGACTTCCTATAAAAAGTAACTTGACTGGCTTGGGATATCAAAGTTCAAACTGACGAATAACTGGCATGGGAAATTTGTGTAAGTTAAATAACTTAGTTATCGAATATATTCTTTCACTTGATGACTAAATATTCAAATTAACCTGTTGATTAACCAGCAATGACAATTCAGCAAAATTACCGCCATGTCTGGCTACCACATGTTGCCAACAGCTGACACGTACCTCTTCATAGCTGCAATGATGTTCTTGATAGTGTCTGAATACAGTGTAGTCCAGGCAAATGGCCCCTTTGATTTTGCTCCTAAACATGACATTATTGCATCTTTGCCGTGCAACACAGATTCAAAACTGCTCAGTTCGCAGGCATCTCCTTTTACAACTTCAAGCTTTTCATGTCTGCAAAAATAGAAGCGTTTTGATTAAAAACTAACAGAGCGTTCAGAAATGAAATAAATTATCTGAAATTTTAGTTGACAAATAATCTTGCTGAGATATTCAGCATCAAATTACGATGCATGCCAGCTTGCATGAATCTTGAAGAGTTCTGGTGGACACTCGGAACAGAGAAAATAAGAGAACGTTCACCTCTTGTCAAGTCAAACGCTAACACGTTCGACTCTACCAACGACTCACTGAATATTTACTGGGTTAAACTTACTTTAATTCCATTTTTTCAGGTGTTCTAGCAACTACAGTGACAAAATGTCCCTTCTTTAGAGCCTGTCTCACAACTTCCATTCCACTTGGACCGGTTCCGCCAAAAACAACCAGTTTCATGTTAACCGTTCCTTGAAACGTGTTATTCCTCTCAAAAAATGCAAATGAACTAGAATGTTACGTTTGTTCGCAGCTTTTGTGTCTAGCAGTATGTCTAAAACCACATCTGAACATATCAAAAACACATCAACGTCAAGTAATATACGCAGTGGCCGATACATCTGGCTATAACCAGATAACTATACGGAGATAAGAGAAGAATGTGTTTTGACATCTTTGTACCCCGAGGCAGGCTGTTTCCGCTCGCTTCCGTAGTTCTTCAGTTCCTCAACGTCAGTCAACTTCACTTCTTTTCAAAAAAATATACATTCAGTGACCAGAACTGGGCAAGTTCTGATGGCTTTTTCTCCGCACACAATAAGTTTACCGAGGCCTTTTTGTTATAAGACAGATGATCAGATACCAATATCAACATGAATGAAATACAATCAAATCTATTGTAAAGTACATGGTAGTTCACAGTTGGTTATTTTTCTGATGCCCGGAGCGAGAAAGTGGAAGAAACTTGATGAACTGTCAAGGCAAGCCGTGATAAGAATTTTTTTAGGCCATGATCCTGAAGGATGATGTTTTTGTGGGCATAAAACAACCAGAACGAACCAAGCTTCAGAATAAGGAAACATACTGTGACTAAATCTGTCAGTCGGAACCTCAATGTATGAACTGTTGTCCTTGTTTCGAATGTTTTCTGATGCAATGCAACGAAATACAAAGAAATAAACTTGTGTATTTTAAACTAACAAAAACATATTTCAAATATAGTCAACAAGACATAGATGACCCAGGTGATCAAATAGACAAAATAACTTGAGATCAACGCTTTGCACACTCATTTCTTACGAAACACGTGTCATAGGCCAACGAGCAATTGCGAGTAATTTCTTTGTGTAAAAAGCAAAAAGTGTCAGGGAACTGCCGAAACGTAGGAGAGGTAAACATACATTTCTTGTGAAGTGCCTTCAAATGGCCTTCGGTCGAAACCTCAGCAAATCCTTTTATAATTTTCGGCAGCACTGCCCGGGGAAAATCATAAAAAGCAAAACGCGTATTAGCCTGAGACCTTTTACATTCTCAAATGCTCACAAAGATTCGCACTCTTAAGATGATTTTCTCATTAAATCGTAATGTTACAGCTTTAGTCTCCATCTCATCTTGTTAACAGCTCAAACCTTGAGTTTTCAGGTTGTCAATATTCGAAATACGTGCCATCTTATAGTCCAAGTTTATGAATAACTTAAAGCTCACGAAAGCATGTACCATGAGACTTTCATAAACTTGCAACTGCCATTTCTTTTCGGTCGTACTCCTTGGTTTGTAATGCGGAGAGCATGAAATGAGCGACATCAGCTCGTGGGATTTGAATAGTAGTTCCAGTGTTACAGATGCCTTCTTCTATCTTGTAGTTCCCGTTGGCTGCAGCTAAAATGGAAGAAATAGGGATAAAACACAGCAATAGAATCATATGTGGGTTTCTTCTATAGACAGTTTTGAAAGAAAAATAAAAAAAGGTAAAATGCAGTGATCAAGACACATAAATTAACAAATGAACCCATACATGAAGGGTCTGTGTTTTCCCCTTCTCCCGTTCAAGATCTGCTTCCATTTTCTGTCACCAGAATGACAAAATTGCCTGAAACTTCAAAAATTTCTTGGAAAGCTTACCCCAGACTTCCACACGTGAACTGCTTCACTTAACGTGCTCGCCACCCCCCTGTAAAGTCATGGGTGTACCACTGGGTTTCAATGATATAATAAATAGGAAGGCCTGGCCCCGTAAACAACCCCGGGTGACCCCAACCTGTAGAGCAATGTAATCCTCAATTTCAATCAAACTACATGCTTCCACCATTGCAGGTCTACAAGATGACAAATTTAAGTGATTGAGATACACCCCCAGACATCTGTGTTAAATGGAGGCCCCATCAAGGACCCTGACAGGTGGTGTCCAAGTAAGTTATCACCATGGCCGAGCACCTCCCAGTAACTATCATTTTCTTATAACTTTATTACAGTTCTGAAAACAAGCTTAAAGTGGAAATTAATACTTAGATCTCAGGAATTTTATTAAATCTGTTTTTCCCAGCTCAGAACTTTGGTACAACTGGTTCAATCAGGCAGTTACACCACTACAGGGTGATTAAATTGCAGTTAAGAGTTTAACACAATCAGGTTCAAGGGATTCGAATCTGAACCTTTAAGTATTTCATTCCCTGGTATCCCTAAGAATTTTATCCTCACTGATGCCAGGTGATATTTGTCAGTAGTAGAAGGTATTTGTGCAGTTAACAGTTATGGGAATATGAAAATTATAAAAAAATAAACAAAAAAACTCTGACTACATGTGAAAGCATATCTTCATGCACTCCAACATCCAAAGAGAACATAAAATTAGACCAAGTACTGGCAGTAGGTTTCAATCAACAAGTAACGAACAGGGTAGTGTCATCTTGACCTGGTTAGGGGACAAAAGTGAAGCTAAAGTATTGGTACCTTTATTTACACTGGATAACCCTATAGGCTATCTGAGCTGTTCTCCCAAGAGGTCCAGTAAAGGCCACCCTTCATGGGTCTAGTGTTACTGCAGGAGGAAACTGGAGTACCCAGAGAAAACCTGCAATGCTTGGTGGAGTCAAACTGGACAACACTCTTCTCACATGTGACAAAGGTAACTTTAACCAGATAACTGCAGAGCTGGAATCAAACCCTAGTCACAGTGGTAAGAGACACATGCACTACCACTGTACCACCAGCACCCCAACAAACTCCATTCTTACATCTCAACCTGCTTTCCCCTTGCA